>OY735214.1:56857209-57352209 GCA_963457665.1 Thysanoteuthis rhombus
TATTTTTAAAGACGAATCCCGTGAAAATGCTGACCCACATACTTCACATGAATAAGGCTTTTCTCCAGTGTGTGTTCGCAAATGTCTTTTTAAAGTTGAACTCTGTGAAAATGCTGAGTCACACACTTGACAAGAATAAGGTTTCTCTCCAGTGTGTGTTTTCATGTGTCTTTTCAAAGATGAACTCAGGGTAAATGTTGATCCACATATTTCACAGGAATATGGAGTCACTCCAGTATTTGCTTGCATATGTTTTTTTAATGTCAATTCCTGTGATAATGCTGAATCACACATTACACAAGAATATACTCTCTGTCCAGTGTTTGTGTGTTTCAAATATGAACGATTAAAAACTACCAACTGACAGTCGAAAAAATATGGTTTACTTCAAGCTTCAGTTCGATGGAAAATCTCAAAAAATATAGATTTACACACTTTAAATATGGATTTCCAGAATGTTTTTGCATGTGTTTTTAAATGACAACTGATTTTTAATAACTTATTGATATTCTGCACTTGGATAAAATTTGCATTCTTTTCTTGCAACCGTCCTTTCATGTAGGAACACATTTAAAAACATGTAAACATTTGGATTCATTCAAGTATTTTGAAATTTTGATCCCATGAACATCAGATCCAAAAATTCAACTTTCTTATTCTTCTGAAATTGGTTATAGCAGTTTTTTCATACATTATAAAGGGCCATCAGATGAATTCATACACCAAATCTGTGAATGAAAAAAAGATATTAAAACTAGATTCATGCTTTATTTACAAGCATAAAAACTCAAAAATATCTCATGATTAATATTCAGTCATAGAATCAATTTATTATAGTACTGGACCATTTATCTGGCTTCCAGAATACTGGATTTAGCAGGAAAACAGCTTTTTTGAATCTGGTGAGCTTTGTAGCCGGTCTCTGCTTGTGCACCCTGTTTCATTTTATAATTCTTGGCTGTATTTTCTTCAGATGAAAAAACTTGTGTTATTGATTGAATAGACTGTTTTTGAAGTGGTTTAATTTGAATGCTCTAGTTTCATTACTATTCATTATGTATTTATATTTTATATTTTTACAAATTCCAGGAGGATTGAAATCAAATAGATCCTCATTTATGAGACTAAGGAAAATGCAATGAGATAGCTAATGGTAATGCAGATAACTTGACAGACTGTTCTGAAAAGAGAAAGTAATGCTGGATCAAGTATTTAAGATCCCAAGGGAAATACTAAGGTGGAATTGCCCAGGGTTGACCATTTTTGGATAGGCATGGTATCATATTTTTGCTTATCATGCTTGTTTGGGAATAAGTAAAGTAGTGGACCATTTATTCAGTAAGCTTGAAAACTGAGGGGATCCAAATTTCTGCACCAAGGCCTTATATATACTTAGAATATTTAAGAATGAAATGGTATCCGATGCAAATAAATATTGTAAATAACAATAATCGGGAGAGTCAGAATAAACACCCAACTATAGGATACAAATTTGAAGATCTCTAAAATGTGAGGGCAAGCTGTGGCTCTTCAAAGAAATAAAAATTCATTTTTCAAATTTCTGATTGTCAATGTTTTTTTATGATCTTATCTATATTCCTGAGTATCACTGTATATAAATACACATTGATAAAAAATTCCTGCAGAGTCATCAATATTCAAAATTTGGACAATTGAATCTCTTTTCCACTCCTGTATGGTCAACATTTTAAAAACATTTTAACTGATTCCTTTTTCTACCCTCGTTAGCTTTATAATCCAAAATAGACACATTTTTCTTTCTCTAGCTGATATTGATGAAAACAACATGGTATTATTCCAACTGGATCAAGTAGTACTTACAACCTGCCTGGAAGATTTTTTTTAAGCAATTTGACCATCTGTCTAGTCAGAGGGAAATTTTATTCACCCCAAAATAATTTGTCTCAACCAAAATATTTAGGCAATGAAGATTGACCCATGCAAAAAAGAAAAGAAGCAAATAAAGTTTAATGAATTATGATGACTTTGATCTCATTGTTTCTCCATTCCCATTACCTAAGTGAACAATCTTTGCAGAAGGAAAAGGTTATGTAGCGTGATACATTAAAAAAGTCGTCTTTGAAATTTGTAGGACAAGAAATTTCAAGGGTATTTATTTCAGTTCAGACCTGAAAACACAATTCAGTTGAATATTGAAAAAAATATGATAAAAACGTGATAAAAAATTTCATCTATTCAACTTGATGATCAAGAAAGCTGAGAAACTTACGTGTCCCCTAAAGTTGAAGTTGAATCTCACAGGCTGCTTCTAACTACTTATAATAGCATAGCAAAGCTGATGGAGAACTATCTCATGTACAGTTCAGAATCACCTACAAAGATGGCGGTATTGCCAAGCCTGTATACCTACACAGCTGCAAGGAATTGATCAGTTTGGTATATTAATGACCACTTTTCTTTGGCATAATTGACTGGAGAAACAAACATTTGCTACTTTTCTTGCATTATACACTGGGTAATGGCTGATAAATAGATCAGTGGAAATATTTTGCTGACAACATCAAGGATGTGGAGAAGAGATTCAAATGTCCGATCAAAATTTTGGGGAAAAAAATGATTTAATGAATGTTAGCCCAGTATTAACTCTATTGTAGCAATCTTGGAAAAATTTTCTTATTTATTAATTTTCCTTATTTGATGAAGTATTGTAACTCAATATTTTATTGATTTTGACTACTTTCCACTTTTATCTTAATCATCTAATTGTTGAAATTGTGCCATCATGAGGGACATGAGTTTCAATCTCACCAGAATCTCAACCTTTATTTCCAATCATGCTGTTTGCTCATAGTTGAGGAATGACAGTCTGAGTCCATGTTGAGAAAAAAAACAACATGAAAAATTAAGATGAAGGTAAAATATAGTAAAAATAATGTAATCTGCAGTCATTTTTAGTTGTTAATGTTACTAGATGCTGGTATATAAAACAAGTATTTAACATTAAAAAAAAACAAAAAAACTATGCAAATATTACATTGGGTCTGATGCACTAGAGCAGTCATTTCGAAACTTTGAAAACTCAAGGACCATTTCTATGAAGGGAATATTCTGGGGGACTCAAATTTTCAGCATTTAGGTTTTAGGTTTGTAATCAATGACCAATAATAAACTATTTCTGACTTTTGACAAATCATGTTTATTCTAATTAGATTATATCCATTTGAATTCTGATATATGGTACAGGTCTTTGTACAATATTTATTTTTTTAATAGCTGCTCAATGGATGTTGTATCTGGGCCACTAGAAGAATTGAATTATTCGTTTTGTACCATCTTTTGATGGGACCTTCAAGTGGAATGACTGGAACAGGGAGCAGGGAAGGGGGCTACATTTGCTGCCTCAACAACTGCAGCAATTACAGAAACATTAAGAAAATTTTAATGTTTAAAAAACATATCAAACTTATTTTTTTACAAATTTTCAGGCAAATTTTATCCCATTTTCAGTCGAGATCAATAAAGTCATATCAACAGCAAATAACTGTATATAGCTATGCATCAACTTGTGCCAAAGTTACATTCTGGTAGTATGGATGCAACTCAACCCTGGAATTCAAATCAACTATTATAGGATGAAGAGAAACAAATGCACTGTACAACATAGGATACTATGACACACACATTTACCTTAATCTCTATATGGTATAAACATCTTCCTTGCCTTTCGGAGGAGAAAGGAACAAATGTCATCCATTATGTTTCTTTCACTGAATCATTGGCTCAAAATAGCAGGGTGACTGCTCTCTAACCTTCTTCTTACCTCCACTGTCCGGAAAACTTGAAACAAACATGATGTATGCACACTGATTTCTTTAGCAAACCAACAATAACATGATGAAAATTCTCATTGTTTATATCCAGTAATTATTTAGGTGATTGATGAAAATTTCCCTTATTAACAATTGAGCCATAGAACTGCAATGACCGAAATTCCAGTCATCCACAGTTAATAGGTTTTGGACTCTTATGGGGACATATCTGCGATCTGGTGGTAGCTATTTGGGTGTAACTTTGTTGTATGGCTGTAATTATTGAAGAGAGGTCTCTACTATCTCTCTCGTCTCAGTAAATCTTTCTTCTAAAACTTTCATTGCCACAATAGCGCTTTGGAGGACCCAGGTTTCAACAATCTGAAAGATTACTTTTAGGTCTTCAGCGATAGTAATTTATTCCATGGCACAAGATCTGAATTGCACATTTCAATCTTATTTTGATTAAATTACATTCAAGTTTGTTGTGGCATCTTTTGGTTTTGATTGAATCAAATCAAATGTTTGGTAATAGAGCAGCGCAGGATGGAATTCGCAATTTTGGTTTCGATATATTTTCAGTATATCTTGACATCAAACAATTTTGTTTATTTACTTTTTGATATTGGAATTGAATTGACAGATCAAACTTTCATTTCCCATTTGAATTTTGATTCAAGTTTTTATTTTGAAACATATGTACAGGAACAGATTTTGCAAAGGGACCTACTTACTTATTAAATTTACATACTTCAATTCTCTACAACTTCTCAAATTAAATTAAAGGAGACACAAGTCAATTTTTCGTAAAAAACCAACTGCATTCCAGGCTCTTCATCTTTTTCCCAGAGTGGGGGAGAATGTGAGTTTACAAATGAAGTTGTAAAAAAAACTTATTTATAAATTTTGAAGTAAATAAACAGACTAAACTTTCATTTCCCATGAATTACAATTCATCTTTTCATTCTGAAATATACGTACATAAATAAGTTTATTACAATTTCAATCATATACTTTCATTCTCCCACAAGTTATACAGATTATTTTGAATCAAGTAATGAATTTAATCTAATCAAAAAAAAAAAAATTGTGGAAAATTGAAATAATAAATTTGTTTTTTTTTTAGCTTTATTTCTGTTATTCTAATAATATTGTCATCCTCGCTGTGGGGGTTAGGGTTGACTTTATGGGTAATATAAGAATTTGTTTTTCTTCAACAAAAAATTATAAAATCAAAATTAATTACATTGTTTCCTTCTTTGACCGAAAATAATTTTTTTTTTAAATTCATGTTATGCTACGATTGTTTCATCAAGTATTTCGTCTCGTTTCTCAACAAACAAACGCAGTGTCTACATGGTTCAAACCGGAAATAGCTATTTTTATTGCTCAATTCAACAGGAAGTAAGTATCCATTTTTATAGCTAACCCCATCAAAGCTCAGTTTTTCATCTACGAAAACAATAGTTGTCCTGAAGAGATGGCGAGAAAAGATTTCTGAATGAATAAGTCATCTTTAGAATATCTACGTGTGATTTGTAGTTTCCCGCGTTTAATTATCATCAGCGTTATTAAAATAACTTGATTATCATTCAACTCTACCAGCTGATAATAATTTAACGCGGGAAACTGCAAAATAATCAATGTTTTTCTCATCCCCTACCCTCATGAGGAATTCGGACACAAAAGATATGAATAGTTTCATCAGAATAAAATATCGCATTCTTCAAATGAAATTTCATCACACAGCTGAAATGATTAAAAAAAAAAAGCTTCAACTGAATACGAATTTAGACAATCCGAAGAGTCGAGAAAGAATGTGATACATTTAAATTTTTACTTTTCTTGACTAAAAGCACATATCACACTGTTGTATGGATTTTCCAGACAGACTTTAAATGATGACAAATATTGAGAAAAAGCATAAAAAAGCCAAAACGTACATTCCTTCATTTGAAATCATATTAGAGCGAACTCTCCAGATATAACTTGGATGAGGGTGTAAAAACTCGATGCAGAATCATTTTTCTTTACTCACAAATATTATCATTATTTTTTACTTACCTCTTGCACGTAGAATTGTCATATGAAAAATAAAAACGAAGAAAATATGTGATAATATAAAATTCTTCTTTGTCTTCTCACAAGTGCTTTCTCTAAATTTGAATTACGATTCCTCAGTCAATCAAGACAATTTCTGTATTTTTCATTCAATTCATAACAATAATATCAAAGTTGAAAAGAAAGGCGCAAAGAGAATGGTATTAAAATAGAAAAAAACGACACAATCGTCAGAATATCTTCATCTATGAACAAAGATTTTGCTGTAAGCGGTGATGAAGAAAATTACATTCCTCCTGTAAAGAACACCACTAACGTATTTTAATGGAAGAAAATATGACACTTTTTTTTAAAACTGGAAAAACTCCTTCGCGACATTCATTGTTTCAATTGTATCGACCTTTTCTCATGTAAGCAGATATATGTCTATGATTTCCCCGATTTTTAAAAAATTTCAATACGTGTTTCTTCAAGAAGAGAAGATAATTGTTTGGAATAGGTAAGATTAGACAGAACGTCAATATAATTGCGAGGGAGATGGTCCTCAGAGACGCTATAGTTGCTGTAACTATAGAATTATTTCAGAGCAAATATCTGACGTGACCATTCAGAATGGCTAAAAGTGGCTAGATTATCACCGATATTCAAATGACGTTATTCGATGGGGTTTGTAGATAGGTTTGGAGTTAAGGTTAGTAGGAAGTTTTGGAATTACGTCTAGGTTAACCCTAATCACTAACCCTAAACCATATCCCTTCTAGTTAAATTTGACAAAATACAGTTTCTAAAGTTCATAATTTTTGTTTTCTCTCCTTCTGTGAAATTCGCTAATAATCCAACAACTTTTAGTTATTTCTTCTGTAAAACCTATTGAAAATCTAGCCAATTTTAGTCATTTAAAAATGGCTAGTTTAAAAATGTGGTCTGTAAGTTGTAGCAGTTATAGTGTCTCAATGGATTATCTCCCTTGTCTTTATGTTGAACCTTACCTATTCCAAGGTACTGAGTATTAAAACAGTCTATTTTGGGGCGCCTTCTGATAGAAAATAACTATCATAAAAAAATTGGGAGGGGAGGGAGAATTTTTCAGTAGTCCATGCCCCAAACTAACATCTATGATTTTAATGTACAGAGGCCTAATGAGAGAAAAAAAAGATTGAGTGGTATTTTCTCTTTTTAGCCGGCAAAAACTCAATTAGGAGTGCTGATCTGGGGCCAATTTCAACAGCAATTTGATCTTGGAGAATCAAAACATTTCAACCTTTCTCCCAAACAGTCAGTCTTGTATATCTATTTAGTTGGTCTCCAAATCAATCAAGTTGTAAGATTTTTACGACTTTGCCTGAAGAAGAGGTTAATGTTGTCTAAAGTTTGAAATAAGAAAATGATTAGCACTAAAGGGCATAGCCTATTGGGGTTCTTTTTGTTTGTCCTTACACAGCCCAAAATTTCATTACCAGTGGTATTTGGTATGATTTTTGTTATTGATTAAGAGCTTAGGATTGGGGTTTTGAGTTTGTGTTGGGGGTTGACAGAACAGAATCAGCATTTTAGGTCTTTCTTGGAGTGAAAAGGAATACACAACTATTTTTTTTTAAAATTCATTCATGCTTCCATACTTTGAAATAATGGACATTAGCTTTTGGTAGGGACTAAGGAAAAATGATCCTGAAAGGTTTAAATTCTTGGAGTTCTGTCAAACCGAAATAAAATTTTAATTTTTGTTTTAATGGAATTCAAAGTGAAGAAGAGTTGGTTGCCTTTTTTTAACTCTTTCCAACATATCATTGATTGAATAAAATTCATTATTGATATGAGTAATATTCTTCATACATTTAATCACTGTTTTTTCACTCACTCCATCAATTGTCCATTAATCAGAACAGAAAAAACTAAGTTCAAGTTGCAATCAAACAAATACTTGTTTTATATAACAATCAAAGAATGAAAAATAAAAAAGTTTGAATAAAAAGCGACAAAAAAGAAGGAAAATTGAAGTATTTGTGATGCTAAAATCAATTAATCTCAAAATAAGTTTAGAATATACGAATTTGCCTGGATACTAATGATCCATTTGAAAATACAGTGGACTCAGTACAATTTTATCACATGGTAGGTATGAATAATATCAACCGAATTTTCGCAAGAACATTGACATCTGAGGAATTCTAAAAGCTGTCAAAAATCAGCATATATAATTTTGATAAAATTCTTGATACTTATTTATTGACGCACAAATTTAAAAAGATAAATTTTCCTTCCGAATATTGGAAAAAGAAGGATTTCTTTTCCATATGATTCCTACCTCAGCTTTTATCATTTCGACAACTTATTTTATTTATACATCGATGTTTTCATTGATTTTTACACATCTAAAATATAAATCACGCGAGGTATTAATTCTGTTTACCTTTTTTTAGAAAAGCACTAAGGAACTGCTTGAATTGTATGTAATCAATAAAAATGATAAAAAATCGTTTTGTTTTTTTTCAAATATTGGGTAAAAAAAATTTTTACAGATCAAAAGCAAAAATTATAACTAATCAAATAAAAAAATTGCCAAGAAAAATATTTTACTTAATTTTCCTGCCTTTCAATTCCCAAAGAAAGACTTCTACTTAGAGCAATTCTGAAGGACTAATCAATAAAAAAGATAAACATAATTGATATCTTAGGATTTATCTGTTAAAAGTGTAAAAATCACTGAAAACAGCAATGTGTAGATGAGAGAAATCATTAAAATGATAAGAATCATATGAAAAAGAATTCTTTTTTCTAATATTTGGAATGAAAATTCATTTTTAAAAAATTTGTCCTTCAATAAATAAGTATTGAAAATTTTATTAAAATCAAATAATATGCTGATTTTTGCCAGATTTTTAAATTTCTCAGCTGTTGATTTTTCAATGTAATTGTGTCTATATTGTTCCCTACCTATCACATAGACACACTGGGTTGTTGCCTGGGAGCCCAACAATCTTGGGAGACCTAAAATTCAATTTGGAAAATAGAAATTAAACTTCATATTATTAAATAGCGGAGGACCTTCTCTGAATCTAAATTCTCTGTGATGAAATGGCATAAATTTCCTAGTTGAGAACATAAACTTCAATGTGTTGAGATTAAGTGGTTTAGGTCCCCAGTACATTGCTTTGCCCCAGGGCCTCAAATATTCTCAAGACAGCCTTGAATAGACCTTCACTGATCCAGTCCCTTCACTGATTGGGCATTGATTTAAATCATTTCAGTCCACAAAAATTTCAAATTTCCAGCTGTATAAAACCAACTAGCTGTGTATTTTGTTTTTATTTCACTATATCTTTTCAGCTATTAACACATTCTACACTCACATTTGAAGATGTTGATGATCCTGACAGCCTCACGCTTGCAGACATGAAGCAGACTTGCTCAACCTTTTTTTTTGTTCATTAATTCCTGCACATTGGCCGACATCCTTTCTTTCATCTGTACCTGAAAAGTATATCACTTCATTAAGATTTCACTTGCTTTTCTTTTAATTTTTCTATTCTTTTATTGTCTAACATTTACTGATTTACATGATATTTTGAAAGTATGATGAGGTAGTTGTAAACTTTTTTCAACGAATTCACACACTGATGAAAACATTTTATGAAACAAATCATCGAAAAATCCAAGATCTCTATTGTGACATTTATGCTGTTAGGATGTTTAGGGTTAGTTCTAATGGTCAAGTGCAATTGGCTTTGTGCAGGGTCAGTGCAGATTAGAACTAGATGCACAGAGGACAATGAACATACAAGTTGGTGGTAAGCTGCTTGGGTCTCAAATGCCTGACTCCCATTCTTGGCCATCAGCTGTTAGGGGTCAACCCTGAGTTAGTTGCTGCTTCCCTTCATTCACAGATAGAGTCATTACATCTATGGCAATGGGAATATACCATTTTTCATTATTATTCTCTCATTCCCTACTTGACTGTTACTTATGTATTCTGTTTGGCCGATTCCATTATGAGAAATAGGTGAGTCATGAATGTGACAATTTAAACAAACACCCAAGGCCCATTTACACACATTTTGAGATGGAATAAAATTTTCCCCCCTAGGTTCTTGAAATCCCCTTTGTTTGAGAACTATTGTCTGAAGGCAATCCTTTTGTGATATGGCATTTTCAATCATCAGATACTTCTCAGTTCCCATATGCAAAACATCAGGAAATTTATTCTTAGATTATGAGGTTCTTATCCCTAATGCAGGAGAAGCCATTTATCACAGACATGGATAATGTTATCAAATGGTTATTGTTATCAAACTCAGTCAGTTGCAAACACTTTATTTAAAAGGAATGAAAATTTCATATTGATTTTTTTATAATTCAAAAGAATATAAAATTGTCTATAACACTAAATGTAAATTTTTAACAATGAATATAAATCACTCTGATTTTCATATCTTTTGCTCAATTTTATCACCTGGTTATTGCTATCTAAGCTGTCCAAAAATTAATCTCAATAAGCAGCTTAATTGTATATATAAATGCTCAATTGAAAAATTATTTGATCTGTAATCTTTTGTATCTTTAGCATCAAGAGATAAATTCATACTAAACACTTTACCCACAAACATTTTGTTCACAGATTGGCTAGTTCAGCAAATATTGTTGGTGAAATGATACCAAACTACCATTCTTTACTTGTAAAGAAAATCTCATTATACAATGATAAATTTCAAATACTGTCATGAAGAAAAAATACCTATTTCTTCAAAATTGCTCAGTCATGTATGCTGATCTTCTGAAAAAATAGATTTACTATTTTCTATCCAAATATGTTCTTTCATTTCAATATTTACAACTATTTGTGTTGAGACAGGTCAGGTCAGTCTCTCAATAGAAACTATCACATCACCATCATCTCTTAGCTGCATGGTGTGTTAGGGTGATCAATTGAAAATTAGAAAAAAAGAGCGATCAATAAGTAAGTCACCCTTTGCTGGGCAGTGATTACAGAAAAAGCCTGAATTTTCAAAAACAATTAGCATAAACTAACATTGCAAATTGAACTCCTCACTAAAAACCCATTTGGGGAGCCGGTGGATTTTCTAAACACAAAAAAGTATTTGTTCTTGGCACAATAATGAGTGAATGTTTCGATTTTCAGCCCTGTAGCTCTATTGCTGTGTACTGTATGTGTCATAGATATATATGTAGCCAGCTATACCTTAAGAACGGAAGAAATATTTACAGTTTTGCCTGATGGTTTTCAACTTCGTCATACAGTGTCCGTCCGAAAAAGAAACAACCATTTTGAATATCTCCAGAACTAGTTGATCAGCCTTGAAGTCACTTGACAACAAATAAGAGGGGACTCTACTGTGCATGCACAGACACTCTCTTGAGGGGTCATTCAGTTGGAAGTGAGATGCCATTGAGTGAGTTTGTGCATTGTGTGACTGTTGCAGTCACAAAGCCCATTTTTTACATCTCATACTGGTTTTTTTTGCAAAACATCACATGGTTTTTTAGTCAGAGCCAGATTTACAAAGGGGCAAAGGGGCCAATTGGCCCCAGGCCCTGGGCTCCTCTCTATACAAAAATATTATAATAAAAAAATATTATGATCAAAAAATATTATAATTAGAAAATTAGTTTCTTTAATAGGAAATTAGTTGATAGTTACGGCTTGGAATTCATCTCGGAATTCATTTCATTATCATTCCTTCAACTACTTTAAATAGATTGATTAGAAAATAATAAGTTGATAAAATTTCTGATTGCAATTCAAATCAACTGTAATTAGAGTATGGGTTATGAAGATGAATTCGTCTTACCTAAAAATCTATTTGGAGTCTTGCTGGCAAATATTTACATGTATGCATATATTTACTTCAGATATATAACTCATTTAAACTTTATACACACACGCACATATATATATATATATATATATATATATATATATATATATATATATATATATATATGTATATATATATATATGTATTCCCTTTGAGAATCCTTGGCCCAAGCTGAAATGGTCAATTCCCTCCGGAGTATTCTTCCAAACTTGGGGATTCATTAATCTCTCTTAAAAATGCGATTGACTATTCATCTGTATTCAGTGCAAGTCTTGCCAGCCCGACCCTTTCAGTACTCTCCGTGCAGATTCAATATTATTTGCTTTACTGTTTAGATTTCATATGTTCTCTCTCCAGGTCTGTATTATTTTGAGAACCCCTTTTAGATTTTTCCACTTTTAGATTTTTCCAATTAACCCCCCACTTCCATAATGTTACAACGCTGCTATTAGATGAGAGACGTGCTCATTATTATTACTCTCTCTTTTGACTTGAAAAAGAAATTCTGTGACAGTTTCCGTATAAAAATGAAAAAATAAAAATGAAATGAGATGTTATTTTTGATAAACTTGGCTTCATCTCATCATTTGATGTCATTCTCCAGCAGGGATTCATTTCAGCACTCACACCAACATAGTAACACACGATGAAGATATATTACGCCAACACAAAACTTGTAACCACACCCCCTTTTAAGCCTCTTAAGGGGTACATACAAGTTATGCACCCAAGCAATTGACTCAGTAAGGGGGAAGCCCTAAACCCCAATGACTATGAAACAAATCAACCTTTTTTTTGATAGTGTCTTTTTAAATGGGAACATAGAACAATTGGGTAACTTAAAACAATGGCACTGCACCATTATCCTTTATTGACTATAAAGTTCTAACTTTTGAACCCCCTCCATCTTTGGTGAGAAGAACTGATCTGGGGTGAGGGATGTCCTGTTTGTCCTTCTCACCCCCCCCCTCTAGTGTCTATCTATCTCTATCTAAGCTGGTCGCCCCGTTTTGGACAACATACAAAAACTCCCCAGACATCCCTGTCCTGGGCCTATTTCACCAGCTGCCCCCATATATGTCCAGTACTCTTTTCTTCAGTGGTATGGAAGTCTTAAACTCTTGAGGTTGAACTGCCAGTCAAACAAATGAAACAGTTTAATCTCCCAAAGCAACAAGCAGAAATAGCTGCAGCATGTGGTGCTTTGTATCATGGATGTGCTCTGAACTATGGATGCACAAAAACACAAAGATATTTTGTGCCTGTAAAAAGCAATGGACACTAAAAGCATTTTTGGTACTGTGTAGAGAAGGTGGTTCCGATAGTAAATTGTAAAGTTTCACAACCTCACTCATTGGATGTTACAAATGGCAAACAAAGGAAAAGAAATTAGAGAGTTAATGAAAAATCTTTTAGTGGAACAGAATTTTAAAAATTCCTGTAATTAGCAAATGTATAAAAGATAGGAAAAAAGTTTTAACTTTGTTTTTCTGAAGAAATTCTCAAAAGTTTCTTTCAACAGACACTCTCATCAAAGGATGACCTGTCAATGTTCTTTGTAACATTGAATGAGTGAGATTGTGAAACTTTACAGTTTATAATCAAGGCCATCTTATCTACATTGTACCAAAAATGCTTTTATTAACACTTTTTTTTTTTTTTCATTTTTGGGCATCCATGGCTCAGTACACATCCGTGATACATAGCACCATATTCCACTGGCAAAGAGTTGGCAAATCTTAATTGAGTGAATGGTATTTATTCTTTCTCAAGCAAGATTCAATTTTCATTGTCTTCAATGAGACATTTCATGGAGTACATTTATCTTGTGCTATTCGTTGAGAGCATAATGGGGCCATGAATGCACTAAATCTGCAAATAATTTATGCTGACTGTCCAGATAACTCCAGCCCCCAAACCCAGAAATTTTGCAACATAAACCTTTTGATAAACAAAAACTTTACCATTCCTAAATCATACATATACGAATAAATGAATACAGTAAAGCAAAGTAAAAATCTCAGATTTCAAAACTCAACTTTGGTTACAGATCTATGGAGAAAAAAAATGTTAGTAGGTCTGGTTAATCACTCAATAGTAACGGTCATGTGACCAACATCTTTTAGCAGCATGCTATGTTAAGGGTGATCAATTAAAAAATTGGAAAAAAGGGTGATCAATACTTTTTACTTCTCTCACTCTTTGTTTAGCAGTAACCACTAAAAAAGTCTTAATTTTCAAAAAACACTGCTGGATACAAACTAAAGATAGCACTGAAATTGAGCTCATGTCTCACTTACATTGCAAATTGCCCCCCCCCTCCCACTAAAAACCGATTTGGGGGCAATTACCCCACCTCCCAAAAAAGAAAATGTTCTTAAGGAGTAAATGTTCAAATTTCAGCCCTTAGCTACTCTAGTGTGGCCTGTGCACGTGATATGTGGCCAGTCAGCAGGCCAAAAAAAAATAACTCTGGAAACCTTTGCTTTGGGGACAGTTTTGGTTGACTGTTTGTAATGAAACATAAGAAGCAGCCACTGAAATTGCAGTGAATGTTTATTATTTTCAAAAGCATCGGATTATTTTCTTGTAAAACTTGGTCATCTTGGTCTGGCTCTAAGTAACTGCAACACATGCTGTTGCCAAGGGCATCTGTCATTTGTCTGAGACAGTAGGACTTCCCAAATATAAATGGAAAAATGAATAAATCAAATAAAAACAGTAAAAATAGAAAAAAATCTCTGATAAAAGAATTTTCAGAAATATCTGAGAGAACTAAAAATAAAATAAAAAATTTGTAGAAGTTTGCAACCTTCAGCTTGTTTTCTCCTTAGTGTATCTTATAAACAACAAATATGTACTAGATTGTCAAGCCATTATCAACAAATGTGTCCAGATTCCATAAATTGATGAGAATTTGTGCCAGTCTTGGAATGACAACTAAAGCCTTGGTGATCAAGAACAATGATGTAATCTCCAGCACTCTAAATTCGATGACCTCTTGTAATATCATTTGAGTGATATTAACAGAGGACCCCAGCTTAACCTTCCAGTAATTTTCAAGCAAGTCTAGGTTCTTGGTATGGCATTCTTCCAAGAATGTGATCTTCAATGTTTCGTGGAACTTGAATGTTTGTGTGAGTAACTTGAGTGTTTATTTGTGCAGTGTTTAAGTATAGCTAGACAGTCGTTTTGTTGAGACCAGTTGTAACTTTTTCAGTGCTTGAGATGGTCATTGAAGCTTTTCCAAAATGTTTTTTCTGTTTGTCTGGTGTATGAAGCACTACACAGGGTGCAAGAAATGACATAAATTCAAGAATTTGTGCACATGACATGCTGAGACATAAGCTCAATTTCAGTGCCTCTCTTAGTTTTGATTGAGCTTGTTCTTACTATCAGTAAACAACTGTGATAGTTAAATACTTCCTAGGACACTGAAGCTCAGCTTACCCAGGGCAAACACCTAAAACTAAAAAAGACTTCATGTAGAGAGTATTGACCTCCTAAATCTTAGGACAAAGTATAACTCAAGAGTTTTGAGTTTGGAAGAGATCATTAACTCAGATGAAATTGGTTTTGGAATCTGTTTTTCTCATCGGTCCTAACCTTTTTCTTTCATCTACCTCAGCAAATGAACAAAGGGGTGACAACGAATAGGGAGCTACCACATTCCCCGATGCTCTTTCTATCAGAAAAAGAGGAATGAATTTCATTTATTGACTGCTGAAATGTCTCTGTCTAATTCATTTCCTTGGCCAATTCTCTTGACTCCCTTCATCAAAATTTTCTACATATGTATCTAAGTTTTGTCAAAACATAACCTCCTGGTGAGATCCCACTATTTTCAATTTTTTTGTACTTATTTCTGTCTTTTGTTGGACAAACCTTACCCTATATTCACTCCCTTGGTTTTCTCTTGATTACTGCACAAATTATGAGGGTCAGTCTTGAAGTTGTAGAGAAAGGGTCTGGACCCCCCCCCACTTCCACCAGGCTCTGCTAGTGTATATTACATATTTATAATAAATGATACTGATAGATTACTAATTTTACACCAATATTCACTTACTGTCAAGAAATGATACCCAGCATCCTTCATGCAGCAAAGAGGTAAACTTGGGTATCAAGGTTTCTAAAAATGGAAAATTCATTACAATGTGGACTTGTTTATAATGCAGTAGAAAAGATGAACCCTGTCTTCCACATTATAACAGGGCTACAGTAAAAATAGAATTTAGTCCATTTTAACCATTTTGTTGGCAACTTATAGCCCTAAACTGTCATCTCCACACTACCCCTTGAAAAATCATCAGGTACACATCAACAAATAGAGTTGGAAGAGGTATATGTATTCACTCATCTGTCTGTTTGTCCAGACAATATCTCCAAAAGTTCTCAATGAATTTCAATGACATTTTGCGCAAGGATGGGCCATAAGCTGAAATACTAAAATATATTTTCATATTTTGAATGAAATTTTGCCAAAAACACAATTAAATTTTGGAGCTGATCCAAGATTTTTCTTAGGTCAAGAGAAACAACGAAAATTTTAGATAATTTTTTATAGCATTGAGATGCTATAATAATAACAGATTTGCTAAAAGTTTTTCACAAAATTTGAACCTTTGGACCCAACATTGGTCAGAGAATGCGTCATTTGATTTTTCCATGTGGTAATTGAATGTGATGTACATTAGGTAAATCGGGTTGCAAAGGTAGGTCTCTGCTCTGTGTCCAGCCTTGGTTCCTTCCTAGCAGGAATCAAGCTTTTTCAAATTGTTCATATGGTCACTCAACTGAAGTGTAAAAATTCAAGTTTCCTTGGCATTTGCAATTTCTACAGTTGAAATTTCAGTTCAAAATCTCAATGCAATAAAATGTTATTTCAAATTTTCCTTGTACATATTTTTTCTAAACACAAAGTGTCAATCATGTTGCTAAAACAATCTATTCTGAGCAAAACCTTGCATATTGGATTTCATATTTTTATTCAAAAAATAATATCTGATGAATGACAAATGGGAAAAAAGATAAACTCAAAATGAAGTGTCCATCTTTGAAAAAACATTATGTGCAGAGAAAGTTTCTTAATTCTTCTGTTTCATCGTAAGATATATAAAAATCATTTGCAACAGAAATTTTCAAACGCCTTTCAATTTTCTATTTGAATTTTCATACTACTCATGTTTTGAATGAAATTTTGCCTCAAATACAAATACAGATGTTTTGAATTAAAATGCCTATAATTTGATTTCTTGAGAACTGCTAAGTCTAAAGGAGGAAGTTTCATGCCTTGGAAGATATTTTCCTCTGGAGGTGTTGGACCTACTGCGAGAATCAATAGAACGATAAATGATAATTACACATAGAGGAATAACATGCCAGTATTTCTCTACAAACATCTCCAAACCAGCCAGCTGGCCATTTTTATGCAGGACAATAACCCTCTTCAAACTGCTCTGTAGGTGAAAGGTTTTTTGGAAGAGAACATTGAAATCATGAGATGACCTGTACAAAATCCCAACTTGAATCCCATTGAGAACCTCTACAAGATAAATATAAGAAAAAAGTCAGGAAGAGGGGTGACTAATGAATAAATTACTTTTCTCACCTTTTGTTGGGCTGTGATAACTAAAAAAGATCTGAATTTTAAAAAAAACAGCTGGCAAAAACTGGTGACCAATTTATATGAATTTTCATAGCATATTGAACACCCCACTGAAAACCCATTTTGGAGGGAAATTCCTGAAAACGAAAAAAAACATTTCACCTGCTCATTGAGAGGAGTGTTTGCGCAAAATTTTAAGTTTCTATTTATGAACTGAGAAAGCTGGGTGATGTTTGAATACATAGATAGATAATTACATATAAATGTCAGAATGTATGGATGACTTGGACCTAGCAACAGTCATTAAACCAGTCTAATGTTGGTAGCATTGATTAACAAGTTTAGGAAATGAAATGAAAACACTGTGACGAATTCATAGGGAAAACTGGAAGTTGAATGGGAAAAATAACACCAGGTCTGGGCAAGAAATTGGTAATGTTCTCTTGGCATCGATGTGCTGAAGACATCGCAAATAAGTCTCTATTCTCCATATTAATTGTTTTCTGTTCAACTATTCACAAACGTTCAATTTTTATTTTGTGAATGTCATTGCAAAAATGATATTGTATACCTGTTTCCCAATTTTGTTCTAAGGATTTCTTTCAAATAAACATTTTTCTTGAGTAACTCTTTTCAATAAACGCTTTTGATAAAAGTTTTTTCATACATGAAATATATACCAAAAGCTACAATTTCAACGAATTATAAGATCATATGGCAGTTACATTTGATTAGACCATTATCCTATTATGACCAGTACTATATATATATATATGTTATAGTAAAATTGTAGAACTAGGGATTTTGTGAAATCCCTGAACATTTCTGTAATTTCCTGAAAACTTTATTTAAGTCAGTGATTTCAAAATATCCCAAGAAATTTCTAGGATTTCATGTTTTCACTGGATATAATGACCAGTAATTTCATGAAATCAACACATAACAAAAAATTGTGGAGTGAAATTCTTTATTCAACCCAAATCAAATCTAATACATAGAGAACACTTACACAACTTTTGAAAAAAAATGTTTTCCTGTTCCTGGGCAATGAGTGTTATTTTGTAATTATGTCTAAAAAGAATAGGGAATTGCTATTATTTCCACCAAATTTTGCCTTTGTGATCAGAACATCCATAGTTTGTAATTTACTAATTTTGCAAACTGCGAACTCCTTTTCTAGTGCTGTGACGAATCATTCCATAAAGCCTGCTTTTATGTGCGATTGTGGTAACATCTTTCCGTGTATACCAGTGGCTTCCACATGCTGTTGTTAATCCCAACATAGGATTCAGGCAGCTATGGCCAGTCCTACCTTTGGAAGTATGCCAAGGTGTCCCTGCTGCCCCAAAGGCAAGATAGCTGACAAACCCATCAAGGATGACCTCTAAGCAATACTTACCATACTTCAAAGTATCTAGCAAGATCTTCATACTGTTGTATCACAGCTGAAATTATGTGCCCAGAATTGAGACAAAGATCAAAGCTGGTGTCCTTGTCAGCCCACAGATAAAGAAGATCCTGGAGTGCAAGGAATTCCCCAAAAAAACCCTAGAAGAAGGACAAAAGGGGCAGGGTACAGCTTTGTTAAAGTGCATCAAGGGTTTCACGGCAATCACAAAATCAAATACTATGTGGAACTATTTAAAAATATGGTGAAGAACTACAGCCAAATGCGCTTCAGGCTGTTCCTCAAAGTCCACATCTTAGACACTCATCTTAATAGTTTCAAGGAGAACATTGGAGCATATTCAGAAGAGCAAGGTGAGTTCTTCTACTACAATAAGCTGGACTTTGAAGGTCAGGAACAAGCAACATATAATGAGAGTGTGATGGGAGATTATATTTTGGGGTCTGGTTTGTGAAAGTGAATTGCAATGTAATCATAATATCAAAAAAGAACTTGTTTCTAAATCTTTTGTTATCATTTTTGTTTAACAATAATCTACATACATGGTGATTTGGATTATGCTGTGATTTTTTTTAATGTGAATAGAAATCTGCAAATTCACCAGATGTTTCATTGGAAATGGGTGAATTTTAGAATATCACTGGTCTGGTCACATAAGCAAAATTCAGAAGAAATAAAAACCATTTACTACAGTTTTAACACATAAGCAATAAGAAAATAGCACTCAGTATCCAGGAATAAATATTGCGTTGCATAGTATGATAATAAATTTAATCATTTGAAGATTTCTTTCCTTATTGTAAATCATCTAGAATTTCATATTGCACTATATTTTCAAAGGTCTCTCCAAAGACCGGTCTTCTTATATATGCAAATGATAATAATAAATGATAGTTATAATGATTTTTTTTTCCTTTATTCGGCCCAAATCAAATCTAGTACATAGAATAGAAATGTTTTTGCATTGCAAAAGTGGCGTCTATTTATCGCAACGGTTGACACAGCGGTGGCATCCAGAGTTGCACTTAAACTTTGCCCCGAAGCACTTTCAGCGATTTGTTTTACCATGCTTTGAACGACTGCAGTTGCATTTAATAAAGCCTTGATCACCAGAGGAAGACTTGCCTGACACTGCTTCACGAGGAGAGATAGACTTGTCAACACACAGACATCCCCAATACCTGAGAGACATTGAGGGCATAGGTCACACTGATTTCTTGAGAAATGTCCGTTGATTGAATCACCTTTCACTGCGATTTCATACTGATTGTTATCAGTCTCGTTAACCACAACTCATCGAATGTTTTGTGCATCCCCTCTGCTTCTGTCAACAACAGGGATAGGAATCGTAACATTGTCGCCCATGACCCCTGCTTCAAGATCAACGCGACTTCTTTTCACCATCCTCTCAGCCTGATCTGTTGGGGCAATGGGTGCATCATGTCGGTGCTGCGTGATCTGCATGGTACGGTTATCAATACTTTCGGTGTTACAAGTTGGCTGCATTGTGGCTGCTTGACCATCAGTATTGTCATCAAACACTGCACAGAAGTCGACTTCGCTCGCAATGCTGGATATCAATTCATTTGGGAGTGATGACGGTGTGAAATCAATTCTAGCTTCACTGCCAAACATTGCTGAATAGGGTGAACACTTGATTCCAGAATGATAGGAAGAGTTCTTCTTAAACTGAACAAACTTGATTCCAGTAGTCCAGTCTTGGGAATAATTGTCAGACAACCATGCAATCAGCATGTCTTTTATATCCCCTTTAGCACGTTCCACCGAGCTTTGACTCTGTGGATGACGAGGTTTGCCGTGAACCAGTTTCATTTCTGGCCAAAGCTGCTTCAGTTCGGTGATGACATTTGTCGTAAACTCAGAACCACTTTCGGACTGTAGAATTGTCGGAGCACCGAACAACAGAAATACATCCATCAGCTGGTAAGCGATCTCAGCAGCGCACTTTGAAGTAAGAGGCCTCAAAACACTGAATTTGGTCCGATGATCTTCGTAAACCATAATCCACTTATAGTCCATATATGCCATCGACTGCATGTCAATGAGGTCAACTTGACCTCTGGGAGCAAAATCTTTGCTTCGTATCGGCCGCACTCCCTTCGTTGACGGTCTCTTTCTCTTCCTTTGGCATTCTTCACAGAGAGACTTGAAGAGTTCGACAGATTTCGTTGTGATGTTAGCATACTTTTTTTGAAGCTCTTTAAGCATCCGGTCACGCCCACCATGGCCAGTGGAGAGATGAGCTCGCTTGATGATGTCAAATGTATCCTCGATGGTCACGTAGTAGAGAGCAGGTTCACTGGAATCGCCCCTCTTCCTTATAAGTTTCTCAACGTCTCCGCACAACAATATCTCAAATTTTGAGAGTAGGTAGTAGTTGTGTCTGATCTTTGTATGCTTATTTCCCGATGCAATCTTTAGGTCGCTGATCATGGTATAATACTTCGACTTGGGTATCAGATACTTCTTACACTCCTCATACATTGTAAAGAGCTTCTCTCTAAAGACTGCTTCTTTCTCCTCGGGTAACATAGTCCAGACATCTTCATTATCCATAATGATAGTCCAAAGAGTGTAGAACAAATACTATAAAAAATTTCTGGAACAAGATAGAAAGCTTTCAGTTACACAGTAAAAGCATTTTGGATTGGGAGAATGCAATACGAATGAAAAAAAGGTCAATATGGGTTAGAGAACAGATCAATCTAAAAGATATCAGAAATAATTAAGAGACAAGAATGGAAATGGGCTGGACATCTAGCATGAAGTAAGGATAGCAGATTAGTGAATTGATATTCCCGTACATCACTGTAACAGAAGGCGCAAAAGGTTAACAGAGTGGTACCCTAAAGATAGCAAATGCAGTAGGAGAAGACCAGGTATAAGATGGAGAGATGAGATAGAGAGGTTTGCAGATAAGACATGGCAGAGGTTAGCACAGTCATGGTCGATATGGAAAGTGCTAGGAAATGCCTTTGAGCACTGAACTTACGGTAGCTGATGATGATACTGATGACTAATATAATCAAGAAAGAATGATTAAGCTATTTCTAGTGAGGACATTCTTCAACGATTGTCTATAAATTTGAGAAGAGTCATTAAAACACCAACTTTGTTGTTGTGGACAATTCAACCTCTTTTTATCATCTTCAATTAAGTCACAATGTTTTGGCCAGTTCGTTTAAACAGCCACTCTTCCTAGAATATATTTATAGGATCTTACCCTTTACACCTGAAGAGGGCTGGAGAAATGGATCCTCCAAAACATAATGACAACATCAAAGATGAAAAGAAAAGGTCAAATTGTCCAAGACAAAGTTGGTTTCTTAAATGATATTCCACAACGCGAAATATAACAATATACAATAGATCCTAGAATAACAATTGCCTACTTTCACCAAGTTACTTCTTAAACGTATGACACTCAGCACCTAATCGTTATTCTACAGAGATGCCTCATTATATCCATTGAAAACAACTGACCAATGGATTTCAATCAATTGGGACAATTATGAATGGCTAAAAGTGGCAATATATTTCTGAAATGGCTGATATTGAGTAAATCCCATTTTCAGGTAACACTGTATGTTCCAAACTTTATATAAAGCATCCAAAAAGTAAAAATATACGAAACATTGATAAGATATTAACTTTCACAAATAGCCTTATTTTTTATCTAAATGTTATTCTGGATCTACACATATCATCCTTTTTATTTATATGGAAATATTTATTTATATATATATATATATATATATATATATATATATATATATATATATATATATATATATATATATATATATATATATATGTATATCTTTGTTTAAGATACAGTAGGTAAGCCTCCAGCATTCTATCACCCCACATCTGGTTCTATACAACAACGTATTCATCTGAAGGATTGAAATTGAATTTTTGGCTATAGTTACAATGAAAGGGAATTCTCACTTTCTAAACAGCCATTCTCTAGCTACTTTTTGATATCCAAAGATTGCCTACTGTCTCTGATACAGCAGTAAAGGGTTAGACTAATTGCTTTTATTTCTCTTTTTAATTTTACACACAATGTGAATTGGAGCAAAATAAAAATTATATATAAAATTACAATGTGTTAATAATATTTATCATAAAATATAGTCAACTCCTAAGATAAATATATCTCCCAGCAGCCCGAATAAAACTTCTATTAATAGATTATTTATCTACTACCAACTTCCTTCTGCAATTATTCTAACCAACACTAAATACATTTCTGACCTCACCTTATTGATATGTATTATAGTTTCCTAAAGCAAGAAAATATAAAAAAGTTACTGTTGATTCTTAGTTACAGCACATAAAACAGAGATAATCCAGTTTGCTTCAAAATGAACTACAGATTGTTTTTGGTCACTGGTCTTTTCAGCCGATGATTTGATATGATCACGTGTGTTGTATGTTTGGTTGTACCTTGGTAGTTTCATATTCATGCATAGATTTCACAAAACCATGATTTCATAACACACACACCCTTTATTTTGTTTGTTCACAGAATTATTGCCAACCTCAGTAGCTTTATCTATAAGGTTAGAGGTTTAAAGATATAACCTCATTGACAGAAAAACGGCAGAGGCAATCTTGAGAACAAAGGAAATGTAGTGTAAGTATGTTATAAAATTAAGGTTTTGTGAAATTGATTCATATATGTGAAACTACCAAAATAGTTCTAAAGACTAGCTCCCCTTTTGGAGAAAAAAGTAAATATATAAATATCGCTTTGAAGAAATTAGATTGTTAAATTTTTTCAACTTCAAATTCAGTCTCATAGGCCTTTAATATATTTTAAAAGCATATTTGTCATTCTTTTGTTCTTTCTTTATTTGATAGGTTCTTAGTTTTTGTGTGTAAAATGAAGACAACTCTTGATGGCCTTAAAATGGACTGAAGATTATCACCCCTATCAAAGAAAAACAGAAGTAAATGCATAAATCATTTAGTTAATGCTTTGAATGGCACTCAAAGAAAATAAATAAAAACATTTTTGTTTCCTCACAAATCCTCAACATTCCTAACACTTGTTGATTCAATTTTGAAGGCAACACACAAATGAAATGAAATCTTGAAAAGTGGAGAAAACTATGTTGACAGTTTTGGTTGATGGTTTTTGATAACTTTTTTCCAAACAAACCGTCAACGTTTCACACACTCACACACTCCAGGTTAAAAACAGCACACAAATAAAAACAATTTGAGAATTATTTTTTTTCGAAGCAGTAGCAATATCATTCATAGGGAAGATAATATTTACTTCATTTTGAGGCCAGCAGGAGTTATCACCATTTTACTCACGGAAAGTTGGAATCTATGAAAGGTTGTTCACATGAAGAACTGTTGTAGTTGAGACATTCCTATGAAATCTTTCATAGAAAAGTCATGTTGAACCATGGAATCTTTGAAATCAACAAAGATCTCTCTTTGAGCAGCCTCAGATTGCATAAATAAATGAAGAAATGAGCTAATGACTCAGGCAAGTCGGGAGGTTGAGAAATGCACTTATCTCACTCATTTCCTAATTCTACAATCATAGGCATGAATATATATATATATATATATATATATATATATATATATATATATGAGAATGATAATAAAATATACAACTAGCATGTGTATACATATTTATGTATGACGTAGATCTTCATTCAAAAAAGTGCTCAATACCATCAGTAGAGTGGCTATAAAATGAGTAAAGATTTTTTAAATGGTTCATTACAGATTGTACATTCTGTTTCACTTGAAAAATATTTTCAGATGAAGGTTCATTTGGAAACCTTTTTTAAATGAAACAAAACGTATAATCTGTTTTAAACCATTGAAAAAGTCTTCATTCATTTTATAGCCACTTTATAAATGTGAGTTGTGCTGGGGCAGCTCAATTTGCTATTGGGAAACAACCATGTTGAAAAAGGTCTCTCTCAAAAATTTCCTTACATGGTTAGATTTCTTTCAAGACCCAACAACATAATCCAACCACAGAATAGTCATTTAAACACATCCCTACAAAGACAGTTTGTGACACAAGGTCATTTTAACAAATGGGCCCAAACACATGATCTAGGACTAAAATTGTCCCCGTGACTAGTGTTACAAAGGTATCAGAAATAACCTTCCAACCCTCCCCCTTTTAGTGCAATGGGGAGATGCTCATAGGTGTATGGGAACTCTCTCTATAAATTGGCTTTATTTGCCCAAAATTTTACCCCCAAGCTTGTAAGCCTATAGAAGTGCTACCCCAAGCTCGGAATCAGGAATTTCCGAACACCCAGACTGACAGCGCAGACCCCATGTTAAAAATGAAGCAAGTTGCATCATGTGTAAAAAAATGAAAATAAAAGTAAAGGTGTCCAAAAGTCAGGGTACAGCTTTAGATAATACGTACATTATACATCGATCACCCACTTTAGAGCCAATTCACTGGTTTCAAATGAAAGTTACTTTTTCCACAAAAACACAAAAATCCAGGAAGAAACCAAAATCAGATTCAGTCAAAAAGCTCAGACAATATTGGAAAGAATATTTTTCATGATTATTTTTAAGTCTGTTTGCTAAAATGAATCTTACACACCAAAACTTTACCAAATAAAATATTTCATGTCAGCAAAATCAGATCAGATTTAAATCATTTTTTCAAAGTGGAAAGCGGTGGATGGTAAATGAAAAAAACAAAACAATGATTATGTTACGGTAAGCTTATTAAATCTGTGTAGCAGTAATGGTTCACAAGCCTGTGATGCAAACGATTGATAATGAGCTATCTGGAAATTTAGATTTGGCCACTTCTAGCCACTTTTAAAAGCCAGTTATAGAAAAATCTGGCCAATTTTAGACATTTTCAAACCAGAGATTCCCATTCACGGAATCACTAGTTTTAAAATCACAGTGTGATGACAGAGATACGACGAAAAATGTCTTTCAAACTGCTTAGATAAAAGTTGGCTAAAAATCACGATTCATCTTTAAATGAAAAAGAGAAGACAAATATTTTGTACAAATCAGCAGTACTCTTTAATTTCAAGGGACGAATTTATGAGAAAGATTTTTATGGAGAGATCACGAAAGGTAATTAATTTCCTCTTTGTTTTGTTTTCAACAAGGGCTTCTCGAATTTAATGAATCAGCTTATTAGGATTTTCCCGGTCAATCTACGCAAATATTTACGCATTGTTCGTTCGATTCATAGCAATAATGTCGAAATCGAAAAGAATGGTACGAAGAAAGCATTAAATAAGGAGAAAACACAATGCAAACATCAAATTACCTTGGAGAAAAAGATGACAAGGCTGAAGAAAAAAAAGAGAATTGATAAGCGGTGTCTGACATCTTTTGGTTCCGTTTGTAAAAAAAGACATGATCATGATGATGTCTTGGTTTAATTGACTGAATCGTGCTTTTTTTCCCCCTGGTAACGGGGCTGGCCTGAAGGTTTCTAGTGCCCAGACCCCCTTTAAAGTATAGTGCTATTGTTACCTTTCCCGATCCAAAATGGCCACTGCTCCAGCTGCAGGATTTGTGTTTGGGTTATTGTCATCTGCTTCTTTGACTTTGACTTTGCCATCACAGCATGCCACTCTACACGGCCATTTTGAAACGGGAAAGGTCACGATTGCCAATTGCTCCTCTTACTTATATCAATATATATCAAATTCCTGAAAAAATTTGACTTATTAGCAGCAGATTTTTTTTTGACCATTTTTATGATGAGTTACTCATCTATTTTCCCATTTAAATTTGTTTTAGACTCATGTCAGGTGCCCCAAGCACTTGGCACCCAAGGTTGTTGCTGGTAACTAGGGACATGTGGTATATCTAAGTATGTCTGTGCACTTTTGAGAAAATCTTTGACACCATATTTTAAGAGTGGAATTAAAATTTTAAAGAAAATTTCTCGAGTGTTTTTCCTTGATTTTGAAAAAAAAAAAAAAAAGCACCCATATTTTTGTCTACAAAAAAGAAAAATAAATTTCAATTTATTGTAATCAAGAATTGGACTGTTATAAAATCAATATTTACTTTTATCAGCAATAAATCATTACGCCATATCTAATGAAAGCTAATGAAAAAATGAAAAACTTAAACATAGTAGTTGAAAATCTACCACAAACTTGAGAAGTTCAGAAGAAAGAATTATCCACTTACATGAGGTGGACATTTTTGGCTTTTTAGGATTTTGGCTACCTGATTTTTTTGAATCCATGACATATTTATTCCAAGATGCTGTCAGGTAACAGGCTGGAATAATGTTTCATAGGTTTCATTTTGAACTCTTGATTGCACCTAATGTGAACCCAAAACTTGAAAACGCCCCAAATAGAAAATTGCATAACTTTCAAAGTAAACAACATACAAACACAAACAAAAACGTTTTTCTATACATGTTTGATCCAAAGGCATCAGTGAAGATTCAAACACATCTTGACTCTATTACAACACAAAACAGAAAAAAAAGATTTTTAGATGTTGAAAAAACATTTTTTTATATACATCAAATATCTTTCTTTGTCCTGAAATCTTTTCTGTTGACACACCATTTGATTCGAAAGCCTCATTTTGACAGTTTATTAAGTCTATTAAACTGCTCATAATCATCGTCAACAAATCAGCAATGTCGATCTCTTAAATCTCCATCTCTACCTCCTCATCATCTTGCTTGTACTCATCATCCACAGTCTTTAATAATTTCTTGTCTGCATAAGATGCTTCCTTCTCAAAAGTTTTTCTCTCTTCCGATTGCTTCCTCAATGAGAGGAGGAGAGAAGTCAGGTCAAGCCATCCACTTGGGCCCTGAGAACCCATCGTCCAGCCTATAAAGTTAGGGCCTCTTAAGCACTGGTTTGTCTGCTCTCTTATTGCAGATGACTCTGAATTTGGCTTAATTGTACACAGGGGATGAGAAAGACCTTGGGGAAGGATAGATAGCAGGCATTTGTAGTTTACTTTGGATTTTCAGTCCAGGACCTTGTCAGCCCAAACTATCCTTTGTAACATCTTGACCTGTACACTATCAACTGACTTCATCTGATAGTGGCTCCTGAAAGAGCTGTCACCAGTCACAATGCACCAAGATTCTGTGATTATGGAATTTAAGGTTCTTCTACCGCTTCCCCCAGAGCTTCATCTTTTTCCCTTTTCCTTCTGACAGTGCTGGTACAGTCTTTTCGGAACACAGCAACTCAGCTTGCCGTGCATATCAGTCCTATGATTGAAGCACATGGAGAGGTTGATCCTGCTGATATGGTAAAGGAGGATTGTCAAAACATTGATGTCAGGAGTCGTTACCATGCTGGGCTTATACACCTATGACTTGGTGGAGGTGGTTTAATCTCAGGGCATGGATTTCAGAAGTCGGTACCTGTGACGAGTAAAGAAGAGTCTAAATGCAATAATATAATGTAAAAATATATGTATAATATATGACTTTAAAATCTTCATCAATTACCATTTGAGCTACTTGATTTTTATTAGTTCCATAGCCAAAATGTTTATGTTGTTACAGTTGATCAAGTCAAATTAATTGAATAATTAGCTATTCAATTAAGTACTAAATCATATTACCAACTACTAATGAATTATAAAACATCTGCTTTTTTGCACTTCTGGAGCCATATGCTGACTCATTGCTATCCCAGACATTTAGAAGCTGGTCACAGTACTGATTTTTGCAGGTGTGATGACCATTGATAATGTAGTTCTTGGTGAAACCACATCTTGGCCTTTCTTGGGCTTTGATAGAGTCAAGCTGGTAACAATCCACACAGAAGACAAAGTGGTTTCAGATCTCTTTGCAAGTTGGTTATGCGGAAAAGGACATTGCTATCCTGTAATGAAGAGTATGCCCTTGATTTACAGCACCTTATTACTGTCTTGTATCAGACGAAAAAGGATGGTGGACCTGATGGTCTTGGCAAAGAAATCATTGTGGGAGCCAAGTGCATGATGAACAGGTGAGAGGGAGTGACGATCTTCAAGGTCAATGGGCATTGTTATGACTTGAACTTCAGGGAAGTCAAGAAGTCAAGTCAAGAAAAAAATAAGATAAACCTTTCTGTTTTTCTTATCTGTTAATGCTTGTGGGTTTGTTCACTGTTTCAGTCATCTATTTGTTCTTATCGTTAGTGTAGGTTAGAAGCTTTAGTGCTTGTTGGTTAATGAGAAGACCAGAGAGAAATGGGATGTGAGTGGAGTTATTTGTTTTAGAAGTAAGAGACTCTTTTTCTAGAATAGCAGTAGTTTGAGAGACACTGTAGACATGACTAGTCTTGGCTGTGAAGTTACTCATACAGACTGGATTCACCCACAGGCACTGCAAATCCCCAAAATTGACCTTTGCATGAACTTCTGGACACTGCTGTCTGAAGGTCAACTGTCTAGACAAGCAAAGGCATAGATCCGAAAATAGTAAAAGCTACCCCTATTGTCTAGCGGGTTTAAACAAGCATTTCCAGCATCTGGGACTTAATGAGTAACTGAAAGGCGAGGTTGATCTGCTCTTGGTACAATAAACGCTGCAATGAAATATGAGGAAATGAGTGAAGCATTTGTACAATGTCAATATTATAGGATTTTTTTTCAGACAAATATATAAAGTATATTATAGCAATTATTGAATCAGTTGAGTCCCATTTCTTTGTGCAGATATGAGCTCTTCCTTTTTGCTGCAGTGGAACATTGTCTTCACGTTGAGCTTTTTGAGTTGCTCAAAGGATCCCTTATCTAGGAGCACTTCACCTATCTCCTTGAAGCCAATCAGCTCTCACCTGATTAGGCATGGACTCTGCAAGACCTGAATAGTGTCCTTTGGGATTTAGTGCGAAGATGTTAACAGCCGATCCTTAAACTGCACCAAATTTAACAGAGATTCTGCAGGATGAACTAGCCCAATGCATCTCGTTGAGTTCTAGGGTGTTGGGTGGCCAGGGCATTACATCACCATACAACTCATGCTGAGAGGCAGGGCATATCACCCTCCTGAAAAATTCCACTCTTAGCATAGAAGGCTGCTGCCTTGAATGGGTGTACCTAGAATTCATTGGTGTTAAAGTAGGTGGTATGAAACAAAGACCCTTCCACATAAATGATTGGACCGAGTGCACAGTGTTTCAAAACTAAGCAAAAATGGCCAAAAATAAAATTTCATAGAAATTATAAAAATTCATAATTTTTTATCAATTAATTAATGAATCATGTCTTTATGAAAAAAAACATTGTAATTTAAAACAAAATTTGAATACGAATTTGTCTTCAATGGAAAGAATTTTAAAAAAAGTCTTTTATTTAATCCATTCAATGATTTGGAAAAATGCTAGAAACAGCCTAATCAACAGAAACTTTTACATATTACATATTAGAAGATCTACGTGCAAAAAAGGCTCTTAGAAAATATCTTATATTTTCCAATGCTTTTTTGATTGTGTAGATTGTCGAGGAATTCGTTCAAAGTCAGACTATGAAGGTTACTCAAGTTTTCAGAAATTCCAAAATAATTACTATTTTAAAAAATACTTTAAGAAATATTTTCTCTGATTATTCCAATATTTGTTTTCATTTTGCTAAAAAATATACCATTTTTTAACTAGAGCATAATTATAAAATGAATAAATGTTGATTTATGTAAAAAAGATTATATATACTTTGAGGTAAAGGAAATATTTCAAATTTTAATTTTTTGGCTCTATAAATTAATGGGATTAAGAAGGAGTTTTCTGAGGAAGATTTTGGCGGTTCAAATAGAAGTAATTTTGTTTGGGTAGTGTAATGGTCAACATGTTTGCCTCACATGCAGAAGGTCCTGGATTTGATTCCTGTTTTGAGCAAAGAGTGTAGAAACTCTTCATTAAGATAAATTTATTTGAGCTAATGCATGAAACAGAAGCCATGACTTCTCCACCAACCGTCATACTCCATTAAGGGTCGTCTCTTAAGAGACTTGACGTTTTACCTTTACCTTACTTAATAAAAATAAAGATGTTGTATGTATATATACATATATACATAAATATATACTATTCAGATCTATTAAAACTTGATACATCAAGAACACATTTTAGGTTATGGAAAAAACACTGTGCATTGTCCTCAGCAGAACATTGTTGGTACCACAGCTTCCCCAGGATAAGGATGCACATGAAGGCTGCCGTCTAACTTATCCAGGCAACCTTTTCAATAAATTCAAGGTCTAGTTCTGATGCTCACGTGTCCATTGAAGATGCTTTTGGCAATGGACATCGGTTAACATGGGTACTTAGACTAGCCCACGGCTAAGCAGCTCCATGTGCAGAGGGGATTCGGGTGCAGATCTAAGGGGGTCTGGAACTTCCCTGCTCTGAGACAAAGCATGATTATTCATTTCTTTTTAAATATCAAGCTAGAGAAATTTTATAAATAAATACCCCAAATAATTCTACATAACCTTAAATTAACCTCAAAATCATTAACATTCAAAATTTGTTTTCTTTTTCAAATATTTATTTGTGAAAACACACACTGCTTGGAGTCTTGGATCAAGACTGATGTATTGTGTTCTACAGTAGCTCCTATTGGCTAATACTTGGTGGGAAAGCGTACAATCACTTCTCAAATCAATAAGTCCTGGCCACCCAATACCTTATTGATTATTTTTCCCCTTTTTAGACTTAGTCTTCAGACCATATCAATTTGGCCTTTAGCAAAGTCTCTCAAATCTTTCTACTTGGCCATAACCGTGGCATTCAACCCTTCAAAATGAAGTATTTGTGCCCGGCCCACCTGCTTATAAATCTTGGACATGGACATGGACATGCTCAAATGTTACTAGACATTTTTGCCATTTGTCACTTGTTATGACGTAGTCGGCAGTTATATGATAGCTTAGTTGCTGATTAACATTATGACTTAGACTTCGAAGAAGTAAGGGAGCCAAGTCTAGAATGAATGTTATTTTGGAGGCAAACCTACCTGTTGATCTTACAGGTAAACATCAGGAGGTTTATAAGTCCTTTTTTGTTGTCCATTTCTGTTGTTGATAGTATAAGTTTAGTAGTTTTTCTACTATTATTCAGTGAGAAGACAGGAGAGAAATTGTATAGAAGTGGGATAGGTTTTTGTAGTAATAGTGATGTCAGTATTTAGGACACTTTTCTGCAGTGACATACTTGATCTAAAAGATTTCAAACTCTGTCTGGATTTGGCACAAAAAGCACAGCAAATCCTAGACGCTGACCTCTGTATGTACATTCAAGCAAAATGTGTCTCATGGTCAACAAGTCTACACAAGCAAGGATCTAAAAATAATACATGTAATCCTTGTTGCCTAGCATCACTTGTCTTGATATTTTGGCTCATCAATGTTTATTTGTGTGTGTGTTTGTGTGTAATGGTATCAGTTGTTTTTATTTGCAATGTATACTATATCCATAGATTCATTAAATAACAATGAACACCAGGAAAATGATTTAGATTAATTTCATTCAGATATTCATGATTCAGTTCATTCAATAACTTTCAATTAACAAAACTTAATCATCTTTTGAAATGTTTTCTGAATTTGTGTTGAACATGAAACTTTTCATTTTCATGCAATATAGTGAAGAAAAAAACTTGTTGCGTCCGTACACACCAAAGAAAAATCTATCCATCTATCTATCTATCTATCTATCTATCTATCTATCAATCTATCAATCTAATGTCGAACTCCAGTCCAAGTTGGAGACTGGTGTTTTTTCACCATAACAACAAGAACAAGAAGCATCCCCACATAATTTATTTTTCTTTGAACCCTGTTTTTGAAAGTAACTTTCATTCTTGGTTATAAAATCATCTACCGGACAAGTTGAGAGAGAGGGAGAGAGAGAGAGATGGGGGAAAACAAAGTTTTAAGAAGTTTGTAAACTCATAATCTTTGGAATATATGCAATACAAAAGTTGCAATAATCATCTTGAATTATAATAGAAGTGGCAGTGAAGCTTGACGCTACAGCTGCCAGACTTATCTATCTATCTATCTATCATTACATACAAATATATCAACCAATTCAGTGTTTAATAGTTTTCTACTCTCTAAACTAATTTCTCGAAAATGTTTAAATTTCAAGCTTGGGTGTCGGCTCATTAATACGTAAATGAAATTGGTTAATATTTTTTACTAGTTTTAGGAATTTAAATCAATTTTAATTTCTTCTAACAGTAATTCATCACATATCATCATAACTCAAGGATGGCTGGAGCTATGGCCATCAAATATTCCATGATTAGTAAAAAGGCCTTGGGATGTTTTTATCATATTAGTTTTAGAAAATTCCCAAATTTTTATCTAGTTTTTTTCCAATGATTTCAATTTTCAATGTAAGTATGAAGCTTAACCAGATCCTTACTTTGTTTTCATCAGGTAAGCTAAACTGAATCTTCATCTTTCTGTTTAACTGTATTGAGTCAACATCTTGCTGAAAATCCCATCTGTAGGGCAGGTTTTCTGCCAGTTAGGAAAAATTTACTTACTAGGGGAAATTTTTATAAGTATTACGTATTGAATAGAATTCTGACAGCTTCATATCATTAGATATTTAAATAATCATACTAATGAAACTGAATTAATTATCATAAAATTAATTATACTTAGAAGCAAAGTCATTCTTAATCACATTTAAATGTGGTGAAAGGCTATTTTGGAGGAAAAGGGTGTAGGAAGATTGTGTTGCTCCAAACCTCCAAGTGTGAAGAGCCTACTAGGCTTAAAAATCAGCATTTGAAATCTTAGCTTTTACCTGGGCTTGAACAATGACAGTCGGCAGTGGTTGGAAGACCACGAGGAAGCTCTTAATCATTATATATACAATTTAGTTTAGTCCGGCACAAGGTCAGTGTATACAATGTCTTGTTGCATAAGCTCGCTAACCCCAGGGCAATGCATTCTGTTTTCTGGGTGACAAATAATTTGATATGTCAGGAAAAAAAAAAACATTATTAAAATTTTTTTTATCATTTCTGCATTTATAAATTTCAAATTTTTTGAACGAATATGCATTCACTGTATTTAATCGAAAAAAGAAACACAGACATGAAAAATATATTGCAGGATTTAAGGCCCAAATTTAACGGATCTTAATTTTGCTGATAAGATAAAAATATAAAACGGAGAGCTTTCATTGTTTTCAATAATTATCTCCCTTAGTGTTAACTCTTCAGAAGTCATTTTCTCATCGAAAAACAATAGCTTCTTTTTTTGAAAATTAAACCCAGAAATTTTAGTTTATTTCAAATTTTATTGTTCTTCCTTTTTTAATGTTGAATTGCTCCAAGGAAGAAAAATTAAACAGAAAGAAGTAAGTATAACTGACTCTTATTTTCTTCAAATAAATAAATACGAATTTTTAGCAATTATTTGAATCTGCGTAAAAACGATTTTATTTTGACCAACTAAAACTATTTTTGAACATTAAAAGACTTATACACTTCCATACATTTGAGTAAAAAGATATAAATCGATTACGTAACAAATATGGAAGAAGTAAACCTTTCATTATTGCAATCGTAGTTTAAATAGGGCCCGAACATAACAGAAATAGTTCAACCCCATCTATGTCACCGCTTCAATAATAACAGATTTCCCCCGTATAAACACCTTAAAACAATTATTTGGAATTAGACGATCCCATCTTTGAAAATTGCCTATGATTTTTAGATGTTTTCATTCATCTGTTTTCTAAATCGAATCGAAAACTGCTTCGTTAATTTCCTGAGAATTTTACGTTGATTTTCAAAATGACTTGCTATAAAGGTTTGTGAAGATTCATTCAAGAATCTTCACTAACGTTTGTTGCTGGTTTTGATGATAACGAGAAGCAATCTTTCGGTAGAGGTTTCTCTGAAGTTTTCAGCTATTCAAATCAGGGATCAGCAATTTTTTTTTTTCGGGTTTGACCAGATTAGTTTTCATGTCTTACAGGCCAAATACAAAAAGGAGATTCAAGATTAAACAATGATCATAGAAATCCTTGAAAATAGCTCGTTTCTTTTTGTTCTTTATTACTTCAATGTTTTTCATCCTAGGAGTATATAACTATATAAATTTCCGTGTGCTATCAATAAATGAAATCTATGAAATTCTTTCTTATATGGGTAAGGGGTTGGGATAACTTGTCTAAATCTTTTCAGTTCCCCATTAGAAATTACAAAATGCAACATCATTGTGAAGAGCAAAGATTACTCAATAAGTGAAAAAAAATATTTTCATATTCCTGGGTTATGTCACGCATAAAGATAGAGAGGTCCTTCTGTGATTGACAACATACAATAGAGGGCAATTATTGAGGTGAACCCATGCAAAAAATTTACTCTATAACATCTGTTCGACACTTGCACCAAATTGGAAAAACAAAGAAGCTCGACAGGAGCTGAACAAAAATCAAAATATTTGCCATTTTAAAGTCTGTTCTGTGCTTCTTTTACGCAACACAAGCATTCATTTTTTGATTGCATTATGACATATGACGGAAAATGGATTCTGTACAATAATCAATGGTATTCCTGATAGTGACTGGACAGAGTTGTATTTCTGAAAAAACTTCCCGGAATCGAACCAGCATCAGAAGAAGATAATGCTTACTGTTTGGTGGTCGGCAAGTGGGATTATTCAATACTTCTTGAATTCCAACAAAACCAATGCTGCAAAGAGTTATTGCTAGGATATTGAATTGCATCCAATATTGGTCAATCAAAGATGACCAATTATTCTCCATGACAACACTAGACTCCATGTTGTACAAATGACCCTGCAAAAATTTCACATTTCATACTCAACTGAGCTATTAATAGCTAATAAGTGAATGTAGTTATTTTATTTAAAAAACAATTCCATGTAGTAAAAATGATTTAAAAACAATCAAAGAAAGAGTTCAAGCTGCTTTTAAGGTGAAACTATAAAAAAAATATAAGGCGTAAAAATTGATTTATTTCAATACAATTCAAGGCATAAAATACCATCGGGGAATGTGCAACAATATATGCTCAAAAGTGATTCTGCACTCATCCATGTTGCTTTCGCTTCATGAATTTATCGAAATGTGACAGCAACATAGACAATTACTCACTCAACATAGTTTTGAATTTTTTTGTAGCTCTTCCACGCGCATTCAACTGAGTATGTGGATTCAGGGTTTTGGTTAGCTCAACTAGCCAAATATCTCTGTAGTTGTAGTCCTTAGAATTTTGCATGCCCAGAAAAATACTACCATGATGTTCTACCCCAAGGAATTTCATAGCAAATAATACTTTTGGCTTGTAAGAAGTTTTTTCAGAGTTATCATTGACAAACTGCAGAGCCACTTCAATAATATCAATGATGGGGGTTTGTTTGGGAACAGGTCAGGAGCTCAGTTGAGTATGAAATTTTAAAACACAGAAGGTGGCAAGAATTCAATTTTTGCATTTTAATGAATGGCAAAAATGAATCGAGAAACTTTTTCAAATTCAGAAATAATTGCAAATTTTTTCAAAAGGTAGTTTATATGAGATCACCCAAAACTGGCTTTTTTCAACTAGCATTTCAAGGGAAATCATGAATCACCACCACCTATATATGTTCATTTTTATTATGTATATTTAGCATAAACTTTACTGAAAACTCTGGGGTGGTGATTTTTCAAAAAATGAAAAAAATGTCACTATTCATGGAGGAGAGTGTGTGTAGGATTTAAGGTTTCTACTCTGAACCCTTACAGCTGGGGCAAATCCAGATACATTAGATAAGTATGTATACGTAATTGTCAGAACGCATGAATAACTTGAACTCAGCAAAAGTGTTTAAACCAGTTTGTTGTTGGTTGTGGTGATTAATAACAGCAACATGCAGACAGATGAGATATATGAGAAAGGGTATTTACTTCTCAACCTCCCAGTTACCAATGTCTTTTGGCAACATGTTGTGTTGGGGTGATCAATTAAAAAAATAGAAAATGGGATGCTCAATGAATAAGGTTCTTCTCTTGCCTTCTGTTTGGCATTGAATAATCCAGATTTTCAAAAGACAAGGGTGGGCACAAATTAAATAACCAATTTAGTATAAACTTACATTGAAAATTGACCCTCCCTCCATCTAAAACCTTTTGAAAAGAAACAAATGAAAATTTCCCTACCCATTGATGGGAAAGTGTATGCAAAATTTCAAGTTTTAGCTATGAATGGTCATGGCTAAGCAAAGTCCAAATATGTAGATACATGTAAATGTCAGAACACATAAATAACTTAAACTTAATATCTAAACCAGAGTTGTAGGTAGTGGTGACTAAAACGTTGAAATAAGCTACACTAGACTCATTAATTCGAAGAAAAAAACAATGAAGAACATCGGAATTGGCCACACTAATTTTAAAGAAAAAAATGCATGAAAACATAAAAATTGTCCAGACTGTCCAAGTGTATAAAATACACCAAAGTATCTTTTACAATCTCCCTAATCTATCGTCTTCAAAATTATGTAACATCTAAAAAAAAATTTCATTATTTTCATACAATAACAATCATACATATAAAAAATCCAGTGATTTCTTTTCCATTTATCTTTGTTGACACATACCATATTTGTAGTACTCAAATGAGATCTACTGAAATTAATTGAAATCTATAAGAAGTTAATATAATTTCGTATTTGCAAAAATGTATGGATATGATCTTTGATTTACTCCATTTCCCTTTACAGATGTCAGTTGTGGTGGAAAACAGATGAACTCTTTTGATGGCTGTTTATAGATATATAGAGAAACTGATCATCAATTCATTGTTGAATATGAGAATACTCAATCAAGATAAATAATACAGCTACATTTATGAAGTTATTGTCTATGGAAAGAAGAGTTTAAATCACTCAGCAAAAAAACACACAGAGAGACAATATTGTCTACATGTCCAGTAAAAAGAGTTCTTATTTAAAGGTAGACATGCAAGCAGAAATTGGGAAGAAATCTCATGCTTTCAAGCAATCGGGAAGTTCACATTTGAAAGGTCACATGAGAACGCAAACTCAAGAAAAATCCTATTCGTGTGAAGTATGCGGATCTGATTTTTCAAGAAGTTCACATTTAGAAAGACACATTCAAACACATACTGGAGAGAAACCACATTCTTGTAATGTGTGTGGAGTGGCATTTTCAAGGAGTTCAAATTTGAAGAGGCACATGCAAACACACTCTGGAGAAAAACCATATTCTTGTGAAATGTGTGGTTCAGCATTCTCACAGATTTCGTATTTAAAAAGACACATGCAAACACACACTGGAGAGAAACCATATTCTTGTGAAGTGTGTGGACTGACATTTTCTCAGACTTCTAATTTGAAAAACCATATGCAGACACACACTGGAGAGAAACCCTATTCATGTGAAGTGTGTGGCTCTGCATTTTCACGGAGTTCAAATTTAAAGAGTCACATGCAAACACACACAGGAGAGAAACCCTATACATGTGATGTGTGTGGAGCAGCATTTCCAGTTAGTACAAGTTTACGAAAGCACATACGAATGCACACTGGAGAAAAGCCCTATTCATGTGATGTGTGTGGATCAACATTTTCACAGAGTTCAAATCTAAAAATGCACTACCGAACACATACTGGTGAGAAACCTTATTCATGTGAAATATGTGAGTTGGCATTTTCATCTAGTTCAACTTTAAAAAAACACATGCGAATACACACAGGAGAGAAACCATATTCTTGTGAAGAGTGTGGATCAGCATTTTCACGAAGTTCACAATTGAAAATTCACATGCAAACACACACTGGAGAGAAACCATATTCATGTGAAGTATGTGGATTAGCCTTTTCACAGAATTCACTTGTAAAAAGACACATGCTAACACACACTGGAGAGAAGCCATATTCTTGTGATATTTGTGGTTCAGCATTTTCACGGTGTTCAGATTTAAAAATACACAACCGAACACACACAGGAGAGAAACCTTATTCATGTGATGTGTGTAGGTCAGCATTTTCACAAAGTTCACATTTAAAAAGTCACATGCAAACACACAGTAGAGAAGCGCCTTAATCAGGTGAAATATCTAGTTCAATATTTCATACACTTCAATTTTGAAAATTTACATCTAATAACAAGCTGGAGAGAAACCATTTTCATTATTATTTTTGCTACCATTTACCTTCATCTTAATTGTTGTTGTTTTTTATCGCGACTAAACTCAGGCCGGGTACTCTTCAACCATAAGTTGAATAAATTAGAGGTGCAGAGGAGTACCCAGCTTGTGTTTAGTTGTAATGAAAAGCAGCAACATTTAAGATGAAGGTAAATAGTAGCAAAAGTTACTAATAATGAATCATCATACTACATCTACTAAAACAGATGAAAGTAAAATTGAACTGAACTCAACTATCAGTTAACTAACATAGCAGAGGAGATCATGAATAGGGTTTGATTTGGACTGACGCTTGACACTAAGTTCCAGTAGTAAGAACAGTGGGGCGTTAAGCAAGCCATCCTGAAGTTTAGCTGGTTGTGAGTTTGATTCTAACCTGGGACGTATTTTTATTCTGATCCAAGCTGTTAATTTATTTTACTCACTACTGAAGAGTTCCCAGGCTGAAATGAGTTGTGATAAAAAGCAACAATTAGGATGAAGGTAACAAAAATGAATAGTGAAGGTTTATAATAATTCATCTCCTAAAGTGAATAGAAATAGAATTAGAGACTGTATTCACAAGAAATATATAGTTCAGCATTTTTGCAAAGTTCATCTTTGAAATTATTCATGTGGAGACTTGTTGAAAAGAAACTGTGTTTGTCTTACACTTGGATTATTTCATTTATTACACCAATATTTCTGTGGAGATTTGAACCACAGTCTTCATTGAACAAAGAAAAGATAGAAGGATATAAATTCAAAATAGTATTGCTTCACATACACATTGGAGATAGAAAGGTTTGACTTGGACTTCTCATTTTAGGATGCTGTTAACCTGAACAACTGTTTTGTCAAATTTTGACCTCAATGAAATAAAAAATAAAAAATGTATCTTGAGTTTTCAACTTTATCCAATGATATTACAATTAAACAACCACAGTTACCAAATGTGGCGATCTTTTTTCATATGTTTGTTTTCCAGCTGTCTGGCCATACTGTTTTGTCTACTGATTTGAAAATTGGCTTCAGTATTCCACTAGATCCATTCTAAAAATGTTTTTTTTTTTTTTTTTTATGCTTGGATAAAAAGTTTTGACCTTTTTAGATGTTTTTTTTTACTTTTAGATGATTTCAATTGCAAAATACAAGTGATGTCTTAAATCAGATTTATTCTGACTATATTATCACAATTTTCTTACACAACTTCAAATTTTGATAGAATAGTTGCTCAATTATTGACTGTGATGGTTTTATTATTAGTGGTTTCATGCTTTGACCACCAAGATAAACTCTGAGGAATTGAGGAAAAGAATGAGGCATATCAGTTGGAATATTTCAATGACTAGAATGAAAACGCGCCCTGATAGGTGAGATAAATTGCTGTAAAAAAAAGCATTAATGAAACAGATAGATGGAAATCTGTGTTAAATTTGATTTGTTTTAAAAAGTGATATTTGTGACTTTTCAGTATTTCTTTTCTTAATGATCTGAGAAAATGTTGAATGTACGTACATAGCGCTTAACAAAATAAACAATTATTCTTTCTTTTACTCTCAGCCCCTCTATGAATGACAAAGTACCCAATATTTGGGAGATAGTCTTCTCTAAACTAATGAAGCTGCTCCCACAATCAATATTGATAATTCATCTTCATTCAAATTGTCTGTTCAGTGTTGTAGTGCCTCAGATGTGCTAGATGTCACGGTATTCTTCGCAATGTTTTGTACCAGTAAGAAAAATGTGTACCTGCACAATGTGTTAATATATTTGTAAAAGCCTAAAAACTCTGAACAAGAATATCTGCATAAAATAAATTAAAAATATCAATGAAGCAACACAAAATGGATATTTATAGTGGCAAATACTCCTATGTAATAAAACTTGGTAAATTAAGATTGTTCAATTTTGCAACTGCGTTAATATTTTCTCTTGTCCCGTGTTTTCAATTTCTTACCGTCATATAAAAAAATATGCTGGTACACATTTTTCTTACTGGTCCCATTTTCTTTAATATCAATATGTACACACAATGTATTCATCTATAACTATTATTGTTTTGAAAATGAAGTATTTCTCTGATGGATTGGAATGACTAATTTGTTGCTTACAAAATGAACATGCTATAATACTGCACCATGGAAAGATATGTACTGGAATAAGTTTATTTTTTTAAATATAAATTGTTTGTGCCTGACTTTCAAAACCCTTCCCGTTTCCAACACCGAAACTCTTGTTATATATTTACAAGTTGGAGAATCCTTGTTTTATTTTCAAAAAAATATTTACAGAGTCAAATTGAGTGTATATGGAAAGTTTTGCGTGAATCATTTCTTCAGTTCATGTGTGCATCATGTCATATTGAATTTGAAGTAAAAATTTCCTCAAAATTTGTATGTATCATTTTTCAAGGCGAATTCCATGAGTCTAATAAATAAAGGTACACACAATAGAATTGGTTGGGTTTTACTAAAGTTAATACAATTTCTGTCCATTCAGAAGTTCTGTCCATTTTGAAGCTGTAAGAGGATGTTGAAATTTTTTGGGGGGGAAATATGCTAGACAGTCTTTGCACTCTCTGTAGATTAGCATTTTTTTTATTGTTATATATAGAGGTTACAGGTTTTTTCTTTGTTATATTGCATGAAATAATCTCATGATCAGGACAAATCTATAAAAATTCATCATTTAATTAAATTTTGTTAATAAAAGATTAAAACAAAATACAGAATATCCTAGAAAAATCAATTTAAATCAATTTTCTAGTATATTTCATTCATTAGTAAGCAGCTAAATCTATTCATATTATATAATGTAGATTGAGACAAGTGATGACATTATGTCCAAAAAGTTAATTCTGTAATTGCCATTACATGGTATTGTCTGCCTTTAGTTTCAAGTAATTTCATTCAGAAAGATCGACTCTTTTTCTACCAGTTTAGCCCTGCACCATATAGAGCCAAGTTTTTTTACATATCCAGAAGGATACTGATCCTTACTGAATTATTTTTATCACCATCTTCAGGCTTTTCCTCTCTCTCAAAGGAAGGAGCTCCCTTGTTTCGTATCCCAACAAAAGGGGAGAGAGGTAATGTATTCATTGATCACCCCTAGCACTTATCTCAAGTGGTCCTTAAAAAAGTGAAAAAATAAACAAAAATCAATTGTGAATGCTGCCAGACATAAACTGACGTACCAATTTAGCATGAACTTACCCTGCAAATCGAACCCACAACTAAAAACCCATTGGGAGGGGGAGGGGTTAAAAAAAAAGTTTTCTCTTCTGACATTAGTAGTAAAATTCTGCTTCCAATATATATGGATCTACATTGCATTTTATACATGCGGATACTAATCAGCAAGACGCCTGTGTACAAGGGAGTTCGGGAATTTATTCCACTCTTAATGTGACTGTTTTACTACCCCACGAACAAGGATCTCCCATCCTTACAGTGGCTCCCAGACAACCACCTGATGAAAAAAATGCATTATAAATTCAGATTGTTTTCATCTTATCTATGTTTGTAAATTTTTTGTTTGAAAATCGATCCATCAACTGAAAAGAAAAAAAAAACTATTGTAAGATTTAAGGAATCCACTGTGTGGATTTTTAATTTTGTTAAATAATTAACAGAAAAAATTGGAAGTTTTCTCCCTCCCAAATTATCTCCCTTGATTTTCGCTCTTCTGTGAGTCATTTTTTGATAGTCAACAGTAACTTTTATTTCAAGGAAATTCAATCCAGAAATTTTTAGTTTATTTAAATTTTTATCGTTCTCCCGTTTTTCTCTAATGTTGCACTGCCTCAAGGATAACAAATCAGACGAGAGAAAACAGGAAGAAGTGAGTATAACGTTTTCTCTTTTTATTTACGAATTTACGGGAAGAGACGCCCTCTCTTATTTTGATAATTAGTACGTATTTTATCTTGTAAACATAGAAACGACGGTTCAAACAATCGTGACTAATATTTCGATATTAAATGTTTGTCTAGCTCCTCTGGAATTTTGCAATTTCTTTTTGAAAACTGCCGATGATATCAAGATATTTTCACTCATTTTTCCAATTTTATTCCATCAAAACAGTTTTGCTTGTTTCAATTCTACAGCATAGATTTTTTTTTCATTTCTGAAACTTCAATATTGGCTGTCTAATGACTTACGAATACCAGGGTCAATGTTCGGTTTCACAAAATAACGTTAAAAAGTTATGAAAAAAAAAAAAAAGTTTTTCCTCTACGTTAGGACTAAAATGTTGACCAAAAAATTATTTCTCAAGTATTTTATGTGCTGTCAGTCCTTTAAGACCTTCTTTTCTTTGAAAAATCATTTTGAGAATAATAATTTATTTTTGGTTTTTGTGTGGGGTCAGGGGGTGTAAGTAAGTAAGACTTTAATTTTGGAAGGGTTTAGGGCAGGTTTGCAGGCTTTCTTAAGTGCTTTCTAAGTTCTGCATGAGACCTTCAGCATCAAAGAAGACATAAAGAAAGGTTATTTTGAGGGGACTTAGAATGCTCAAAGGTTTTCCCTATATAATGATGATTGCCCTCTCACTTCACACCCTTTTGGGATAATGGTGGGAAGAAGCTTGTTATAACGTAGGTCTTTAGTGAGATCAAAGTGGTTTAAAGCAAACATTAGAAAAGTAAGGAATATCTGCCATGGGGCCCATTGGAATTGATTGAAATCAGAACTGAGTTGATATAGATTTTAATTACTAATAATAGATGAATATATTGTCTTTAATAATTCTTCTTTTTTTTCACAGATTGCAAATGCAGCACGAAACAAATTAACTTTTCTGATGGACGTTTGTAAATATTGCATTGAGAAAATGAGATCAATTCAATGTTGAATATGAAAATAAGGAATTGAGATAAATTATACTCCCAAGTTTGTTAAGTCATCAACGTAAAGGAGATTTAGAAACACCACTTTCTCATGAAATATTATTAATTGTATTTTTGAGTGCTTATAGTAAAAAGACATTTACAAAAAGATGCTAAAAGCAAGCTACGTTCATGTACATAGTGTCAATACGCCTAAAAAAGCGCTTTCCATTCAAAGATGGACATACAAGCACACATTGGAGAAAAGCCCCATACTTGTGACTTGTGATGTATTTATGACTCATTATTCCGATAGAGTTCAAATATGAAGACTCATATGTGAACATACACTAGGGAGAAACCCTAATCAAGTAAAGTGTGTAGATTGGCTTTGACTCAGATATCAAAACTAATAAATCTTATGCAAAAAGACACTGATGAGAGACCCTTTTCATGTGAAGTGTGTTGGTTTGCATTTCCACAGATTTCATTTCTAAAATAGCCATATGCAAGCACACACTAGTAAACAATATTCATGTGAAGTATGTGGTCGTGCATTCTCACGAAGTTCCCATCTAAAATCTCACATGCTAACACACACTGGAGAGAAACAATATTCATGTAAAGTGTGTGGTTCATCATTTTCATTAAATTCCAATTTGAAAAGACATATGCAAACGCACACTGGAGAGAAACCATATTCATGTGAAGTGTGTAGTTTGTCATTTTCAGAGAATTCAAGTTTGAAAAGGCACCTGAGAACACACACTGGAGAGAAACCATACTCTTGTAAAGAATGTGGATTGTCACTTTCACAAAGTTCATCTTTAAAAAGACATATGCTAAATCACAATGGGGAGAAACCATACTCCTGTCAAGTGTGTGGGTTGGCATTTCTAAATAGCAATGATTTAAAAATGCATATGAGAACACACACCGGAGAGAAACCCTATACTTGTCAAGTGTGTGGATTGTCATTTTCACAGAGTTCATCTGTAAAAAGACACATGCAAACACACACTGGAGAGAAACCTCACATTTGTAAAGAGTGTGGTTCAGCATTTTCACGGAGGCACACTTTGAAAGTACATATGCGAACACACACAGGAGAGAAAAATTATTTTTGTAAGATGTGTGATTTAGCATTTCCACAGATTTCACAATTTACAGCGCACATGCGAACACATACCGGAGAGAAACCCTATACTTGTGAAGTGTGTGGATCAGCATTTTCACAGAGTTCAAATTTGAAAGGTCATATGCGAATTCACACTGGTGAGAAGCCATATTTATGCCATGTGTGTGGACTGTCATTTTCATGGAGCTCGGGTTTAAAAATACATAAGCAAACACACTCTAAAAAAGAAACCATAATGATGAGAAAAAGATCAACTTCGATTTGCACTACCGAGGACACACTGGGGGAAAACCATATCAAATCATGAATTGCCATTTTCATCTATTTCAAATTTAAAAGGAGACGCGCTAGCAAATGCTGTATACAAACAATATTCATGTAAAGTATGTGACACAACATTTTCCAAGGAATAAATAAAATGTATCATCCAAACTCACTGCAAAAAAAAAAAACATGATCATGTCAAATGGGTAGATCTATGTTCTTTAGTGTTCAACTATAAAAAAGTAAACATATGGAAGAGTATCCATAATGTTGCGACGTGTGAAGTATTTTTTCTTTTGCACCATTCAATGAAATGATTATGATCATAAAAGCTCATTGCAATTTTCAAGAGGGAATATGAATTTGAAATATCAGTTTGGTGCAAAAATGATTGTGGTTTTTGTCATTTTAAACTTTGATGCCTATTTCGGAATAAAGTATTATTTAATTATGTTCATTGAGTATATCATTCAAAGTGTGAATTTCACTCTATTTAATCAGAATGTTTTATTTTCACTATTGTTGTTCATTCATGGAAAAAAGCAAATTCAAGCAATTTCGTTGCATGAGTTTAAAATTGGACGTGGAGTAGTGAAAACTGCATCTGATTTCAACCAAGTTTTTGACTAAGGGACTATCAACAAACAGAGCTCAACGATGGTTCGAAAAATGTTCAAAAAGGAGATGGGAGCCTTGAAGAATGTGAACATCTTTCTGTGATTAATGATAATCAATTAAGAGCCTCTATTCAGGCAGACACATGTAAGACGACTGAAGAGGTTGCAGAGGAGTTAAATGTTGACCATTCAACAGTTTTTCAATGTTTGTAATGAATTGGAAAAGCAAAAGAGCTCAAACAAAATGACTGAATGGAAAGCCAAAATGTTTGTATATCAAGGGAATGATCCTAAAGAAATTGAACGAACTAGGTTAAAAAATATATCTCACCCTGCTTACTCACTGGACCTGTCTCTAACCAACTACCACTTTTTCAAACACTTCAAACACTTCTCACTAGGTGAGGTCTTTAACAATCAAGCAGCAGCTTTGGAGAATTCATTGGTGCCTGGACCCTAGAATTTTATGCATTCAGAATGAATAGACTTGTTTCTAGTTAACAAAAATGTGTTGATTCTTGAAAGTTCTTATTTTGATTAATAACTTTTATTCTGAACTGATTTATGCTGCTTGGGTGTTGATGGTGAAAAAACACAGTTACTTTTGCACCAACATAATAATATTGCTTCACATGCACAGTGGAAATGGAAAAGTTTGCTTCAGACGTCGAATAAGCTACTGCTAACCCAAACTCCTTGGTTTGAAACTTCAACTTGAGTGACATAATTAGACGTCTTGGGTGTTTATCCAATTGAAAATTGATATCTCAAGTTTTATCTTCTTTTTTCAATGATATTACAATTGTTTATGCTTGTGCAGTAATCACCAAGATAAGCCTTGATAACATCTGATGGATCAGAATGTGAAACATCAATTGAAACACTTTAATGAAACTGACCAAACTGCAGGTACATATTCCAGGATTACCTGTGTCCTCTAAACCAATTCTGCCGATTCAACAATCAATTTTGATACTTTTTCATCATGTTGGTCCAGCATGGACCTGATCTATTTTTTTCTTCTTATATTATCAACTCCTTAATCCCAGTGAAAAGAAAACACCAATGTAATAAGATTCCTCTAAGATATCTTTAAAAAAGAATTGATCCTGAATTTGTTTACCTGGAAGAATCCATAGTTTCAGATGATGGGTACCAGATATTTTTATCAGCGAAATTGTTACCTTTGAGTAGAAGAGACAATGAACCCAGAAAATCACACTGTTCATTCATTGTAGATGTAAATAAAGATTTTTGCATATTTTTTATTTTGTTGCAAAAACGAATGGTTTTGTGCAAAATATGACTTGCATGCTTAACTTACAATTATAATTTTCAAAATATTTTTTATTCCAAATTTCATGGAACATTAACTTGGAAAATAAATTTAGATTTTGATTCTGGTAAGAATCACATTAAAAAAACATTTGATAAAATTGAAAACATGACACAAAGATGAGAAAAGGAACAATTGTTATTCAGTATAAACGGGGTATGATTCGACTGAATTTCGATTGTATGATTATAAAAATGTAATAAGTCTCGGGGGGGGGGGGTGATCAAACAAAATACTGGAAAAGAGAGTGATCAGGGAATAATCACTAAAAAATCTCAATTTTCAAAGAAAAAAGTGGGCACAAATCAAAACCTATTTAGCATTAACTTACATTGCAAACTGAAACCCCACTAAAAACCTATATTAGGGAGGAATCTTTAAATAAAAACAATGTTTTTTGTTGACATGATAAAGAGTGAATGTTGAAATTTTCAGCTCTAGCTTAATTAGTGTGAATTGTACACATGATACATAAATAGCTGTCCAGCCAGACCAAATTAAAAACTAAGGGAAACCTACGTTGACTGTTTTGAATGACAGTTTCTAAAAGTTCTGATTGGTCACTCTATAGAAATCGTCATGTAACTAATGTTTCTTGGCAGCCTGCCATTTTAGGGGTGATCAATTGAAAAATTGGAAAAAAGATGTTATTTATGAATGTTACTTTATTTAGCCTTTTGTTGCGAAGTGATCATCAAGAAGTATGAATTTTCACAGTTTGACTCCGACTAAGGGACCAATTTACTAGAAACATTTAAAGTAGATGACCTCACTAGAAACCTATTTTGGCAGAGAAATTTTCAAAAACGAAAAAGCAGTTGTTGAGCAGTGATCAAAGTTTCTATACAAACATGCAAAGACAATTGAAGGCAACTGGACCCACACTAAAGGCAAATACAGACAGAGTTGATATCTTAGAGAGATCATATTACAAATCTTAAAACATGAGATTTTTTTTTGTCAAATTTCTGCTGATATCTTTGTTATAAACTTAGTTCTTTGAATTACACATCCTGCAACAACATAACCAAGTATTAAGTATTCATACATAAATATAAACAAACGACTAATCAATAGTGTGATAAAATATTATGAACAACAATGATTAATGATATAAAGATAACATGAATCAAGTGAAAAAATAATTATATGAATAGATAAAGTTGAATATTACATGTTGAATTGAATAAATACCTCGTTTTAATGTTGGACCAGTTGCGTTCAATGCTAAGTACGGCTTTTGGTACTGTCTTTGTTTTTGACATGACTGACGCATGGTCTGTATAACAATCAGTGCTGATATTGGATCTGAGAAGTTGCACTGTTTTGATGTGTTCCATTTTCACCAAGAAGAGATCAAGTTGGTGTCCTGAGACTTTGTGATGCTGTTTGCAATTGAAATAGGTGTCGGTCACACAAAGTTGGCGCTCTGAGCAGAACTCCAATTGTCTTCTCCTGTTCTTGTTCATCTTACCCACTCCAAATCAACGCAAGCAAGAAGGCAATGAATGGTGATCAACATCGCAGCAAAATCTCTCAGGATGAACATCTAATCATCATTTGGGACCTGCATCACCGCATGATGGATCTGTTTGCAGAATTCTGATCTGTTCTCCTGAAAGGTAACAACACTAAGACCGTAAGCATGGATGATAGTTGCTTTCCCTGTGTGTGTTCTTAGCTTTAGTGAAGCTATGAATTCTGATTTGGCTACTGGTGTATTGATGGAACCCAATTGTCTTTTTGTGGACTACAAAGCTGACTCTATAGAGATAGTGATCCTCTGCACTAAGGCCTTGCCAGTAAAACATTTGATGGATCCAGAGTAAGCAAGTTGTGTTTCTAGGTGAGCTGCTAAGTTCGTAATGTTTGGTCAGTTTGTGGTCTATTGTAGCTGTTTTCCTGATGTTTTCAGGGTCTGTTTGGACCTTCCCTAGTCCAGTGCACACTTCTGTTCTGACATTCCAAGTCTCATTGGGATCTTTCTATTTCGGTTTTTGTCAGGTACTCAATTTCATCTCCTTTTTAACTTTTGATCCGGCCCCTGGCACCCAAGGAGACTAACAGATGTGACGGATCAGTAACTCATTGTCTGAGATCAGTGGGATCAATTGGTCACTCCCACCATCAGTAGAAGCCCACAGCATTTTCTTTCGCCCCAACTTGGAGAAATTTATAACCCATAGATTGCTTCTCTCCATTTTATTTCCTCATGATTGGAGCTCATGAAGTTGAATTGTACATTCTATTCTTTTTGAAAAAAGTTAGAGTATAAGCCTTTTGAATTTTGTTGAATAAAGATGTAATTACAAGTGGGGATTATAAAGGGCTCACCATCAAAGTCAATAATTGAAGTCAATAATTGAATAACCAGTGCATTTAATGTAAAAAAAGATTCTATCGAAAAATAAATATGGTCAGAATAAATTCTATTTATGACATCTCAGGCATTTTTCATTCGAAAACATCCAAAATAGAGTAGTAAAACATCTGAAATATCTGCAGAATCTAGATGCTATAGATAAACCCATCCAAATAAAGCCACTGATACGTAAAAAGAGCTTCTTTTTTTCTAAAAGTCAAAGAAAATATTTTTGAAGGGGTCCAGTGTATTTTTCAAGTATGTTTGACAAAATGGTGTGGCCAGGAGCATTGGAACGCATGCACATACATGAAGGGATAAAACCCTTCAATCCCTTTGGTGGCTATGGTTGTTCAATTGCAACTGGTTCAGATTGCATGGAAAACCTAATAGTCCTCACTCAATTACAGTTCCTTCCTTCCTGAAAAAAAATTAATAATGAAATGAAAGACTTCCTGTCACTCAGTAGAAATCATCACATGACCAATGTTTCTTGGCAGCCGTGTTGAGGGTTATCAATTAAAAAATTGGAAAATTCCTATCTTCCAGGATATTCACAGAGCTTGGCTCAATATTGCACGAGGCTAAATTGTAGGAAAAGTGGATAGGAAGACAGTGTTGCTCTGAACAGCCTACCTGCTTTAAAAATCAGCATTTGAAATCCTGGCTCTTAATAGGGCTTGGACACTGGTAACCAATGCTAGTGGTAATGCCACAATGTAACACAAAATAAGTATTTAGTAAACTAAGGTCACAAGTGTGGTTCGAGTCCTGCCTTCTAGATCATTGATCTGCAAGCTCTGAAGGCAAGCTGGATAAATATTGTTTATGTCTTGCAGTCCAAAGTGAATTAAAAATAAATACAAAGATCATAAGAGGTCATAGAAACAGCTTGTTTTAAAGATATTTTTCATTATAGGCGTATATACTGAAAAACTTCCATGTGCTTATTAATTGATGAGTATCATCGAATCCTTTTTTAGGGGACAAAATATTGTCAAATTGTGATTCAGATTTGTTTGTAATGTTGACAGAACAGTAGGAATGCAATGAAACATTGATTTTTTTGAGGCGACACCAAAAATAAGATTTTGGCTCCATTTTTTTTTACACTGAATCTCATTGTTCACTTACAAAAGATACATGAGTAAAAAAAAGAATTATTGTATGCAACATTGCGTGTACAATTGAGACAGCTGGCTGGAAGAAATGAGACCTGATCTAGATGACAACCTCTTGTCCAAAAATAAGATTTGAACAATTCCTAATATTATTTGAACACTTGTAAAATTACAGTCTTCAAAAATTATCAATTCATCATAATTAATGAAAAGACAGAGAGTGAGGAATTGAGAGAAAAACAAACGTTTGATGTACAACCAAGGACCCTATGCCACCTTAACCCTTCAAAATTAAAGTATTCCGTGAGAAAAAAACCCACAAAAAAAAAATTGTTCAAATTCTTTTCATGAATTATCTCCCTTGACGTTCGCTCTTTAGAAAGCATTATCTTATCGCTAACGATAGTTTTTTCAAAAGAATAATCGACCCCCCCAATTTTTTTTATTTTAATTTTTTAAAATTTTGATCGTTTTTCTTTCATTCTCTCTAATTTTGTGCTGTCTTAAGGAAGACAAATTAGATGAGAGGAAACTGAAAGAAGTAAGTACGACGTTCTTTCATTTTCTTTATTTACAAATTAATACGAACGAAATTTAACAGACTTTTTGATAAATTCAAAAAAGAAATTACACTAATCTATCAATTCAAAATCTATTTGATAAATGTTCAATGATATTTTATTTTTTATCTAAAAATTGATCAAGAATTAATCGATTCCCGTTTTGGAAGCCGGATATGAATTTAAGATGTTTTCATTCATAATTTCTGTTTTAACACGAGAATGTCAACAAAATCCTTGTATTTCGTAAGTATATTTTCTACGGCAAATTTTTCCAAGGGTGGACTAAATATAGGCCGCTAGGCATATGTGGGTCATGAATGAGGTCAAGACTCCTTTTACCGAAATTGACAAGATCGTTATAAAAAGCATATTTTCCTCTGATGAAAGAAAAAAACTGCTTCAACTGGATTTGACCTTATTTTCTATGGAATTTTATTTCATTTTTTGAGAATAAGTTGCATTTTTAGGATAAGAGAGAATGAATTGGTTCTAAAGTGGGTGATCGATTTACAATGTACGTTCGTTGTAAAACTGGACCTTGACTCTGTGTCTGTGCAGCACCTGGTGTTCAATTTTTAAGTGAATATCTTCTAGACTGGACTGAATGTCTGAGTACTATCTTCTCTTAAATCTAAAACAGTTTGGGCACAATTATTACATACTAAGAACATTGAGGATGTTGAGAATAAGGTTATGTATTATTCTTAATGATTTTGTTTGGTCTTGTAAGATGAATTCTCCAAAAAATATGTTTGTGTCACCATTGAAGTGTTATTTGTAGAAAAATGTGTGCATGTATTTTTAGTACTGCTTGCATATAAACTACAGTCAAATATAACAGTAGAATAAATACTAAAGATATAAGGAAAACAGACATTTTTCTATATATATATATATATATATATATATAAACATTTAATCATGAACAAAAGAGAATATCCTGTAGACCCGTTATTATGCAAAAGTTGAGGTCCATAATTTTCTACCGCGAGTGAATCTGCATTGTAATGAATTTCCCATTTTTACAAACTTTGATCCATATCTTCCTCTCTGATTTATGAAGAATGCTAGTTGTCATTTCCCTAACAACTGATGAAAATAGGTGTAGTGAGTTAGGGATCTATTAGTATCATTTGCCGTTCATATGTGATGTACTCTGGCAGAGCCAGAAACTAGTCTGGCTTGAAAACAGAAATAAATATAGTTTTTTTTCAAGTTGTGGCACTCCACCAGAAGGTTACATTTTGACAAAACAGATATATATGTAGCACATTTTGATGAAGAACTGACAAATGAGGGGGGAGGGAGTGATAAAAAAAAAGAGAGTCAAGACGATTGGCCAAGGAAATGAATTAGACTAAAACATTTCAGGATTCAATAAACCTAACTCATCACTTCTTTTCACCCTCATCTGTTGCTAAGGTGATTGAGATCCAACAAAATCTAATGATGCAATCATCAAATTGACCTCTCTATGGTGGAAGCAGAGCAAATATACAGGACATGTTCAAGTCTCAAAATACTCAAAATGCTCAAAATTTAACCTTGATGGGCCGAGTGCATAACATTTCTTCGGGGTCTTTCTATTTCTGTATTTAGCTATTATTTTGAGATCCAAATTAAAAATTTTAAAGATGTATTTTAAAGTGTATTTGAGAAATAAAAGGAACATACATTTTACAGAACATCAACAATAGAAAATGATTAGTGCTATAAACACTATAGTGGACATTAGCATTCACGGCAAGGTTGAAACAAAGAAGATAAAAACATCTATGATAAGAAGTTAGCTTCGGAACAAATTCATAGAATATTAAGAAGGGAGTTTTACAATCAATATAATGCAAATTAGTAAGTATGCTTCTGGACTTTTGCAGGTTTGCTTGTAAAAGCATAAAAATTTGTTAGTTTTATATTCCAAATCTTTCTGTGTGAGCTTATTTAAAAGATTAATTGTTCTAACTTTGTGAAAAGTTGTGTCTATTTCTATACTAAATCTATTATAAACTTTGTATTTCTAAACCTAATGGAAATTATATCAAATCTTATTTTTATTCAATTTGGACGTAGTAAAATGTTGTTCCAAAGTAATGGCAATGTTACAAGAATATGTGGATGAGGTTAAACACAAACTATGGTGGTCTCTCGGAATTTCAGATAATGAAAAGTTTTTTGCGTCTATTTGTTCTGTGATTGACAAATAGTCCAGTTGTAGATGTAATTCTGCTGGATTTGGATTTTAAAAGCAATATTTTTTTCATTTTGGGGGGCTTTATGGTGAGCTGGAGCAGAAAAAGTTTTTCTTCAATTTTCTAGCCCTTGGGAAGGTATAATTTTCAAGATGGCTGTCAAATCCACCTTATTTATTCATTATTCATCCAAGAAAAAGTTTTTCCAATGTAATATCAGGTGCCTTTAATAACATATCAAAAGTTTACCTCAGTCCAACGGCTGGGAAGGTATAATTTTCAAGATGGCTGTCAAATCCACCTTACTTATTCATTATTCATCCAAGAAAAAGTTTTTCCAATGTAATATCAGGTGCCTTTAATAACATATCAAAAGTTTACCTCAGTCCAACTGCTGGGAAGGTATGATTTTCAAGATGACATCTAAGATGGCTGCAAAATTTGACAATTGTATTTATGAAAAAAACCTATCCTACACCCAAAACAATTGCAACTGAAAATTTCTCAACAGTTTTAGTTCTATAGGTGTGCTCAAAGACATACTAAAAATCTACCCCAGTCCGACCACTGATAAGTTATGATTTCCAAGATGACCACCAAATTAGTCAGCTGCATGTATGAAAAAATCTTATCTGGATTTGGATGTTACAAGTGATATTTTGTATCATAACTTCCTTCCTTAATCTATCTGTTGATTTATTTTACTTATAATTTTCCTCCAGTAATGAGTTTTACACATAAAAGATGTGTCCATGGGAATATGAATTCTGTTTATTAGAACATTCTACAAAAGTGTTTCACTTGGGAATTGGAAAAATGAATAAATTTAAAGTTAAATATTACTCTTTTTCGCAAGTTTTTTTTCAATCATTTGTGAACCTACATTTTAGGGTCATCTTGGGTAAAGAGAAAAAATCTCAAAATTGAATTTTTTTTGTAGAGATTTTTTTCAATTAAAAAAAATTGTTGAATGATTCAATTATTTCTGAAAATTTGTTTTATTCTTTCACTGTTTGCCTAACTCCTTGAGTTTGTTGATTATAATGTAATGATATGATTAATCATACCTAATCATTGAAAAGAGGTATAATACCCTGGAAGTATACTTTTTGTGTTGTTTTTTTTTCATTTTAGCCAAAACAAATAATAACTTTTAAAAATTTCAATTGTTTTTAAAATAGGGTGTTAAAAGCCACATAGATGTCTAAAGGAAGTGGATCAAATTACATACGAACACTCTCAAGATGATCAGAAACAGGTTCTCAGTCTCATCTGGGAATTAAGAAGTTGCAGTTTGTCATAATATGCTGACAAAATTCAACAATCTATTTTTCTTTTATCATATCTTTCAGGTAACTATATTGTGATATGATCGTATAAAACAAAAATTATTACATTTATCCGAATACATCATGTTTATGTGTAAAAAAATTTAAATTGAATAGATAACAAATGCTTGTGTAATATAAGCAAAAAGTTAGTGCCTAATATTTAGGTTGGCAGACATTTGATGTGCTTGAGAGAAAGTTCTAAAATTCTAAAATAACTAAAAATGTGAAGACATGAGATAGACAAACAAGTCATGCTGTGCAGATGGGTTACAGCACCCCTTCAAAGTCCAGCCCTGCATGGTATTAGTCTCCCACTTCCATTTAGATCTTATAGCCCCCAAAATTTGTTCCATCAGATGCAATAAAAATTCTCATTATTCGAATGTCAAACTTCTTAAAATATTGAGATAAGTCTGTTGTTGTGTGTTGTGGAATCTTCTAAAGGCTGCCCCATTCCTGTAATATTGGACCCTTCCAAGTGGTACAGCAGAAATAGTCCTGATTTCTTTGAGTCAGTATATGGAATTAACCTGACTGGTGAACCTATGCCAGTATTGAATATCATGATTTTATAATTCCACAAGACTTTTCCTAAAGATTTTCAAGTGCCTTTTTATCACTCCCTGTGTTTTCTTTTAAACCTGGTATTTTATTTTTCTTTCACCATCACTCTGAAACTTACCACACCATTCACCTTACCCCCCCCATAAGTGAAAAAAATTCTGCAGATCCCTATAGCTACACATTCTTGGTGAAAATTTTATCCCTCCCCTTGAAGAGTGTACATATCACGGTTATACTAAATGTCCTCTTTGTGATTTTAGAAAATGGACCCCAGGCACTGCTTCAATAAATCAAGAAGAGATCTACGGCTAAATGATGTCTTGGATTTAGCTAATGGAGGCAGTCTACCTACAGAGGGAACATTGAAATCATTTGTTCTTCCAGTTTTGCCACCTGATAATGCCGCAGAATCCATTAGTGATGAAGATTCAGCTGATGAGGATGGTCCTGGTTTGATCAATAATTTGCCAGGAAGCATGCTTCATGCAGAAGCTGCTTTAGACCATCCCTCCAGTGATGAAGAAGAGCCTGAACCACCTCAAAAGAAGAAGAATAAGGAACACACCCCAGCAAAGCAGAAGTGGATGAAGAGGGACATCAAATCAGATTTTCCCTGTTGGTCTGCAGAAGATATTGGAATTCAAGAACTCAAAAATCAACACTTGACCCCGAGTCAGTACTTCGAATTGTTTTTTGATCAAGCACTAATAAGTCTTATATCTATAGAAACAAATAGATATGCCTCACAAAAGAATGTTTGCCTGAATGTTGCCAATGAAGAAATCAAGTGCTTTTTAGGCATACTGATGCTTAGTGGCTATCATTCAACTTCAACACGAAGGATGTATTGGGAAAATGCTTCAGATACCCATCAGCCACTGATTTCCAATGCAATGAGACGCGATCGATTTGAAGCAATTTTTACACATTTACATTTTGCTGATAACAACAACCTAAACAATAATGATAAGTTTGCTAAAATCCGATCTCTGATTGATCATCTGAATAAAAAGTTCATCCAATATGCTCCCATTGAGGAGTTTTACAGCTTTGACGAGTCAATGTGCGAATATTTCGGGAAACACGGTTGCAAACAGTTCCTTCGTGGTAAGCCGATTCGTTTTGGTTTCAAGCTTTGGTGTGGGACGACAACACTCGGTTATCTTGTTTGGTTCGAACCTTATCAAGGCAAAAGCAACTCCAATCAGACGGGTGGGAATGTGAGATTCGGAATAGGGGGAGATCTTGTTATAAAATTTGCTGAAACACTTTCAAAGCGCAATCCGCAGTCGTATCATTTGTGCTTTGATAATTTTTCTACCAGTGTAAAACTAATGACTGCATTGAAGGAAAAGTCGGTGAAGGCAACTGGAATAATTCGTGACAACAGGCAAGAGGAATGCCCGTTAGAAAACAAAGACGTCATGAAGAAAAGTAACCGAGGCTCATTTGACTACAGAACTGATGTAGACAAGGAAATATTGATATGTAGATGGAACGATAACAGTGTTTTAAATATTTGTTCAAATGCAGTCGGTATTGAACCCATTGGTCAGGCTTCTCATTACTCATCAGCAAGCAAGAGCCGTGTTCAAATTCAGCAGCCGCATCTTGTGAAGATTTATAATGAACACATGGGAGGTGTAGACAGGATGGACCAGAATATCTCTAAATATCGAATCGGCATCCGAGGTAAGAAATGGTATTCATCGCTGGTCACCTACTTGATCGATGTAGCGATCAACAATGCGTGGCAGCTGCATAAGATATGTCTAGGGAAAGATGCTATGGACCTTCTAGCCTTTCGCAGAAGTATAGTTCGATTTTATTTGGAGAGGTATTGCAATCCACCCCTGCAGGGACAGAAAAGAAGATCTAAAAGGACAGAAGAGAGCAGGTTCGACATGCATGCTCACTGGGTTATTCCTCAAGAAAAACAAACTCGCTGTGCATATTGTCACATGAAAACGACGACGAGATGCGAAAAATGTGATAAAGGTCTCCATGTAAAATGCTTCAAGTCGTATCACACAGAATAAATTCATATTCAAAACAATGTCATCTTCTATCACTCATTTTCCTAATTTTTATAATTAAATTGATTTCTGCAAATAAATTTGTGTTGCCATGCTATCAAGTCGGTGCAAAAATAATTGCAGTTTTTGTTATTCTGAACTTTGATGCTTGTTTTCTTTAATAAACCGTTATTCAACTATCTTAACAGAGTATACCATTCTAAAGTATGAATTTCACTCTATTAAAGCTGGATATTTTCTTTCCATTATTTATTCTGGTTTATTTGAGACAGTCAGATTGAAGATGGAAAGAAGCAAATGCAAGCAAATTTGTTGTATGAGTTCAAAAGGGGGACGTAAAGCAGAAGAAACTAAACACAACATCAAACAAGTATTCGGCCATGGAATCGTCAAGAAACATTCAGCTCAACATAGGTTCCGAGAATTTGGAAATGGAGATGAGAGCCTTAAACATGAGAATCATAGACATCCTTCTAAGATTGACAACATTGAATTGAGGGCCATTATTGAGGCGGACACACACAAAGCAATCTGAGAGGTTGCAGAGGAACTAAACATTGATCAACAGTTGATTGACATTTTCACCAAATGGGGAAAGAAAAAATCTGAAATGGGTGCTGATAAGCTGAACAATAATCAAACAATATGCCATTACAAAGTCTGCTCTGCATTACTTAATGCTACCCTTTATCAAAAGAAGATTATGTTCGCTGTTTGGTATTTGGCAATTTGAATCATCCACCATAACTTCTTGAATCTTGGTTAAACCATCAAGATCAAAATCATATGAAAAGGACCAATTTTTTCTCCATGGCAATGCCTGATTGCATGTCAAGTGAATGACTGTACAGAAACTGAATGAACTAGGCTACAAAACTCTACCTCAACCTGCTTACTCACCAGATGTCTCTCCGACCATCTACCACTTTTCCTAGCATTTTGAAATTTTAACATGAGGAAGCTGGTTATAGCAAGCTGTGTAAAAAAACAATAAAAAACAAAACACAAGTTCAACAATGTGTCAACCATCCTCATATCCATAACTGTGATTTCTGATTTCAAAGGGATTCTAAATGAAGTAGTCATAGTAGCATTACTAGTTGTGATCAGAGTAGCAATCCTGTGAAAAAAAATGCTTGATACATCTATTGATGAGAATAGATGCTTTTTAATGTCATACATTCTCTTCCTTTCCATTATTTACATAAATAGAACTGACCCCAAAACATTGAGATCTGGTAAGAAACAGAAGGAGCTAAGGACACTAGCCAGGGAAAAGATGATGTGGCTTCAAATGAAAGATGACTGAATACTTCTGTAGGATTTTTAACTACTATGACTTTAATCCAAAGCCAATCATTAAAATTGTATTTGATCTTAAATCATGCACCAGTAATTTCACTTTCTGAAAGTGTCTCTCAAGGTAACAAAAGCCTCTAATTATCCTTAGAAATCTGTCAGTTAGTAGGATTATTGACTTTGAACAGAAAAAATATTGTATAAAAGCATTGTATTTATCCTTGAATCATATTAGAGGAATTGAAATTTAGTCAATAGACAAGGGACCAAATTTGCCAAGTAATATGTTTCATTTTGCAGGTTACTGGAAGTTTTCATCAGAAATCAAAATGTTTTATGCATCATCTGTCTCTATTTTGAGAAGAGTCATTAAGATTCATTCAGACAAATGAACTTATTTGTTGTCTCGTTGTTACAGCAACCTTTCAGCAGATACATTCTACCGCCTTCTGCTCGTGTAAAATTGGTAATTAAAAAGAATGGTCTCTTTTTTTTTTATATATTTGATTATTGCTCTTTAATTTGCCCCAAAAAGAACTTGAAAATAAAAAGGGGGGATCAATGAATGAGTTAATTCTCTCACCTTTTGTTAGATCACTAAAAAAAAGTCTGGATTTTCTATAAAAAAAAGCATGTACATAGCTGGGCACAAACAAGGGACCAATTTAGCATAAATGCATATTGAAAATTGAGCCTCACTTGAAAAAAAACATTCTAGAGGAAAATTTTGATAACAAAAAAAAAGTTCTTCTAGACATAAGGAGTAATTGTTCAATTTTTCAGTACTCTAGCTCCTTTGAAAAAGATAACAATTCTCTAACAACAAATGAAGTAGCGTCTATCATCAAATCATAGAGAAATTAAAATTTTGTCTCTTGACAGTAAAGTGGAGCAAGTTTGCCAAGCAATTTATGTTTCGTGCTGAGTGAAATGGTTGGAATGGTCTACAAGCCGGTGCAGGCTGATTGTGTGAGTCAGTCTTCTCTGTGGCATACTAAAGGGGACAGTATTAATTATCATTAGTGAATGATAGATGTTCAAAAGAATTTTGGAATGAATAGATGTTCAGATCAACTCCGATATTAGAAACTGTTAATATAGTCAGACTGGCTGGCTATGTATGTTCCATGCATACAGGCCACACTAATAGAGTCAGAGGGCTGAAAATTTGAACATCTACTCCTTATTATGCTAATAAAAAATTTTTTTCATTGATCTCTGAACCCTCCTCCGACAAATAAGTTTAATGAGGGGGTCAATTTGCAGTCAGAGTTTATGATAAATTGTTCCCCTCGTTTGTGTCCAGCCACATTCACACTTGCTTTTGGAAAATGTGGACTTCTTTAGCGATCACTGAACAACAAAAGACAAGAAAAATTACAATCTGTAATCATCATATCTGTCGTCTTCTATGTTCAAACAGAAAAGAAAGTCTGTATTGAAATACATGAAATATGCAGAGATAATGTTATAAAAATATACTTCATGAAAAACAAACAGATAATACACTTTAGACATATTATAAGATGCAGAAGTTGGGGTCAATGTTTTCTACCATTTTCAGAGTGAGTTCTCTGAACAAATTTTTGACTTTTATAAACCTTGATCCAAGTTTTCCTTTTAGAAGAATGCTGTGTTTCATTTCCCAACAGCTAGTGAAAATAGGTGTAAAGTTATATAAAATAATTTATTCGTAGCATTTACTGTGAATACATAATCTACATAGTGGGGAGGAGGTCCAGATCCCCCCTCCTCACTTGAAGATTGACCCTCATGATTTGTGCAGAAATAAAGACAAAACTGTTGGGGTAGGGTGAGGATAGTCCAGCCGGAAAACTGAAATAGATATAAAACTTCTACAAAACATGACATCTCACCAGACAGTTACATTTTGACAAAACATAGATACATATGTAGTGTAGAAGAAACTTGAAATTTTATGCACAACCTCCTCTCATTGAGTAGGTAAAACAATTTTTTGTCTCTTCAAAATACCACTCTAAAATAGGTTTCTAGAGGGGGTTCAGTGTGCAATCTAAGATTTCGCTAAATTGGTCACTAGTTTGTGCCCGCTTATTTTTTGAAAGTTCAGACCTTTCCTCACTGATCACAGCTCAACAAAAGGTGAGAGAAGTAACTTAGTCATTGATAATCCCCTTTTCTCAACTGTCTAACTGATCACCCCTAACACAGCATATATGAGTGGTGGTGATTCAAAATCAAGGGTCCTTTTTATAGTTTATGTATTTGATCAAAAATCGTTGAATTGAAGTCAACAAATTCATCATGAAAGCTTAAAAAAGCAGAATGGACTGCTTTAACTGAATCTGACCTTAGTTTATTTATCATTGGGAAAAGTAACTCTTTCAAGGGAAGTGAGTGAATCAACTTTCGAGGGGATGATGTACCTATAATATAAAACTGGATCCTGACTTGATGTCTCTCTTTGTGACACCCAATGATCAATTTTCAGTTGAAATATTCCCTCAAGTGGACCCTGACAATCTGACTGCAAACATGGCCACCCTTTTCCCTGGAGGAACTCAGATTCTGTATCTAGGGTTAGAAAGTCTGTGAGATATGTGTGGAACAGAGCTGTGGATGCACCAAAGTGCACTTTAATTAGTGTTATGACCTCATAGATATTATATTCTCAATGTTCTATGCAAGAGATTGCGCCAAAACTGTTGAGAATTTTAAAAAGAGTGGTCAGGAAGTCCAGTTTTGGAGATGTTAAAAAATAAAATCGAACATCGGATGTCGCAGAGACGGACACCCTGACAGGGTCCAGTTTTAAATCGTATAGATAAATCGTAAATCACTTCAAAGCCAATCCCCTTAAATAATCACTTTTTCTGAGAAACGAAAAAAGTTCCAAGGAACTGAGGTCAGATTCCGTTGAAACAGTCAATTCTGCACTGGAGAAATATGTTTCCATAACGGTTTTGTTAATTTCGATTTAACAAATCTTGACCGTCCGTTTGTATATTTTGAATCCATTGTATATAATTTCTTAAATGAGAGAAATACATCAATTACCTCCCTTGATGTTCGCTCTTCAGAAGTCATTTTCTGATCGCAAGAAGCTTTTTTTCTTTTTAAAAAAAAAAAAAAAGAATTCTTAGTTTTACAATGTTTATTGTTCCTCCTTTTTCTCTAATGTTGAATTTCCTCAAGGAAGACAAATCAGACAAAAAGAAAACAGGAATTAGTAAGTATGACGTTCTCTTATTTTCTTGTTTGTTAAGTACGTATTTTTGCAGAAAGGAACACACTTTTTACAACTTTATTAAATAAAAAGAAATGACAATTCTCATAAGGCCCAAAACTGTATACCTACGTTTCGTGAATACAATCTTTTGATTGACAAAATCGGTAATGGATGATTCACCAAAGCAAAAATATTTTAGTCTCAAAAAAGCCGAGAAGGCGACTCCGATCGTAATTGCTAAGTTTCATACTTTTGATCACTCGACGTTAGAAACGGCGCTCAAATAAAATGAAATAATCAATGGATGTGAAACAGAATTTGGATTATACGCTATAACCATGATGATAAATATTGATAGGTGTATAATGAATAAGTAAATGAAAATATAAACAATTGATTAATGATAAAAAAATCATATAAATTATTTTTTAAAAAATAGTTATATGAATGAATATTAAAACCTACTCCGTGTATTGAATAGATATTTGCTTTTGATATCTGATCACTTGCCATTAATTCCGTTTTTTTTTTTTGTACTTTCTTGTGTTGTCGATTTCGTTAATGGTTGCGTTCACATAACTCAACGATAGTCGGCCTTATTGTGTAAGTAATATGACTGTTCTAATTTGTACTTTCTTGTATGTGATTTATATTATTTTTTTTTTTCACACTGAAATTTTGAATTATGGATGTTCTAAATGACAAAAATAATCTTCCATTATTTTGATAGTATTTTATCTTCTATATAAAATCTGTAATTAAAAAAGTGGGCGATTCTTTTTTGTAGGTATGTGGTAAAAAATTTCAAATTTAATGATTTTAGTGAAACTTGGCATTCCCTGAAAGAGCATTTAAGAGCACTAAAATCTTTGATCTACTGTAATTAGTGAGGAAATTATTGCGATTTTACGCATCAGTAATTTGGGTAATTAGAATACGTATAAAACAATAGAACAGCAACTGATTGTTTATGACCGGAAACGGTGTTTTTTAATTTAGAAAGAAATGTTCGTCTGCTATGGTCAATTTGTTTGTGTTTTTTTTTTTAAATTAAATTATAATATCAGGAATCAGGATAGCTTTTCTACAATAATTAAGATAAGTTCTGTAATGTGCAAAAAAGTTTTGTTTTTTTCTGCGAAAACGAACTTCATGCTATTTTTATTGTAACCAAAATTGAACCTTAAGAAGATAACTATCTGTTGAAGTACGTTTTTAAAAAAAAGATGCTACAAAAATTGAATGGATGTACATTGCCATCCTGTAGTCTTAGCACTGATGGTAACTTGACGAAAACATTCACTGCCAAGATTTGATCATTGATACTCGGTGATAACTATCAAGCAGATAATAATATTTCCTTAAAATTGCCATATTGTTAACAGATATATCATAGAAGGAGAATAATTTCAAAATAAAGATTATATTTTCTTGAAAAGACTGCAATGTACAGCTGGGGTGCACGTTTGATTCACCCAGAGAATTCAGCAAAACTGCAATTTACTGTTGGGTGCAAATTGGATTCACCCAGAGAATTCAGCAAAACTGCAATTTACAGTTGGGTGCAAATTGGATTCACCCAGAGAATTCAGCAAAACTGCAATTTACTGTTGGGTGCAAATTGGATTCACCCAGAGAATTCAGCAAAGCTGCAATTTACTGTTGGGTGCAAATTGGATTCACCCAGAGAATTCAGCAAAACTGCAATTTACTGTTGGGTGCAAATTGGATTCACACAAAGAATTCGGCAATGGGCAATATTATTTTGCCAAACTATTTTACTTTTTGCGTAAAATGACCCAACAATAATGGCTCCATAGAATTAGTTTGCAATGCCAAGTCAGCTGAAATGGTGTGAAAATAAGAGTTTGGCCTCGGCCAACCTGTGTCTTGATTAAAAAATCAAAACAAGGCTGGCTTGGATCAGGCCACAGCCTTTAGCAGACAATGAATGATTATGGCTCATACTGATCTTTTCTGCTCTGTTTTCAAATAATAATTGCATCAAAACTGTATTGGTTCTAAGAGGCTGTTAGAAACAACAATTGCCTGATTCACTTTTTATTTATGAACATGGGAACAATGAAAAACTTTCTCAACTCCACGTAGAGAAAATTGTATAAAAATTTCAAAATTGCATCTTTAGGTCAGAGTTTGTTTTTTTCAAAATTCTGGGAAAGAACAAAAATTTTCTGTGTGAAATTGACACCAGAATAAAAAAAAAACCCGAACTCACATGAAATTGATTTTACCGTCAAAATCTTTGTATCATTATAAAGAGGACTGATTGGGACGGATCTGCTGTCAAATTTCCTGGATTAAAATCTATGGAACCAGAGATTTTCCCTAAAATTAGTAGCGTGAACTCATTAGAAGATACTTGATCTCTTGTTTCTGATTGAATTGTCATGTTATCAAAATGTTACATCGTATTAAAGCGGACAGATTAGAGAGTGTAAAAAAATGTTTTCATTTTCTCCAGCAAAAAGTCAGTTCCCACGAATTTCCAGGCACTAACTAGAGGCTAAAAATAGTTATTCATCAACTCAGAGTCAGATTTTCTTCTGGAATCAAGAAAAGCCTTTTTTTTTTTAAAGAAAATTGCATAATCTGTTTTTATTTTGAAGGAAAAGCAACTTGGAAGGAGCAAGTACATCGATTCTAAAGTAGTGGATCAATTCACAATGTTCATACATCATAAAACAGGACACCAACTTTCTGTCTGCCTTTGAGTGCTACGTTTTTTTGCAGAGTTGTGGGTTAATTTCAATCTTGTTTATTTTTTTAATTTTAATTATGTTCTTGAAATCAGGTGTTGATCTCAAGCTTAAAACTTTTATTCATTTTGGTAATACCTATCTCTTGTACTTTATTGAAATTAGTTTTGATTTTTTCTCTGTTATCTTCAACCCTCTGTCTTCCATAATTTTATGGTATCTATTTTCCCTTTGAAATCAGTAAAAGCATTTCATGTATTTCAATTATTGCTCAAGTTTCTTTTTTGCAATTGTAGATTTACTGTATGAGTACCAACAGTTTTCCCACTCATGTTTCTCTTTCTCTCAAATGTCAGCACTTCTCTCTTGTAAATATATATTAATGATTGCTTGGTTGTTAGAGAATGGTTGTTGAAAAAGTGAAATGTACTTTTTCAAATTTCCCCCTTCAAGTTTCCTTCCTGCAAAATCATAAAACTTCTCCCTAATTGTATTGAAGGAGAAAAAGTTTTTTTAAAAATTTCAATATTTTATCCAAATTTTTGAGTACAAAAATTGAATGAATATCTATATGATGGACATCTTGAATTATTGTAAAGCCTGAAGTGATAAGGATGAAATGTTGAGCAGTAAGCCATTATATTTCCTTGAAAGTCTTAGTGCCGGTAGGCAATAGCAGTATACATTAAATATACTGGTTTTAACTGGATTTTTTTTATGATTATAGACTACTATACAACTTACATGGAAATTTTTTCAATGGCATCGTTCAACCCATAACACTAAAATACAGTATATTATACATGATCATATTTATGAAAAGTTTCCAGTTAAAAAAGACTTATTTTAAGATACTTAAACTATTCACGATTGATTGAAATTGATTGTTAAGAATAAGGGTATACTAAAAACTGATTTTGTCATGCAATATATTCTTTTTGAAACTTCTCAACTTCCACACTTTGAAATATATCAAAATATTCTTGTACACATCTCTTCTCCAAATTTGTGTTACATTTAATAAAAAAACTCATCATTGCCATACAATAAAAATATGAATTTCAGTGATATCTTTTCCATTTGTCTTTGTTAGCTTATATCATATTCATACTACTCTAATGAAATCTACTGAAATTTATTGAAATCTAAAACCGAGTTGATATGAATCTATAATTGCAAATAATACTTTTTCTTTCATAGATTGCTGATGTGGTGGGAAGAAAATGAACTCTTTTGATGGATGTAAAAATTGTATGGAGCAGCTGATCATTGATTAAAGTTTGAATATGAAAATACCCAAGATAAATAATATAACTAAGTTTGTGAAGGTGTTGTTCATGGAATAAGCTGAAATTGTACAAAAAACATTCATGAAACATGATTATTTGTGATTCCAAACACTTATATCACAGGCATATTTGGTAAAAAGACACAAAAATAAGCAATTGTGCTATTATGTCTCTTGAAAGTTGTCATTTAAAGATAGACATACAAAAACACATTGGAGAGAAAGCATATTCTTGTGAATTGTGTGGATTGGGATTTTCACAGAGTTCACGTTTGAAAAATCATATGCTAACACACACTGGAGCAAAAGACTTTTCATGTGAGGTGTGTGGTTCAGCATTTTCATGCAGTTCAAATTTGAAGAAACACATAAGAACACACACAGGAGAGAAACCATATTCATGTATGGAGTGTGGGTCTACCTTTTCATCAACCTCAGATCTGAAAAAACACATGCAAATACACACTAGTGAGAAACCATATTCATGTGAAGTGTGTGGTTCAGCATTTTCACTGAGATCATATTTAAAAAGTCATATGAGAACACACACTGGAGAGAAGCCATATTCATGTGAAAAGTGTGGATCTGCATTTTCATCGACTTCAAATTTGAAAATACACATACGAACACACACCGGTGAGAAACCATATTCATGTAAAGTGTGTTGGTCAACATTTCCACAAAGATCAGGGTTAAAAAGTCACATGATTACTCATACTGGTGAGAAGCCATATTCTTGTGATATTTGTGGATCAGCTCTCTCAGGGAGTTCGGCATTGAAAACTCATATGCGGACACACACTGGGGAGAAACCATATTCATGTGAAGTGTGTGGTTCAGCATTTTCAGTAAAATCTCATTTAAAAAGACACATGACATCTCACACTGGAGAGAAGCCATATTCATGCAAAATATGTGGATCAACATCTTTACAGAAGTCAGATTTGAAAAAACACATGCGAATACACACTGGTGAGAAACCATATTCATGTGAAGTGTGTGGTTCAACATTTTCACAGAGTTCAGCTCTAAAAGGTCACTTGAGGACACACACAGGTGAGAAACCATATTCATGTGAAATGTGTGGGTCAACATTTACACAGAGTTCGGCATTAAAAACCCATATGAGATTACACGCTGGAGAGAAGCCATATTCATGTGAAGTGTGTGGGTCAACATTTTCCCAGAGTTCAGCATTGAAAGGGCATGTTAGAATTCATACTGGAGAGAAACCATATTCATGTGAAGTGTGTGGATCAACTTATACACAGAGTTCAACTTTAAAAAATCACATGAGAAAACATGCTGGTGAGGAGCCACATTCATGTTATATGTGAGGATCAGCATTTTCATGTTGCTCAACTCAAGAATATACAACCAAATACTCTGGAGTAATCCTATATGCTACTGAAATTCTGCATCAACAACCAGGTCATGTTTTAAAACTTGAGAAAAACCGTATTCATGTAAAGTTCGAGGATCAGCATTTTCATAGAGTTCAAATTTGAAGTTATATTACAAACAAAACGCTGGAAAGAAACCATGTTTGTATGAAGTGTGTAGATCAGCATTTTCATTGACTCCAAGTTTTCAAACACATGTACAGGCAACAAATCTGAGGTATGATTTTAAACGAGCTCCAACTTTGAAAGACTTAGGGAATCAAACCCTGGAGAGAAGCAATATTCATTTGATGTGATCAGTACTGTTTCATTATGTTTTATTTTTTCTTCACTTCAAATCTTTCCATCTTTCTTGAAATTTACATTTTTCAATAAAGATTTATTTTGAAGTATATTACATGCTCTCACTTTTCTGCAATTTTACAGTTTGAATTCTTGTTTGTATTTCTTTATATCAAACGATTCACACCAAGAAATTTTTGGTTCTAATGCTGGCATACCCCTATAAAAATCATAATTGACTAATTAGAGGTATGGACCTCCCACTACAAGGAAATAATCAACCAGGCCCCATTTTTAGACTAATATTGGATAATTTTCCATGAATGTGCTTTTTTACTTCATAACATTATACCTATGTTCTTTTTGACAAGAATAAATTTAGATGAAGGAGATATTAACAAATCTACCTAAAACTGCTTGGTTATGTAAGTCTTGACTGATATTTGAAATATTTCAATGGAACACCATTGTTTACAATGATTTTTCTTCTCAGTCTTATTGCTCTTCTTTCAGACAGGAATGAAAGAAAGTGAAATAATTATTGCATTATATAATTTCAGCTATCTGAAGATGAATCATTATCAAAGTTAATGCAGAACTGATATTTAAAAACATGAACAAATAAATGTGATTCTTTGTGTAAGCCACTTGAAGATATTACAAATCTAAAAATGTAGAGAAAAGAAGCATTCTAAGCCAAATTGTCAGTGTGTATTTTTTTAAATTTTTTATTCCTAGCTTCCTATTTCATTCTGGTGGATAAGTTCAAATAATGAATTTTTCAACATATTCTCAGTGGATAGAGAAATACGCCAAAGGAATGACTGACGATTGCTGGAAGGAAGCAGTTTAAATGAGGGTAATATATAAGCAAATTGTTGGTAAATAGTTGACTCATCATTGGTGAGATTATAAGGAAGTGATTGTTTAAAAAAAAATTCAATCCAATATTATCTGCTATGTATGTACAAACAAAAGAAAGTCAGCTTTGAAATATATAAAACATTTGGAAATGCTTTTCAAAATTATGCTTTATGGAGAAAAACAGGGCAGGTCTGGTTAGTTACTCAATAGAAACTTATATGATTGATGTACTTTGATTAGCATACTGCTAATTAAAACATTGGTAGAAGGGTCGATCATTGACTTACTTATTGTTGGGCAGTGATCTCTAAAGAGTCTGAATTTCCCCAAAAAATAAGTGGGCACAAACTAGGGAGCAGTTAAAAAAAAATTTAAATTGCAAACTGAACCTCCTACTAAAATCCTATGGTCGGGGTTAAACATGCTTTTTATAGACATAATTATGATTTCAGCTCTTTAACTCCATTGGTGCAACTTGCGCATGTCATATATGTATACATAGACAGCTGGACTGACTTAAAGTGAGGAAACTTTTTGTTACAATTTTGGTTTATGGTTTCTACCAATTCATTTATCCTTTCATTTGGTCACCACAAGAAAGCCAAAATACAAAACTCTGGAGGAAATTTTCATATCAAAGTCTTGACAGCACTCATCTACTCTGTATTTGTATCTTGTTCTGTTCAAGTATTTTAAAGATCATTGAATTGGTTGAGTTTGTTTTAGAGATTTAACTTGGTAAATACATTTGCAAAATATATTATCATTCAAATACTTTCTCTCCATATGCAATGATAGGAATATTTAGTCCTTACGAGTTATATCTGATATCATGACTTTCACAGGATTTCAAAGTAATATTTTACAGCTTTGCAATACAACAAAAGAAATCATATATTGGTTACACTACCACAACTCTCTTATACAGAATAAAACTTGTCTGTTTTTTTCATGTCTGATATGTGTGTGTGAGTAAATATATATATAAATATATATACATACATATATATATATATATATATATATATATATATATATATATATATATATTACACTTGCTAAAAAGCTTTTAGGCAAAAGGTAAATAAAAAGGATGATGAAATGCAGAGTAAAACCAGTAATGGAGCAATTGATTCCCTCAAAGTTGAAATACTTAATAATTACTCATCAATCTTTGACACACGACCAAATCTCAACGTAGAAACCACATGGATTGAATTTGAAAATATTTTTCATTGAGTAATGAAAACAAGTACATTCTAAGTAAAAACTTGTTCAAGAAAACCTTGAATAATGAAGACTACCAAGAGAGCAATTAGAAAGTAGAAAAGAGAATTTGGAGCAGCTAAAAAATATGGCCCATAGAACAACCATAATGTTAAATGAAAAGAAGCTCTCAAAGCAATAAATATATTGCACCAATTTTATATAGACAATATTGTGCTTTCTGACTCTGATGAAACCTGCAAAAAATTTTGAAATCATTTAAAATTACTTGAAAATGGTGATGGAAACGCAACCACTTTAAAAGTCAATGGTGTTCAAGTTACGGAGCTTTCCATTGTTGCAGGAGAATTCAACGAAGCCTTCTCCAGAGAAGACCAATCAGCATTTCCACCCAATCTTAGCAATCCTCATCCCCAGATGGACGAACAACACCTATATATGCACTCTGTCCAAATCTATAAACTCTTCAACACAATCAACATTAAGAAGTCACCTGGTTCAGACAACATTTCTCCTGTCTTATTAAAACCCTGAAATGTGGAATTACCTACAAAATGATAGCCATATTTACTAGATACTGCTAACTGATGATAAACCAGCTAGTTTTGAAAATGCACATTATATCTGCAACAGAGAAGATAAAACTAATTCATTTGATTATCAACTGGTCTTTTTCTCTTCAATATGTTCCAAATTACTGGAAAAGGTAAGACAGCACGTTATTATGGATCATCTCTCTGCACATAATATACTTACACCAATATGGATTTAGGTCAGGATTCACAACAGTCATGCGACTAGTTAACATTATAGACAACATCACCAAGAGTCTTGATAACTAAAGAGTAGAATGTGTTGTGACTGATTTTAAGATGGCATTCAATGATGTCTCATACTCACTAATCCAATGAAAGTGTCTCAATTATGGAATAAAAGGTTCACATTTAAAGTTAATGAAATACTTCTGAAAAGGTAGGACACAACAAGTAAAAGTGGAAGGTGCTCTCTGGCCTATTGAATGTCCCACAAGGAACTTTGGTGGGCCCCACCTACTTTTCAAAATTAACCTCAATGACTTACCTTTTGATATCTCGTGTCATGAAATTATTTCCTAACAACTGCATAATCTACAGAACCGAAAAATTGCCAGACAACACCACAACCCTACAAAGAGACCTAGACTCTCTCTCAACCTGGTGTGATAAATGGAAAATGCCTTCAAGCATCCTAACATTATTCACTTCACAAAGAAATTGAATAAATCATTAACTCAATACATATTATAGTAAAGAATACAAAAACCTGTCTCAGACATAAAACCTTTGAGTTACTCTGAATGAAAAAAAGAATTGGAGCATTCATGTCACTAAAACAACCCATAAAATACAATAGATATTAAACCTATTGAAGAGAAACTTTTACAGCTTAATCAGTTCTAATTAGATGAGAGGTTGCAATTCATTCAGTTCAAATGTATCAACCATTTCAGTACATAATATTTTCCAATTTTTAATACTAATTTCACTGAAATACTTCCATTTCAATCTGCAATTTCTGCTTATCAATAAATAAATGAACTTCTTCAATATTCTTACAATTATACTGAATTAAGTATAGTTTTAATTTTCATAAGGAAAATGCATTTGATTAACATATTTTACAAGAATTATGTGTTGAATCGATTCCTCACAGATTTATATCCTTCACAATATTTACAGAGCTTGGCTTAATATGGCACAAAGCCAGATTGTAGGAGAGGTGGGTAGGAAGATTGTGTTGCTCTAAAATTCCAAGTGTAAAGAGCTTACCTACCTCAAAAATCAGCATTTGAAATCCTGGTTTTCAACCGGGCTTGAACACTGGCAACAGATGCTGATGTGAAAGCCACAATACTACCCCAAATAGGTATTTATTGAAATAAGCTTAGTCTGGCACAAAGTCACGAGTGTGAGGCCAGCTTGCATTCTACCTTCTGGATAACTATTCTAGCTTGTCAAAAAAAAAAAAAAAGATGATTATTACAATTATTCTTATTATTTCTGTAAACATTCAGTTATGAAATATTGATGCTTAAATGGAAAAAAAAGAGAGAAAAATGAAAAAATTATTACTGTAAGATTTAAGGATTCAATTGAGTACATTCTAATTTTAATAAATAACCACTTTGGAACAAGTTATCAGAAGCCACACTTTCATCTCAAAACAAACATTTTCAAATCAAATCTCAGGAAAGATCTTGGACACAGAATGATCAAACTAAATATTGAACCGTAGTAGAACTCCATAGGTTGACCCCACAAACGTAATATTGTCCTGATCGAGACACAAAAAATTGAGATACAAAATTTAAATGAAAAAACTGAAAGCTTTCATTATTCCAATTAATTATATCTCCTGGCTTTCACTCTCCAGAAGTAATTTTCTGATTGCAAAAATGACTTTTTTCTTTCTTTTTTAAAGAAAATTCAGTCCAGGGATTTTTAGTTTATTTTTTTTTTTTGTACAATTTTATGGTTTCTTCTTTTTTTTCAATGCTGCATTGTCCCAAGGGAGACAAATCAGATGAAAGAAGATGGAAAGAAGTAAGCATAATGTTATCGTAATCTTGTTCTCTTCACAAATAAATAATATTGATTTTTGCAAAGAGGGACCCACACAGTCTTTTTATTATTGTTGATTCAATAATATCCAAAATTTTGTAAATTAAAGATTCTCATTACATTACCAATGACGATTGATCTGGAAGATTGTTTAATACTTAATGCTCCATCTGGAAATAGATTTGGAGGCAATCTCTTTTTGAAAACTTCCTTCCAGTGATTTTTACCAATGTTCAAATAATGTTATTTTCGTTGGGGTTAATAGGTAGGCATGGAATTAAAGTCAGAAGGTAGGTGTGTTTTTGCCATATCATGTTAGCAGAGTAACTAACCCTCTCTAGAAGTAACCCTAAATCCATTCCAGTTGAATTTAATAAGATAGTTTCAAATGTACTTAGTTTTTTTCTTTCTTTTCTGCCTTGAGATTTCTTTCAAATGTAGCAACTTTTAGCCATTAAAATGGCCAGTTCAAACATTTTGCCCATTAGTAGTAACAGCCATAGCATCTCCATGGAATTTCTCTCTTGCCGAATATCAGTATTTTGTTAGATCTTTTTTTTTTTCAAGAGTTATCAATGACCTGATTCACCAATGGACATAAAAAAAAAATATTTTACCATACTCATGTTAAAAAAAAAGGATTGGCATTAAATATTTTCAAGTTGCATCTTAGAGTCAATTTTTTAAGGCAGAGAGTGTGGGTAATTTCCTAGTTTATGCTCATGAAATAGTTCTCCTAGAGAATATTCTGATAAAAGTTAGCTCTCAATACATAAATTTAATATAAAAGGGAGATGGATTATGTCATCTTATGCAACTGCTACTACGGCAACACTATTTGACACTGTAGAAACCCTTTTCACTGGCTATTTATATGAATTCATTTGGAGGAATTGTGTCAGAGGTATAATCGAATTGTTTATTGAACTCTTATTGTTAGTTGCCTGTATATATTCTTTTCAGTTATAATCATAACAAAAAATGTTTGTTACTAGTAAAACTATCCCTAAAACTAAAACTTATCCTTTTATAATTGAATTTAATAGAACAAAATTCTTATTTGAATGAAATAAAATACGGTTTTGAACGTTAAAGTTGTCTGCTTTCATTTATTTTGTATGTGAGTAACAGATGCGTAATTCAATGTAATCAGTTACCTCCCCTTGATAATTCATTTTTTTTGAAGACACTGGTAACATCAGCTGTTGTGTCATCCTGACTTGGTTGGGTGTTATTAAAGTTTTATCCTTCAGTGCAAAGTATTTATTACTGTCTGATTTTAAAGATATTTCATTGAATAAATTTTTAAAAATGCAAATATCTAAGTTATCTTTAAATCTTTTAATGAAACATTTTATAAAATTAAATATCCTTTCATTTTACAAACAAACAAAAAAATACACAATGCACAATCTTTTCTATTCTTAAGTTTCTTGGAAAGCAGCATGTTTTACTTCTAAAACAAAAATAAACATAATCTTTTATAGATATCTTATGATAAAAATTCATACAAATTATATTCAAACATTCTCAAAAAAATGCAGGGGTTCACAACATAACGGCATTATATCACGAACCACGTTTTAACAGGGAAGACTTTTGCAATTGTATTGGTTTTGTGCAGGAACCTTGATAACTTTAAATAGAAAGGAATGTGGCATATCAGTTGAAACATTTTAATGATGCTAAGTGAACAGCATTTATATCTTCCTGTAATAGAAGAGATACTTTAAATACCCCGATTGTTATTGATTTTTTTCGTTTTATTGTTATGGTCTGTTTAGTTTCTTTGAGCGTCAGATATGATACATTTCAATTTCAGAGGTGTATCTCTTCGTTTACTACATGTGCTGAAAAAGGATTGTCAAATGAAATTGCTGAAAGGAAAAAAGGAAACATTCTTTTCAACATTTTATGAATGTTTTATTGTTTTTGAAGGAGTCAGCTATCAATACAGCACCATCATGATTAAAACCAGGCAGATTAAAAGAATTTAAAATGTATCCCATTTATAACGTGATGAGAAATACTTTCATTCCATACTGTTCAATTGTTATGAAGGCATGAGTCAGATCAGATGAACAAATTTGGTCATTCCAATGTTTTGTTCAAATGAAAAAGAGGAAAAAGAAAGAATTTGAAAAAAATCAGAAGTGTAAAAAAAAAGGCCCATTTCCGCAGGGTTGTCATTTGATCAGCAACCGTTTTAGATGAATTTTCACCGATAATCTCATCCCCTCATTTCTTCACAGATAATCAAAAATAAGATTCTCATCCTATCAATACTGAAGTGACCATACTATAGACTGGAGTAACTTAGTGTTTGACCTCCCAATAGAATATTGCACTTCAAGTGGGGTAGCATAGGGCAGCTATCCTAGTCACTTGATTTATTCAAGTATCTCCCCAATTGTTCACTGTTCCATTTTTAAATTATAAATTGATGTATGGTTCATGTAAGAGATTTTTTTTTTTTCAAACTTTGAAATTTTGATGAAACAATATTTCATAAGATGCCCATACAGGCATAAATAAATAAATATAATTAAAAATTAAAATAAAACAATGCATGCACACTTGAATTGAAAAGGAAGTGTCCACAAAATCTGAAAACTGTTAGATCATGGAATTCCTACCGACGAAAAGAGGAAGAAGAAAGCTTTTGCATGACGGCTATGCTTACACCATTCATAAATGAAAAGACTGTGTAGCATGTTGCCAGTACAAATTCATTATTGGGGGCTGATTGAAAACAGAAGACAACATTATTCAAGGTGGAGCAATTATTCACATCCACCGACTTCTGGACACAACCTGTCTTGGAAAACAATACAGAAAATTAAAGAAATGGCCAAACAGTCAGTGGAAACGGCATCAAATATTATACTAAACTGCAACAGTGAGCCCCCCACTTGATGCTACAGATGCTCTTTCCGAAAAAAGAACTTTGGCAAGAATGGTGCATACACAACACCGGACAGGGACACTTCTAGCTGAAAACCTACGGAAATCAATTTGAGGAGAAAACTTTGTCATCCATGAAGATGATAATCTGCTGATTCTATCAACTTGGAGCTTCTTGTATCCAAAGACCACTAGCTGTAGGATAAAATTTTTGATTCTGCACCATTAGGTTTTCGATTATACACTGTCCACATTAAGCTAAATGAGAGTCATACAATCCCTTTAGTATACTGCATTGAAAGAAACAAAAACCAAGCAACTTTTCCATAGCACAAACATTTATGGATGCTGTTTCCATTTTGAGCAGGGTTTGTGGATACAAATACAAGGGCTTATCACTACAAACTTGGCATAATGATACAAGAAATGCACTCACTGTTGAATCTGTTCAAACTTTGGCATTTGTACCAATTGGTGACATTGCTGAAACCTTCGATCAATTCGTCTAATCACTCGATGATGGAAACTGATCAACGTCTGAGTTTCTTTGCAACTGTGGAGCAACATGGACTGGGTCTGCACAGTGTGGAAGACAACAAAGACCAGCATTTGAATTCAGTTTGTGAAATGCATTGAAGAGAAGTACCCTAGGACTTCCACAGACAACAAACTCTGGAAGGATGGTAAGCACTCTCTCCCCCAGTTTTTGAGCAGACAGATTGGGAGTTGACAATTGATCAACTATCATCAGTGGTAGAATTGGGGAAACTGAAGATGAAGTGTCAGATATTAGTACAAGATTGAAGATTATCTCAGAATCTATTCCTTGAGAGCAATTGCCCACAACCTTAAAATATAACAAAACAATTCATTTTATTCTGTATCTTTTCAGTAAAGCAATTATGATTAAGAGGTATAAAAGTAATAAGGATGTGTCAAGTCGAAGTTACAATAGAGAAATGAAATAAAAAACATCAAATAGAAAAAATAAAAACAAAAAAAAACAACATCAAATAAAAGGGATACCAGTAAATGCATGCATAAAATTTAGGGTATCAAATTAAAAAAAACGTCTCATTCTATCATAAAATTTAAAAATACTTTATTGCATGAAGATCAGTATCAAATGAAATTGTCCGTTTTTGACGATTGGACTCCAACAATTTAAAAATATGAAAAAAAGTAGAAAGTATTCGAAGAAAAATAAATTCTCCAGTATATGTTCGGATATGATTATTCATGCTTAAAATGCTTGAATGTTACGGATTAAAATATCCAATGCAAACAAATCTGATTTATAAAACGTCTGATGAGCAAAATGTCCAAAAGGATATTTGGTCAAATGCAAAAATGTCCAATTTATACTTATATACACACAATATATGCACAGGCTGTATACTCACAAATTTGTGTGCACATATTCACAAATGCTTATACACTACATGCAGAAACATACAAAAAATTAATAATGAGTTACAATACTTAATCTAATAGAAAAACATGAGAAAAAAATTATTGTTTTACTGATACTTCTAGTGCAAAATCCATAATACGCGCACCTAATGCAAACAGATGCAACAAACATACACACGTGGATATGAACAGGGAGCAGAAAAGTTTTCACTCCTCCATACACTGTATACACACATACCTCATGATACTCACATGTACACTTACATACACATTATGTGCAGACGCATACCAAACACATCATACTGCATAAACATGGCAAATGCTCATTCATGCCACATATGCACACAAATTAAGTCTAATGCAAAAACATGTGCACAAGTAATGTGTGTAAGTAGATCATTTGTGTACGTGTGAGTGAACATGTCCATATGAAAACATAGCATATATGTTGTACGAGTGTATGCATGAATAAATTGGACCTGTTTTGCAAAAGACATTTTTTCATCAGACTTTATGCGATTTTGAAACATTTGACACCGGAATATTTTGCATGTAGGCTGTTTTGTTTTTGGATTATCTGACATGGACATTATGTACTTGAGCTTTTGATTTAGCAACATCTGAATATGTATATCAATAGATTCTGCAAAAGCATGGAGGGTATCAAATGTTCAATATCATAATTGATGAAAACATTTATTGCTAGACATTTCATAAGAGTGACTCAGTATGTCATCCCGAAGATGAATTAGTTATCAAAATATTCATTTCCTGGTTACTCAGCAACATGTTCTTATACGTCTTTTCAACGTAAACTTCTTAGAATATGCAAATCTACATGCATCACAAGGAAATAGTTTCCCACCAATGTGTCTCCATATGTAGTTAACAGTAGTTAAGCTCAGGCAATTTCAGCTCACATCTGTATCTGGGCTTCTGAGTGGGAAATCTCAAATTAATTTCTTGAATAAGTTGTGCTAATTGACTAATGGAATGGTTTTCTCTTATTCATTTGATGCATCAAAGAAATTTCTGAATCGGGGAGGCTTGATTTTAATAATGTTTGAAAAAAATTTCTGCATACATTCTGAGTACACCCTTCTACTTTCGCTCAGATTTGGCTCAAATATTTTTTATGTTATATGCGGAGAAATACAGTAAAGGATTACTAACTTCACAAGGGTATGGTTTCTCTTCTGAGTGTATTTGCTCATTTTCAAATTAGGGGCTAACCTAACTGGCATATCCATGAATATCAGTTTTCCTTCAACCTGTGTTTGCTTATTCTTTCAATGAGAGGCTGAATGTTCATATCTACAAATGTCGCAACAATAACATTTCTTTCAGAAATGAAATTGTGCAAGTAATTAGGGGGATAAAATCAAAAAACATGCATATCTGAAAAACTAAATAACTTATGATTTCACTCTAGTGTGTATTCTCATGTGAAATTTTAATTTGGATTTCTGTGGATATGCTTGTCCACAAATCTCACAAGGGTATGGTTTCTCACCAGTGTGTTTTCGCATGTGCACTTTTAAATTTGATCTCTGAGAACATGAATGTCCACAAATGTCACAAGAATATGGTTTCTCTCCAGTATGAGTTCGCTTATGAGTTTTCAAATCAGAAGCATTTGAACATGCATACCCGCAAATGTCACAAGAATAAGATCTTTCTCCAGTGTGTGTTCGCATGTGAGTTTTCAAATTTGAACTTTGTGAAAATTTATGACTACAAATATCACAAGAAAATGGTTTCTCTCCAGTATGAGTTCGCATATGGGCTTTTAAACCAGAGGACTTTATAGATGCATACCCACAGATGTCACAAGAAAAAGGTTTTTCTCCAGTATGAGTTCTCTCATGTTCCTTCAAAGACGAAATCTGTGAAAATGCATGTCCACAAATTTCACAAAAGTATGGTTTCTCACAGGTATGTGTTTGCATATGTTTTTTCAAACTTGTTTTTTGTGAATATGTTTGTGCACAAATGTCACAAGAATAAGATTTTCCTCCACTGTGTGTTCGCAGGTGGGTTCTTAAATTTAGAATTTGAGAAAATCCATGCCCACAAATATTACAAGAATATGGTTTCTTTCCTAGATGAGTTTGCTTATGAGATATCAAATCAATAGTGTTTGAACACGTATACTCGCAAATGTCGCAAGAATAAGATTTCTCTCCAGTGTGTGTTTGCATATGAGATTTTAAACTTGAACTTTGAGAAAATCCATGTCCACAAACATAACAAGAATATGGTTTCTCTCCAGTATGAGTTCGCTTATGACTTTTCAAAGCAGAATTGTTTGAACAAGTATATCCACATAAGTCACAAGAATATGGTTTTTCTCCAGTATGAGTTCGCATGTGTATTTTCAAAGATGAGAGAACTGCACATGCATACCCACAAATCTTACAAACATACGGTTTCTCTCCAGTGTGTGTTCGCATGTGCAATTTTAAACTTAATTTCTGAGCACATGCATGTCCACATATTTCACAAGAGAATGGTTTCTCTCCAGTGTGTATTCGCATGTGCACAAGTAAATTTCCTCTCTGTGAAAATGCGTATCCACAAATTTCACAACAATGTGGTTTCTTAGCAGTGTGTGCTCGAATGTGCACTTTTAATTGTGATTTCTGTGAAAATGAATGCCCACAAATGTCACAAGAATGTGGTTTTTCCTCAGTTTGCATTTCTATTGCTTTCGTTTTTATCAAATGTGGACTAATGTCAAATGTGAATATACCAAAAACTGATTATACAAATCCTCAAAGTTCACAAGTTCTTTGTCTTCATCTACCAAATATTTCTTTTATTAGAGCAACACATGAAAAATCAAGAATATTTTTTGTCCCAAGATGTTTGATATTTGCTATATACAAAAATTAAAATAGAAAAATATCTTGCAAAGTTTGTAGGCAAGGAAAACTCAGATTCTGAAATTGAGGTAAATGTCCATCAAAACAGTTTTTCAGTTGCACTTATCTAAAAATCTTCAAAGCATTAAAATCGATCTCCATTCACCAATTGTATTTTTGTTTTTTTGTAAGTTCACTTTGTCAGTCGTAATAGCTTCGTTTTCTTTCCTTCACACGGGACAATCTGTGAATAAAATAAATGAACTATCATTAAGGAAAATTCAAAAATGGATTTGTTAGAAAAAAGTCAATTTGACTCCCATAATAAAAACTGTGCTATTGAATTTTAACTTTTTATGATGAAAAATGTATTTTCTGGTTTTGATAATTGAATATTACAGTATTTTATATTAAAATGTTTGAGAAAGTATTTACACGAAATGAATGAATTCCAGACTCAAAGTTTACTATTAATGGCGTTACAATTTTAAAATCAGTTTAAAAAAAAATAATATTGCACTCTTTTTTTATTGTGGAGAAATATTTAGACTTTATTCTTTCTAGAAAAAAAAAAAAAATAGGGCGACAATAGTCCAATTTTTGGCTGGAAAACTTTGGCTATAAAAAATGGCTGCTTCCTTTCAATTTTCTAGATTGTGATTAGGATGACATCATTCAGTGTGTTACAAGCGGTTAAGGTTTTTATCTAAGGCAGGTTATATTTGGCCGGCACCACACCTGTATGAAATTTAGTTATTAGTTCGACCAACATGTAGGTTTCTGGTTGTCAACTGTATTTGTATTACATGTCGTTGCCTATCATCAGTACTGCTGATGAGCAGCAGCATAGAGTCATGAAATCAACAAGTTGGTGAGAGTCAGGGCCGTCGATTTCAAAAATTTTTTTCCGTGAAATTCATACATTAGTCTTCTAGATGTACAAAATGTTTAAATTCAAGGGATTAGCAGATACATATTAAACTGAAATAACTATATATACCCGTATGTATATTTACAACATACACTATAATGAATTCGTGGAAGTAACCAGACATTCCATCCAACCTAACTGGATTTATTCAATTACTTATATGTATTTTTTTTTTGGATAATGGAGGTAAAATTCAATTCAATATCATATTGTAAGTGAAATAATAGAAAATGATAGCATCTGGTCGTGATCACTCAAATACTGACCACGGTTATTTCCAGTTTTTGAAATGATAACAAGTTTGAGCACAATTGTTTTCAAATGAATTATGCCCACTTGAATGGTTTTTAGTTGATAATATTCTGCAATTCTCTTTCAATCATAGAATTGATTGTTAACCCGAGGTTGATAAATTTCAAGTTTCAGGTTTTTTATTGACATTTGACGCGTTTTGTTAAAAATCTGTGGAAAAATCCTTAACCTAACCTTTTCAACTGAAAAATAGTGCTTGGAAGTTATTTGCAAAATTATAAATAAGATAAAGTATTCAACAACATTTTTCATAACTTTACCGAAAAATATCTATTTCCCAGATGGACCGCTAAATTTCATACGCTTCCGATGCTGGACCAATATCCACTTTCATTTTTATCACAAAATAATTAAATTTTAAAGAGGCAAGGCAAAACAATCAAACACATCATTGCATAATAAAAACTATATTTCATTTTTAGTCGGAAAAGAAACAATATAAATTATTTCAATAACATATTTTTTTTTGAAGTAAGAATTTCATTTTCTCATTATTAATTCAGGTTAGGATAGGTATGAACTATACAGAGGCAATTTCATCTGAAAATTTAAAAATCTTGCAAAAATCAGCAAATTATTTGATTATAATAAAATTTTCAATACTTATTTAATAGAGGACATATTTTTTCAAAAAATTAAGGTATTCGTCACTGACAAAAAAAAAAAAAATCAATGAATACATCAATGTATAAATATATCATCAAATTATAATCGGTGGGGAAGGAATCATATAAAAAAAATTTTTCCTCTCCGAAATTTCCAATCAATTTTTTTTTTTTCTCAATTCGTTTTATAGTAAATAAATATCAAAACTTATTTAAATCAGATCATATGTTGTTTTTTTTGTCAGATTTCAAAATTTCAAAAAAGTCGATTTTCCGGAAAAAATTGCATTGATATTGTTCATACTTATATGCACCTGGAAAGTTGTACCGAAAAAAATCTATATGAAGTCGAATGAGAAACAATTTCATTTATTTTGATAATTATGTAATGAAAAGCGACTCAAAAGTTGAATAAAACAACAGTGGACCGAGAAAAAAAAAGTTGCTAAATTGAGAAGTTGGCAATTCTATAGACCCAAGGATTACTGCATCCCGTCTCATAACCTGAATTTTTTTTTTTTTTCAAAGACAAACAAATTTCCGGATGGTTGCAGGATTTACTCTAATAGATTGAAATTACCTAAAATTGAAAGAAAAAACAATTTTTTGATAGTCGATATCAATAATCAATCGTATGGTCAACTTACCTTAACCACGTGGAGGTGAATGAAAAAGACAAATATGGAGACGAAAGAAGCCAAGATGAATTGTTTCTCTTTTTTTGTTCTCAGCGAATGTTGTCCAAATATTTGATCAGATTGTAAGGATTTCTCGATGAATATACGATATTATAGCATCGGTCATTCAATTTACAAAAATAATGTTGGAAAAAATGATGCTAAGAAACAGAATTTAGAAATTGAACCGAACAAGATACTAACATTGAATGGAAAATGTTTCGTGTGATGAAACTGGAGAAAGAACGAAAAGCGGTGTTAAGCATCATTTTGTCCCTTTTGTAAATAGAACCATAGAATTTGTTTATCTAGTTTTAGTATTTGCTGTTTCATCAAACTGTTCCGAATATTTTCTTTTTTTGAAAAAATGTCTAAATATTCCAAAAATGTTAACTATTATAATGAAGTACTTTCTCGCGTAATTCTTGCTCTGGTCGGGTTTTTCTTCCATACGGTTAGCTATAAAATGGCTAAAGTGCGATTAAAATGGCTACTTTCTGGTAAGATTCGAGAGGAACCATGATACAAAACAAAAATCAAACTTTTGATTCAATTATAACCTTTACAGCCAATCGATATATTTGATTAGAACCACCAGTCCTAATTAGTCTTTTTTTTTTTGCTGCATAAATAGAATAAATTGAATTAAATTGTTTCTTTGTCGACCACTTGAAAAAGAATTTTTTTCCTGTGTACACTGTCGTTTGAATCAACTAACAAGAAGCGAATCGTATTCTTCTCTATCGTCTTTTTTGTAACATAATATGATGTAATTGAATTGAATCATTTCTTTAAAACAAATTAAATAATTAAATTGAATAAAATTAATTCTTCTTTAACTGAAAAAATGTTTTTTTGTTATTCAACATTTTGAACAACATACACGGATTGCTATTTTAATCAATACACATGAAACTATTAATCTTAGAAAAACACAAGGTTAATCGATTTTTGCAAATATTTCTTATAAAAACTTATCTCTTATCAAAAACTGTGGGCCAGAGAGTATTGTTATCTTATATGGCAATATATTATTACACAGTCTTTTATCCACTAATGTGACTGAAAAGTTATTGTGATAAGAGGTAAGTATACCATGGTTTGCTTATTTGTCTCACTCCAAAGTAGAATGTTCCTCTCACGTGTTAAACACTTGGACTCCGTCAATTACAGGACCTTAGTAAACCCCTTGATTTGCGATTTAGGGCTATTGATGGATGAGCCGAACATTATTTCGAAACCAAATTAGGGGCAAATTCTCTTGGTAATTTTTTAGGAAGGTCTATTACTGTAGAGCTGGAAAAAGATTTGATAGCATGATGAGGGTGGCAGCTCTTCGACCATTTACCAATATCTTAGAGATGTTCGCCATAAAATCTTGTATAAGAAATATCTTGAAAGCTAATTCATCTTTTGTGATGATCCAAATTTTTACGCTGAGTGAATCGGATAGAAATAATTTTTGAGCAATTTAGACAATAACCATCTGTGTATTGATACAACTTGTGCTAAAAATTGAATATGGTTGCCAGAATAAGACTTGATTCTGCTATTACTAAATGATAGTACTACGTTCATCTTGTCAGTGTTCATCACAACATCCTTTTCATATTACTGTTTGTAAAGGTTAGGGAATCATGACCTACAGAGTGAGATATTTATTAACTTGACTTCAAGACAGCAGTAACTAAAATGGTTGCAGCCGCTGAGATTCTGAACAAAAAAAGCATCATTAGTCTGTCAGAAATCATTTTTTTAAGGGTAGAATCATGACAACCAGGTTAAATCATGTATAGAAACCATCCAGATTAAGAAAACTGTGAATGTATATTTCATCCCAGGTAAACTATTTTGCATGGATTCTTCCCAAAATTCAAATACCTCTTTCTGGGGCTTTTTTTTTTACAATGTGGCTTATCCATCCACGCAATTTAATCAGAATTCAATGCGAAGTGTTGGAGATATTGCGTGGACAAAGAGGAGCAAAAACAGAAATTGATGGGAAAATATATGAATAAATAATAGAAAATATATTCCAATCGGAAACAAAGTCCTGGATCCACCTCAAAATTTTATCATATCCTTCTCAATACGTGCCCTACTCTTCCATTGAATTTCAGTGAGATTTATGGAAAACTTTTGTGTAGAAAGACAAGAGCGGATACAAAAAGGAATACAGAAAAAAATGCAAAAAATATCTCTCAATCAATAACGTATGTCTGGATCCACTTCTTGTTCAAATCTTACATTCTGAGTGTTTTGTTTTTTCTCGATATTTCATTGAAATTCGTTGCTGACACTCAAGAGATATTGCAAAGACGGACAGGAGCAAATATGGGAATGAATGAAATATCAAAATGAAAAATTATCTCTAAATCACGAACAAATTCCTGGATCTGTTTGAAAATTTAATCACTGCTTCTTAACCTTATGGTTTTACCTTTCCATAAAATTTCCAAGACACTCATAAAGAAACTTCGGATAAATTATAGAGACAGGCAGGAGCTAACGTGAGGAAAAACGGCAAAAAATCTCCATGTCATTTTTTTTCTCATGTGTTTTTTCTTATTTCTATCCATGCGATATCGTTAAAAGTTCTCAATGAATTTCAATCAAACTTTGCAGAGATGTACATCACATCGTGTGGAAGAAATGATTGAACTTAGGAATGAATCCGAGCATTTCTGTTTGCTGCTGTCTATCCTCATATCTTTAAAACTTTTCAATGAATTTCAATTAAATTTTGTGGAATAGTTTACAATAATCTGTTGGAGAAGAGATAAAATATGGGAGTGGATCCATGAGCAATTCCCTCCCCAACATCGTAGTTTTATGTCCATGCAACATAATATCACCCAAATCACAATTGCCAGCACAATATCTCCAAAGATTCTCAATGAATTTCGATCAAATTTAACAGAAGGGTGGACAAGAAGTGATTCAATTTTGCAGTGGATCTTTGCCCAATTACCCACCCTGTGCCAAAATCAACTTTTTCTGTTATTGTATTCCCAGAGGATAGTATGGTCACAAAAATTGTAATTTTTTCATAAAATTCATACTGTTATCTATTTTCTGAAAAGCCAAGATACAGGGTTTTCAGAAAAGCATTGATAACAATTGCCCTGATTTCCCTTAATCTGATATCCGTATCATACAATATACTGGCTATTGTACACATGATAAGATATCATTGTTGTTAGCATACATTAAAGTATGTAACGATGATGTTTGTATAAATATATTGTTGGGTACAGTGTCACAATAGATGAATTCGGATCTGTTTATTGAATTCATCCATAATCCTTACAGCTCAAAGAATAATCCTTCATTGCTCATTCTTGACAACCATGAAAACCACATTTCAATTTGTATTATTTGAATCACCAATGAAAATGGTGTCACACCTTTGAGAGTGTCACCTCATAACAATAACAAGATGCAATCTCTTGAGATATCAATTTTCAAACCTTTTCAAGACATATTACAACCAGACCATGGACAACTGGATGCTTTAAATCCTGAAAAACCCATAATAATATATGATGGGCTGCTGTGTTGGTATAGCCCACAAAAAGGCATTCTTTATAGGTTCAGAAAAAAATGGGATTTATCCTTTGGATGAGAAAGTGATTTTTTAAACAGATTTTCTTGGCACTGTCATCGCAGATTGACCAACTACATCAAACAACAAGGAGACCACACCCATGACGGAAGGAACGACTGGGGATTAGGATAGGTTGATTTTTCGCTTTTTTTAGTAAGTCAACTTTGGATAAGTCTAGATAGTTGCAGTTCAGCATAATTGAATTCCTTACTTTTACCATCATTTGAGGAAACACATTCAAAAAATCGTCTGGTAAAATGCACGAAAAAAAAAACTGTCTCTTATACAAGATTTAGTTGGAAAGTCATGCTATTTCAAAAATAAATTCTAAAAAGGTTACTATTTTTGTTTTGAATAAGTATGAATAAAAGATAGTTACAAAATACAACATCCACAATTCAATCGGACATTCAATGTACAAAAAATAAAAACAAATGTCTACAATTTAACTCAATTAACTGATCAGACTCTTGTGAATATCTCATCAGATTCCCAAAATGTCTTTGTAATCCATGTTCTTTCTATGAATTCTAAAATTATTAAAATTATTTTCAAAACTCTCTACACCATTGCAATTTTTAAAATGACAAGGGAACTTATTCCAAAAATATATTACTCTATGAGGAAAAAAACTTATTAAGTAGATCTAGTTTTTTGAAATCTGTCTGGTCGATAGATTTCCATTGAATGTGAGACATTGAAAAATGGTGTACCATATTTAAAAGTTCTATAAATTAGTTCAAATATTTAAATTCAACCCCCCAACATTCTTAAAGCAGAAGAAAAAAAGACAATGGATATTTGAGGTTGTTTTTATTATTTTCTTTCTCATCATTTAATTATGTAAGTAACATTTGTGTTTACATTCTATTTTAAAATCATATCCAACAGAATTCAAGTCAGCAAAAGTTACACACATTTGGTAATTGTATTCTCCCAAATAGTTTTTCAGTAAAGAGATTCATAATCATGAAGAAAGAAGGGGCAAAATACGTAATTGAAAGAAGAACTTCAAAGACCAGCAATGACCAATGGAAAAGTCCTAATGTCGCCGACTCTAGCACATTGTCTCCGTTTGAGCAGATGCTCAACATTACAAGTAATTTTAATGCTGAACAGTTTCATATACTGGTAGCCGAAAAACTTGTTGTAGGGTGATGTCCAGAACCAATTATGTGATAATTTGAGAAAAATTTTAAGGTCACTATTTTTGTACATAGCCAATAGGACAACATCATTTGGGATGGGGGTGGTTTGAATCCTTCAAGTGTTGTCTCATCCACAAAAATATACAGTAAATTAAGTAGAAAAAAAACCTGACTACAACACCAGAGTTCTTCGCTACATATTAGCTTGTTTTTACCTTTTCCGTATTCCATTTCTCCCTGAAGATATTTGAGAAGACTGGTGCAATGCATTGGAATTATTGCTGAAATTTCCGAGATGCAAGTCTCAGTCCATTCCTTCCCACATTGTCAATTGTTATTACCCAATTCCCAAGTGAAATTCACGGCATAAATTACTCATTTTTCAAACAAATTGTGACGGGCAGAGAAAAAATGATATTTTACAACAATAATCATTAAGTCAGTAGGATGGGGAAACAACTGCTAAATTGAAGGCAGAAATCAATGGAAAACATCTTGAATTAGTTGAGAGAAGGATCTTCAAATTCCACCAGGCGTTAGACATCAGGTTTCTTTCGTAATTGGGCATAAATCGTTACAGCTAGGCTGGGAAGTTTACACTTAGCTGCCCTATTCACAACATATTGTATCTTTTGATTGCCATATATTCTGATCTTTACAGAGTTCTTGCAATGAACAAAAGAAGACTGCAAAAGGTACTAAGCTCTGGAATGATGGAATTATGACAATGTCTGTGAGATTACAGAAGACAACTAACCCAGCAAAAACCTTGATCAGCACAATACTTATACATAAAGGCTAAGATGAATTTTCATTTTCTTTCTGTTATCTAAATAGCAAATATCAAATGTGTATCCATCCTTATACAAGAAGAGAGCATTCAGGGCTGTCACAACTGTGAATAAATGGAGTAAATCGTTACACTAATTGGTTGTTGAGTATTGCAACCAATATAAACAATTATACGAATAAGCCAACTATGGCGTACAAATCCAATTGACACAAGGTAAAGATACAACCAAACAGTGGAATACCAAAAGTGCCACTGAATACAAGTTCACTGTATCACACAAATACACAACACTTCAGAAATTAGAAAAAAAAGACCTAGTTCAATGTTTCCCAAAATTTGTCTTTTACACCACATCTGGGCGAATCCAGGATTTTTACTCCATCTGTAATTAGACAATGGATATAGTGGATTTGTGTTTTGATTGTTTGACATTATTTGTTTTTTAATCATTAATACAATTTCTCCATTCAGGTATCGAAAAAAAATGTTTTTGTGCTTCACCAAAGCACTAATTATTAAATCGTCAAAGACCTTGAAAAAGCTCTAGGTATGATAATACTTTTAGACAACTAATAGATTATATGGATCCAAGCATACATACTCTTGTGTAAACAAGGAAACAAGACACATACATTACATATATATCAAATTTTGTGGCATTTGTATAAGTTGACAGGGAATACCATCAAAATATGATCAGATACCAACACTGGGAATTTAAGAATGCATATTGTTATATAAAAGTTTAGTCATCACGTACTTAAGGGAATATATTGAAGGCAGTAGTATCTCTGCATGTATAAGTCAAAATTTGATATTGTTACAGGATGCGTTCCAAATTATGAGGCAAAAGGTTTTTTAGGATTTTAAATTAAGTTTAACAAAAGATGGAGAAAGATAATTGACACAATCACTGGCAACACCAACCTGCCTCAACATAATAAAAAAAGGAGACATTCTGCGCATTAATAAACAAACAGAAACTATTTTTGTTTTGGTCTCCAAATTTCAGAGAGCAAAATTATTATATAAACACTGAAAGATTATAAAATATGAATTTATTAAATAATTAAAATTATGAATCGAGTAAGTGATCTTCTGCAGGCCGAGAAGATTTCTATTATCACAAAGCCAGGAGAAGACAGTACAACCCCTTGAAATAGCAAAAATGCTTGACAGGGACCGCCAGACAGTAAAGAAATATGTACGAGACTTTGTTGCATCATGTAGAATATCAGATAACAGCAAATCCAGGGTATCAATACAGTGAAAAGTGTCTTGAATCAAGCTTATGGTCAGGAAAAAACAACCCTGTGCAGTAAAACCATATTTGAGAGGGTTGATCGAGGTAATGTGTCCAAATCATCTTGATGCTGAATTTTCCTCCATGTTGTACAATGTGTCAGCAATCACTTTTCGAGCCCATGTACAAGTTGAAACATTTAGAATTGTCTAGGATGTATTTGAAAAAACAGACTTCAATGTTGTCTTCACTGATGAGTTCCAAGCTACCTGTGATGGACTCAATGGATGGAGTACGGGCTGTGTAACAAAAAAAGAACATCCTGTAGAAGTAAGGCGTCAATAATGTACTTAATTCTAGCCTTATGACATTTAATCATTCAATCAATGTATGATTAGGATCTCGTATTTTACTATCAATGCTTAATATCATGGCACGGTAAGAATTGAGGAATTGCAGAAAAATATCTTGGATTCCTGATCATCTGTACCATTTTAAGTTGAATTTCACAGGCATTACGCAACAATGATATGCAAATATTTATCTTATGATGGATTAAAATTCAGCACTGCAGCAGAATTAAGAAGGGAAACAATGAGGGTTTCTCAAGGAAACTGCAATTACTTGACAAGTAAAACAGTCCAATAAATCACCTTTCCAAGAATATGTCATAACAGCTTGATGACATTTTCAACCTATTTTTCTCTAAGTTCTACAGGACTATATCAGTGTGATTGCGAATATAGATACCAAACTAATATACTGATATTTCTATTTGGGATTTTCAAACATTAACTTGCCAGAGACATGCTTGGGGGTCCCCTTGGTACACTCAGAATATTTTATGGGGATATGTTGTACGATTCTTGAGTTAAAATCAAAACTGAACTATGAACAATTTTTCATTTGGATAGTGATTTGTAAGGGTTGGCACATTGGAAAGATCTGCAAACTTAACACGGCACTTCCTCAGGTCCTGAGCAATACAATTACTGAATTTAAACTTAATACAGCGTGTGGTTCCCGAGATGGATCATTGACACTAGGGTGGATGACAAGATTTCAGTTCAAGTGCATCAAGCTGATGGAGAAACAGTCAAGTATATCATTCAAGTCATTTCATATGAGACTAATTTTGTTAGTCATTCAGATTAATTTTTTACAAAAGTTTATCATATGATTATTCAGCAACATGTGTCCTTAGATGTCTCTTCAAAATAGAATACATTAGATAAAGACATCCACGCTCAAAGAAATAGTTTCTCCTCAATGTGTCCATTCAAAAGTAGTTTAAAGTTGGTATTCTTGAACCTGCACATCTCCAATAAACAGTTTCCTACTTGGTCTGTGTTTGCTGGTGATTTTGTGCCCATTAGTCAAACAAGTGATCACAAATTCCACAAATGTACGGTTCTTTTCCACTATGAGATCGCATAGGTAATTTCGAAGATGAAACCTATGAGAATGTGTATCCCAAAATATCACAAACTTATTATTTCTCTCCACTGTGTTTTCGCATGTGTACTCGTAAGTTTCCTTTCTGCGAATATCCATTCCCACAAATTTCACAAGTGTATGGTTTCTCCCCAGTGTGTGTTCGCATGTGCACCAGTAAAGTTCCTTTCTGGGAATATCCATTTCCACAAATCTCACAAGCGTATGGTTTCTCTCCAGTATGAGTTCGCTCATGTAATTTTAAAGATGAAATCATTGAACATGCATATCCACAAATCTTGCAACCATATGGTTTTTCTCCAGTATGAGTTCGCTTATGAATTTTTAAAGAAGAAGTATTTGAACATGCATACCCACAAATATTACAAACATATGGTTTTTCTCCAGTATGAGTTCGTTTATGAATTTTCAAAGAAGAACTATTTGAACATGCATAACCACAAATATTACAATCATATGGTTTCTCGCCGGTGTGTGTTCGCATGTGCCCTTGTAAATTTCCTTTCCTCGAGTATACATTTCCACAAATTTCACAAGTATATGGCTTCTCACCAGTATGTGTTTGCATATGCCCTTGTAAATTTCCTTTCCGTGAATACACATTTCCACAAATTTCACAAGTGTATGGTTTCTCCCCAGTATGCGTTCGCATATGCACCTGTAAATTACCTTTCTGAGAATATCTATTTCCACAAATCTCACAAGAATATGGTCTCTCTCCAGTATGAATTCGCTCATGTAATTTCAAAGATGAAATCACTGAACATGCATATCCACAAATCTTACAAACATATGGTTTTTCTCCAGTATGAGTTCGCTTATGAATTTTTAAAGAAGAATTATTTGAACATGCATACCCACAAATATTACAAATATATGGTTTCTCTCCAGTGTGTGTTCGCATGTGCACTTGTAAAGTTCCTTTCTGTGAGTATCCGTTTCCACAAATTTCACAAGAGTATGGTTTCTCACTAGTGTGTATTCGTATGTGCACTTTTAATTGTGATTTTACTGAAAATAAATGCCCACAGAAATCACAAGAATGAGGTTTTTTCTTAATTTGCATTTCCATTCTGTTTGATTTCACCAAATGTCAACTATTTTCAAATGTCAATACACTAAATACTAACAATACCAATTTTAAGTGTTTATAAGTTCTGCCAGATGTTTACATATTAAAGCTACACAGGGATTCAAGAATATTTTTGTCCTGTGTATATTCACAAATAATGTTTTATATTTGCCAAATACAAAACTTCAAATACACAAATCTCAGAAAAATAGGATTTCTTGCAGAGTTTTCAGGCAAGTAATACTATAAACCTAAAATTAAAGTGAATGTACATCAAAACAGTCTCTCAGTAGCATGCAACTTAACGAAACGTTTGATTTATTGATAATGTTTCTTGAAAATGTGTCCAGCATTAAATCTCCATTCACCATCTGTATTTTTTCATGTGATGTTCTCTTCATCAGTTGCAATAAATTCATTTCCTCTTCTTCATACAGGACAATCTGCGAATAAAATAGATAAGATATCATTAGGGAAAATTCCACAATGGCTTTGTTGAAGAAAAGTCAATGACTCCAGAAATAAAAGAAGTGCTTTTAAATTCTAATTCATTACGATAGCTGTTGGTGTGTTACAATTATCCATCCCCACTGAATAATTATCCTAAACAACAAAAATCATTCAAGAAATGTCTCAACAGTCATCCTTAGGAGTTATTGTGTACTAAGACCACCATACATGCTAAATTGATACTTTTCATTCGAACAATCTATTAAAAATGGGAACCTCTGCTGAAAATCATAGAAATAAGAGGAAGCTATATTATTAAGAGGCATTCAAAAGTTTGAGTGTTCTCTATCCAGCAGTTTGATATCATTAAAACTGTTTTTCACTAGTCCAAAATATTAAATTTGAAAAAATACTTGGTTTTAATGTTGGATCACTTGAATTAAATGGTGTTCCCCAGTTGAATTTGAGCCGGCAATGGTTTTATCAACTCAAATTGATCTGCAATTTCAAGTGACCAAAAACAAAAGATTGCTGATATAGAGATAAAAATGGTGATCTTTGCTTTGGTATACATATTCATAGCAGTGTTTAACCAGCACTGAAAATCTCCAAAAGTCACAAATGAGCTCTGAAATATATATTTTCCTCATCAAAGAGAATAATTAAACAACATATTCACCAGGAATTATGCAATTATCAAATACAAAGCATGTCTTCATCAGATTGTGCAACATTGTCAGTTCAGCATGGTACCTCCATTTGTGACTTTATGTCTGTGACTTTATTATTCATCGAAACAATCCAACTCCTTCACCAAAAAGATCTTCAAGCTCTCATTGCATTTTTCTATTTAATGTTTTCATTCTCTCAGAAACAAAAAATTTGCCAACATGACCTCACTTCGGAGCCAGTACGGTGTGTAGTTAGGGTTAGTAGGTGTGGTTAGCATTAGATGGTAAGTCTTGTAGTAGGGTCACTGTTAGTAAGTGCATTTGGGATTAGGGTCGGTTGTTAGGTTTAGGGTTAGTGTTTTTAATTCCAAATTATTGATGATAAATGATAAATGATTGTGATTATGATGACTGTGATTTGTGGCTAGTGTTGTTGTTTGTTTTTTTTAAAAAGAATTTCATTTTGAAGAAGCAAGACAAAAACAACCAAACAGACAATTGTTGCTAAACAAAAAAACAGAACAATTTTATCCTCAGTCAAAGAAGAATAAATATTTTGATTATATATTTTATTTTGAAGATAGAATTTCGATTAATTTCATTTTGTATTTTTTGCACGCATTGATGTAAATTGGCTGCCGTAAATATCAACAAGATTTGCCTTCCTTGGTTTCTTAAAGATGGCTGAATATAGCTTAAAGACACTGTTTTTTTTTCCATTCCCAGACAACTTTATAGTCTGAAAATAGCTGGATTCATTCATTTTTCATTTCCAGTTAATTTCATGGCCTGAAAGTGGCTGAATTTATTATTATTATTATCATTATTATTATTATTATTATTATTATTATTTTTTCTTTTATTTCCAACTGACTTTATGGCTAAAAATGTTCTGGCTCACAAAATGTTTGAATTTTTTATGAAAATAGATTATTTGGAGATCAAAATAATCATACTTTCATTTTCATCATTCATCGAAGTCTTTACACGACTTTTCAAAAGTAATAATCGATCAGTAACACTCGAGAAATCATATGTTAGCTATGATCATTAATGTTTACATTTTTTTATTCTTTTAAATGATATATATTTCTGATTTTGTAAAGATCTCAGTAAAACATTCCCTCAATAATACATTAACGAATATGAAATTCAAACATCCAAAATTTCAGGATTCAATGTTTTTTAACACACTTGTAAATTTTTGCTATGAAGTTAGCTGATAGTAGCTGGGATGAAAAATGGAAAAATCTAGCAATCTTTAGCCTCAAAGGGACACGAAAGAAGGCTACTCTAGTTGGTATTTACTACAGCCACCATTTTACAACTGTTCGTGCAAAAATCACTCTTCATTTCATCGTTATTCATTTAAACAAAAATATGAGTACAGAAAATACATCGATGCTCCACGAAACTTGAGAAAAAAAAGAAGTAGCTATACTGCTAAGTTAGCAATTTTATGGCTAATGTTCTCCAAGGCCTAAATACGCATACATTCAGTTGCATTGTAAACAGAACTCCCAACCCGCTCAAAACCAGAAAAATATATTTTTTTTTTAAACCAACAAATTTGGTTGTAGGGTCTATTCTGATAGATTGAAATTACTTAAAATGAGGTGAAAAATTTTTTTTTAATTTTCAAATAGTCGATATAAATGATCAATCGTATTTGCAACTTACCTTTACCATGTGGAATAGTGACGAAAAAGACTAATATGGAGACGAAAGAAGCTAAGATGAATTGTTTCTACTTTTTGTTCTGAACAAATATTGTACAAATATCTGATTAGTTTGTCAAGATTTCTCAATGAATATACAATATTTCGACATTGTTCATTCAATTCACAAAAATAATGTAGGAAAAATGATTCTAAGAAACAGAATTTAGAGATTGAAACAAACAAACTACTAACATTGAATAATCTTGGAAAAACCGTTTTGTTTGATAACAATGGAGATAGAACGGAAAGCGGTGTTAAACATCATTTTGCCCCTTTTGTAAATAGAACCATAGATTTTGTTTATCCAATTTAAGTATTCGCTGTTTCATCGAACTGTTCCAAAAAGAAGAAAAATATTTGCCTTTTTTGATAGATTCCTTATTATTCCCAAAATGTTAACTATTATAATGAAATACTTTCTCGGAGTAATTCTTACTCTGGTTGGTAGCTATAAAATGGAGAAATTGCGATTAAAAAGACTACTTTCAGGTAACATTGGAGAGAAACCATGATACAAACAAAAATCAAACTTATAATTTATATATAACCTTTATGGCTAGTCAATACATTGATTAAAACCATCAGACCTGATCCGTTTTTTGTATTCTCGCTATATCAATAAAATAAGTTTTATTGTTTTTTCTTTGTCGACTTGACATCGATTTTTTTCGGCACACTCTGTGGTTTTGATAACTCTTCAGGCAAATCATATTCTTCTATATCGTTTTTTCTGTTACATGATACAAAATTGAAATTATTCATTTCTTTAAAATTGAATGTATAGTTGAAATAAATAACATTAGTTTTTATCAAGAAATTACGAAATTGAGTGGACAGACAATGGTGAATATGAAAGAAAACAGCGAATACCTTTTTTTTCCCCCATAAATTTGTTTTCGCTTATGTCTGTACACGCATTATACCTTAAAGTACTCGATGAATTACTTTAAAATTTTGAGGAACAGTAAGCCACATCATGAAGAAGAAATGGTTGAATTTTCGAACGCATCCAAGAATTCATTTTTGAGAGTTATTTGTGCATTTTTTTTCTTCATACATTTCTGTATTCTCCCATGCATGTCCCAACAATGTCACAAAAAATTCTCAAAAAATCTTAATCAAATTTTGTGGAAGAGTTGACAGTAGGTTATGGGAGAAGTGATGTAACCTTGGGGTGGATCCATGCACAATTACCTCCCCAACATCGTAGTTATATTCCTGCCCAGGTTCCAGCACGATATCTCCAAAGGTTTTCGATGAATTTCAATCAAATTTTGCAGAAGGGTGGACAAAAAAATGATTGAATTTTGGGATGGATCTTTGCCCAATTACCCACCCTGAGTCACAATCAACTTTTTCTGTTATTGTATTCCCAGTGGATAGTATATATGTATATTCAAGAAATTAACATATCTGGTCTAACAAAATAAATTATGAATTACTTTGTATTATATAGAAACTTATTTGAAATGATCTCCCATTGCCATACGGTTAATTACTGGTTGCTGTTTAGCTCAATGGTAAGAGAATTGCTACTGTTTTTTTTTTACTGAATAATTTTTTTCATTTTCACTCCTCTGAGTTATCTTGAAACCTACACCAGTATTTCTTAATATAAGGTAGATTTATCCCGGTGGGTAAATTTCTAAATTTGTAAGGGGTAAATTTTGGCTTGGACAAACTAGCAATCGAACGTTCTTTTAATTGAAATTTTATTATTTATTAATGAAGTTTTTAATTGATTGTTTAACAGCTGAGTGCTTGTTTGTTTAACCGTCTCAATTGTTGAACAATTCTATGGAAGGGGTATATCTGGATGAAGATTCAATAAATACCCGGAGTGGGGTGGGTGGGGGTGATTCAACTTTGAAGGGTCAAAAGCTGACATTAATTTTTTCAATTTTTCCTTGTCTTTTTTATTAATCTAAAAGAGTAAACAAAACCATGTCTGAAACTGCAAGTCCATATAATAATTCATTTAGTTTTTACGTGTCTGTACATCAAAAAGGGATCATAGATTCCTTGAACAAGTTGATGGTCTAAATGATTAAGGGCTTCCTGGGATAAAATGTTGTAAAACATTGAAAGAAAAAATTCAAAAAGAAAACATGTCAACTATATATCTGAATTCGAATGTGCAAAAATTGATCAATGTGTTAAAATATTGTTAAACATGAATTTATGAAGAGGAAATATTATTCTTCCATAGTCAGGTATCTCTGTTTGGAAGACTGATTGTCGGTAAGCAATGGAAGTACGCATCAAACATGCTAGCTATGACCAGATTTCTCATGATTATAGACTACCATACAATTAAAGGAGGAATTTTCTATTGATCAACTCATAAGGCTGGAGTAAAGTATCATTTATATGTTCATATTTCTGTGTGAGTCTAAATCAACTTTCAAAACATCTTAACTCTCACTCAATGGAATAGCTGAATCCTGAAAACTGAATTTTTTATACCAAATATTATTATTATTGTTGTCTCCAACTCTATGAAATACATCAAGATATTTTGCCTTCATCCCCAATGTGTCTTTTACTAAACTTATGTAACATGTGGAGGGGAACTAGTTATTTTCATGTAATAAAAATCATATATATATAAAGTCCATTGATTTATTTTCTGTTTCTCTTTTTTTGTTGATATCATGTTTATACTACGTACGAATTAAAATGTCTAATGCTAGGAATAATTGAAATCCAAATGAGTTGATATAAATTTCTAATTGGAAATGATGCAAGATGGTCTTTATAATCATTTTTTCTTCTTTCACAGATTACAAATGCAGTGGAAAACAAATGAACTCTCCCAATGGATAGATGTAAATATTGTAAAGAGTAATTGTCACTATCAATTCAATGTTGAATATAAAAATCAAAAAGATATTTAATATTAAATTTGTGGAAGTGTTCTTTAAGGAATGAAAAGTTGAAAATACCAGTAAGAAGAGAAAGGTACATTAGATATCATTTGTATCTCAAAATCTGAAAAAGATATAAACAAAATAAGTGATAATTATGAGCATTTTGTTGATTATGTCTATTACAATGCAAATATACAGAGAAAGCATATTTTGTAAGATGTAAGGATTGGGATTTTCACTGAGGTCACATTCAAAAGGTCACACCCAAACACACAGTGGAGCAAAGCTATTCTCATTTTCATGCCAAGTGTATGGATAGGTATTTTAAGAGTGTTCAGATTCAAAAAGGCACCTGATAACACACTCTGGAGAGAAACCATATTCATGTGAAATGTGTGGATTGGCTTTTTCAGAGGGTTCATGTTTTGAGAAGCTCATGAAACCACAAAATAGAAAGAAACCATATTCATGCCAAGTGTGTGGATCATCCTTTATGGAGAGTTCATGTTTGAAGGGGCACGTAAAAACACACACTAGGGAGAAACCACATTCATGTGATATCTTTGATTCAGCATTTTCAGATAGTTCAGCATTAAAGAAACACATGAGAACACACACTAGTGAGAAACCATATTTATGTGAAGTGTGTGATTCTGCATTCTCACAGAGCTCAGGGTTGAAAAAGCACATGAGAACACACTCTGGAGAGAAACCATATTCATGCAGAATATGTGGATCATCATTTTCAGAGAACTATTGTTTGAAAAGTCACATAAAAATTCGCACGGGAGAGAAACCTTATTCATGTGAAGTGTGTGATTTAGCATTTTTGTCAAAATCAAATTTGAAAACACATATGCAAACACACACTGGTAAGAAACCATATTCATGTAGGGTGTGTGGCTCAGCATTTTAACAGAATTCACATTTAAAAAGACACATGAGAACACACACTGGCAAAAAACCATATTCATGTCAAATTTGTGGATCAGCATTTTCAGTGTGTTCAGATTTAAAGAGGCACATGAAAATAAATACTGGAGAAAAACCATATTCATGTGAAGTGTGTGGATTTGCTTTTTCAGTGAGTTCATGTTTGAAGAGGCACATGAAAACATACACTGGGAAAAACCATAGTCATGTAATATGTGTGAATCAGCATCTACATTGAATTTAAGTTTAAAAGATCATATGCTGACTCACACTGGAGAAAAGCCATATTCATGTGATTCGTGAGGATCAACATTTTCACAGAGTTCACGGTTAAAAAAAACACATGAGAGTACACACTGGTGAGAAACCGTATTCATGTGAAGTGTGTGGCTCAGCATTTTCAGAGAGTTCAAGTTTGATGAGACACATGAGAATACATACTGGAGAGAGACTATATTCATGTTAAGTTTGTGGTTCAGCATTTGTAGTGAGATCACATTTGAAAAGGCACATGAGAAAACATAGTGGAGGGAAGCCATATTCATGCAAAACTTGTGGATTTGCATATTCACAGAGTTCAGGGTTGAAAAGTCACATGAAATTCTTTTTTAAAAATTCACATGCAAACAAACACTGGAGAAAAACCATATTCATACAAAATTCATGATTTTTACATAGCTCAGGGTTAAAAAGTTATATGGAAATACACCCTAAAGCCATGTTTAAGTGATGTGAAGACCAGCATTTTCATGTTGCTTAACTTTGAAAGGGCACCATCAACTAAACACATCTGGGAGAGAAACTATATTCATGGGAAATGATTAGGCGTTTACATATAGGTAATGTTTAGAAACTCATCAGGAAACACAACCTGGAGAGAAATTATATTCACGCTTTACAATACACATGAAAACATATTCATATATCAAGATTTTCAGCTAGTTGAAAAGACATGTAAATACACACTCGAGATTATATCCATGATTAGGATGTGGATTAGCATTTTCACTGTGTTCAAGGTTGAAAAGCCTTGGGATAAAACAGGTGAGAAACCTTTATTGTGTGAAGTGTTTACATCACATTTTCAAAGTATTGATGTACAATTCTAGCATGCAAACAGAGGACAGAAACCGTATTCATGTGAAGTGAGTGAGTGAACATTTTCTTGGTCTTCAAATTTGAAAAGTTCCGTGTAGATATGCTGGGAAAAAATCATTTTGATGTGTAGCATGTTGTCCTGAATTTACAGTGAGTTCAGGGTTAATGTGAAATATGCATTTTCATAGAAATTAAATTTTGAAAATTTTAAGTCTCATGCAGAGAAACCATATTCCTGTAGAATATGTTAGGTGGCATTTTCGGTTTGAAAGGATGTGGACACACACTCGGAGTAATGCCCTATTCAATAGAATAATGAAACTGGTATCAAAATGAAGTTGATTTATTTCTCTTCAAAATTACCAATTTATTAATCAACTTAGTCACCATTTGCTCCATTTTTGTATTTATTGATTCATTAATGAAATTTATGAATATTTTCACAATCATGAAGAATTGAGAACAGTTTTATTTTGCAAATCATTTTTTTCTATGTATTCAGCAGCTCACCATGAAATAATTTGGGATAAACATCTTTAATTAACTAAACATTCATATTTTGAATTCTTCTGTAAATTTGTGTTAATTATAAAACTATTTTTATATTTCATGAAAAATAAGTATTCAAAACTTTTCTGCCTCTGTACACAGTAAATAAACTATCTATCTATTTATTACATACAAATATATCAACCATTTCAGTACATAATACTTTTCCATTTTTTAAACCAATTTCACTGAAAAACTTGGATTTCTATCTGTAATTTCTGTTAATCAATGAATAAATGAACTTCATCAATATTTTTATAATTTTACTGAACTGAGGTCAGGTTTTGATTTTCAAAATGAAATTTCATTGGGTAAAAATATCTATCAAGATTATATGCTGAATGGAACCCTCACGAACTCCGATCCCTCAGGATAATCACAGAGTTTCACTTGATGAGACATAAGGCTGAATTGTAGGGGAAATGGGGAGAAAGATTATGTTTCTCCAAACTTCCAAGTGTAAAGGACCAACCAACTTTGAAAATCAGCATTTGAAATCCTGGCTTTTTCCTTGGTGTATCATTGGCAGGAGGCAGTAGATAGAATGGAGGCATTTCTCAGAGACTTCAGGTTTGAAAAGACACATGAGAACACACAATGGAGAGAAGCCATATTCATGTGAAGTGTGCAGATTTTCATGCGAAAAACTGCAATGCAACTCCAAATAATCATTCACTAAAATAAGATTAATCTTGCGAAAGGTCACAATTGTAAGGCAAACTTTATTAGTTCCTGCTCCAGGATAATGCATCCCACCTACAGAATGACTAATGATCTTAGAATATATATTCATTGAAAGTGTCCTTTATCAAGAGCTTCAATACTCAAGGCCCCACCGGATAGAAGCACATGGAAACGAAGTAATCATTGCTGTGAAAATGTGAAGAAACTGACCTAGTGGCAGTATTTTGAATTTTTTTATAATTTGTTGATTCGAGAGATTTGGTTGGAGAAAACATTAACAATTAGGTTCAGAAATTTAGAGCAAGACAACTTTATTACTATTCATTTCCTTGAAATTCAGAGGGTAGACAACATTATCAACATTCATTTCCAGGTTCAGAGATTTGGAGCGATATAACACTATTAAAATTCATTCACATGAGATTCAGTGCCAAACAACATTACTTTCCATGAGATTCCCTTTAAGACAACATTATTAACGATCATCTCTTTGATATTTCAAGGGAGACAACATCATCAACATTCATTTCCGGGAGTGAACTTCATCAACATTCATCTCCAAGTTCAGAGTTATAGAAGAAGACAACATCATTAACGTTTATTTCCAGGAGGTTCCATGGGAGATTCATTTCCGGTTTGGAGTTTTAGAATATTTACATTCATTTCCAACTTATGATAATAACAATATTCAAGATGGCACTTTTTGATATGAATTTGTTTCCTTCTCTTAATTAAAAAAACGGAAATACAAATATTGCCAAAGGATAAAGTTCTTGGACAAAAGCTTTTCAAAATAGCCAGATTTATCAAATTTGGCCATAAAATGGTCAAAATAGCAACCCTGGTGACTACACATAAAATAAAAGATTACCATGATTTTTTCAATCGTTTCTACACTTGCAAATTTTCAGTTTAGAAAGTTATCCATTTATTGTATTTAATATAGAAAATCACAACAAATGAACTAATCACAAATGTAAGATTTAAGGGTTCTATTTAAATGAGCAAAATACAACGAACAAGAGCGTTCATTGCTTTAATCAATTTTCTACCTCGATGGTCACTCTTTAGAAGTCATTTTCTGTTGGTCGCTTCCTGAAGATTTTAAAAAAAAAAATCCTTACCTTGTATATGATATAACAGTTATTCCCCTTTTCAGTAATATTGTATCTCCCAGAGGAAGACGAGTCAGACCAAAGAAAACTGAGAAAGAAGTAAGTATCATCATCATCATCATCATCAGTCTTTTAGCGTCCGTCGTTGGACATAGACCTTCCCCAGGATTTGCCACACTTCCCTATCATGGGTGTCACGGAGCCAGTACTTCCTGAACTTGTCTAGCTCGTCTCTCTATCTAACATTTTGCCGGCCTCGGTTGCGCATGTGGTCTCGGGGAATCCATGTTGTGAGTCGTGATGTCCATCGATTGTCTGCCATTCTTGCAACATGGCCGGCCCACCGCCATTTGAGATTTTTAATGGATTCTATGATGTCCCTAACTCTTGTCTTTTCTCGGATGTTCTGTGCTGTCTTGTGGTCTCTCCATGTGAGGCCCAGCATTATTCTTTCATGTGCACGTTGCATGGTTCTCAATTTACGGGTCTGTCTCTTGGTTAGGTTCTATGTTTCAGCTCCATAAGTGACTATTTGGAGGATGCATTGGTCATACACCTTTCTCTTTAGGATTAATGGGATCTTATTATTTTTGAAGGTTGAGCTAGCTCTGCCAAAGGCTTGCCATCCTAGTGTGATTCTTTGCTTGATTTCTTCTTCTTTTGAGGGTCTCATGGAGATTCGTTGTCCTAGGTAGATGTAGCGGTCTACTTTCTCGAGTTCTGTGTCCTCGATTTTGATCTTGGTGTTTTTATCTCCAATGTGGTTGTTGCACATGATCTTCGTCTTGCTGAAGTTCATGAGTAGGCCAACTTTCTTGCTCTCTTCATTTAAAAGGAGTAAAACAAGGTGATACCAGCTCACCTAAACTCTTCACAGCCGGCCTCGAGATGATCTTCAGAAGGCTAGACTGGGAGAGCAAAGAATTAAAATAGATGAAGTAAGTATAATATTCTATTATTTTCTTTTTTTTAAAAATACAATACAAATGTTTACAGAAAGAAAGTTCTTTTTTAGTCTTTGGCCGTTGAGTTTTAGTATCGTAAACACAACGACAGGTCGTAGTTCGTGAAAGAAACGATTCTCAAAACAAATGCAATTAATCTTTCAATATTGAAAATATCTTTATCCTCAAACTTAAATATGATCTGGATTCCCTGGTGAATGTAGGAAAAAAGGTCTCTGATAAGTTTCACACCTTCGCTCACTCGATGTAAAAAAAACAAAACACCATAAAAAAACAATAGGATATTATGGTTATTTATTTGATAGGGCTTTTTTAATTACTGGCAGTTAAAATTATCAAATCTCATTTCAAGAGAGGTAAAAAAATAAAATAAACAAATGAAAGGCTTACCTTTTCATTATTGTGTTAAAATCTTATCAACACATCGTATATTCATACTTTATCTTTTCCAGTTATTGATAGTGTATGCTAGAGGTATAGCTTACATAAGTTATCTCATTCTAAAATTTTAAGATTTTAATTCTTTTAATAATTCTAAAACTTTTAGGGCTCGGTTTGGGTTGATGATATTAAAGAATATGATCAAGATTTTCAAAATTTGAATAGTTTAAAATTTTTTAGGGTTAGATTCAGATCAGTGTTCCTCAATATTTGTCTGCAACCCTCCTCTATGACACCTACCTACATGTCAACATCCTCCTACAGTTTGAATACCAGAAGTACTTTTTTTTTAGAGATAAGTGGTAGCTTGTCATCATCAAGAAAAACATGGACTTTAAATTTGAAGGTTTTATTCAGGAAAATGTTGTAGAAAGTACATCAATGGATTTCTGATAGCAGCTCATTATCAAATTAATTGTGCCTTCAGGGCAATTTAAAAGGTTCATTGAAAATCAAATTAAATAAGTACATAAGTAAAGTTTTACTATTGTGAGAACCTTGATCTTGATGAGTTTCAACAAGTGTGAAAATATCTGGCTTCAGCTTTGATGGATAGAATCTCAACTCACTATGACTAATGATATCCAAGTGTTTCTCTTGTTGGTATGTTTATGGTTCACTGTGCTCGGTTCCCTTTCAACAAGGTAAGACAATAGGAAAGCAGATTCGCTTCATTCTGAAGAGCAGGAAATTTCTCACTGGTGCAGCCACCTTTCATGATATCCTCTGCAATAAAAGATTTATTTAATCACTATGAAGCTCAGTGATTTTTTTCTGTGAATTGATTTCCTGTTCTTCAAAAGAGCAAATGAATAAATTCATAACCTAAATTGGAATATTGATATCAATCTTAACAAATCCGGTCCACCATATCAAATTTACTAAGTGTTTCAGAGCTGACTTTTTTTTTCAAGATATATGTATATGATCCGATAGAATGATTATAAATTGTGTTATGCTATACAAAAACTCTTATTTCAAATGATCTCCTGTCATTACATGCTTAATGTATTACGTAGCCTAGGCAATGTAAAGAGTAAAAAAATTAAAGGAAATTGGGCTGCTGTAGGAATATATATGAAATGTATGGACTAGTTATAAACGCTGTTTAGCATGCTTTTTTTTCTTTCTTTTCTTTTTATCTCCAGAATCAATTTTAAAAAAAACGGGAAAAACATGACGATGTGTTGCGTGAAGAAGGAATAATTTCTTTCAGTTTTCTCTCTTATTATCCCCCTCTAATTGAGATAACAGGGTTTTTTTTCTTCATTTTTTTTTGTTATGAACGCTGTCTATCCATCTTTAATGCCTTTCTCTTCAGGTCACATGACTCACAAACACTGTTATTGTGGTCTTGACATGAAATCTTCCCTGTTCTTAGTTAAAAATACATTACATTATAATACATTAACAGTGCAGTTTCAAACTGACAATATTGGAGTTTGTCTGAACACTTATTCATCTTTAATCCTTTTCTATACATTGATCAGTTTTTTGTAATTTCACCAGATGACACTTGACACTATTTCATATTTGAATATAGAAGACACTATTGGAGTTTGTGTAAGCTTGTAGCACCATCATATAATAGCTATTTACTACATCCCCAATATTACATTTTGTTCTTCTTGAAGAAAAATTCATCTTTTTAGTTGGAACTAAAGGGTTTACAACAATGAAGTGATACAAATCCTGTTGGGAATGGCTAATCTTTTGAGGAAGAATGTGGCTTTTTGAATCCTTAGAAGGATGTTATTTCTGTTTTGTGTCTCTGATATTGGTATATTAAATCAAGATAATAGTTTTTCCCTTCTGGACATTGTGCAATCAGACTGCTATATGGATACTAACAGCTGGTTGTCGTTAAAGGGACTTTTAACATTTTCTCTTTGATCCAAACGCTGTCTGCTATAGCAGCTTTAAGCAACTTCCTTGGCCAAAGAGGAACCAGCTAACAGTGACATTCTTCTTGTCCAAACAGAGTCCACTGAGACAACTTGCTCGGTCTGCAACACTACTGCATTGTTGTCTTAAGGGCCAGCAAAACTCTGCTACTGGTCTGTTCTGAAAATGGCTGATTTTTATAAATCTGGCCAAAGCAAAATCAATAATCATAAATCATGAACAACATGTACTTTTAGGATTTCCTTGCTTCAGACATCATCTGGTCAAATGGTGTAAAAAGTAAATTATCCAGACTGCAGTTTTAAATGAAGTTATCTTCAAGAGGGTACTATGGATGTGGAGTGAACTCTTTTTGGCCAATCTCATCTGTTTATTGGTATTCATCCATATCAAAGTTTTCATCTCTTCGAAGTGACATCATCTCACACAGAACGAGTGAGGGAATATTTCAAAATATTCTTTCCTTGGTTATTGTGGAGGAAAAGGAGAAAGTGCACTTACACAAGAGAGGAGAGACTGGCAGAAAGATCCATGGAGAAAGAAAAGGCTTTGAGTTGGAAGAGGCATTTATAGCTACACAGATCTGGCCTAGCATTTAAAGGTGGGCGATCATCACTACATGCCTCTTAGTCAGTTTTTGTGATGGGATTTTCACTCATGAGATCTGCTCTCCCTGTGTCATAGCAAATTGTTCTGTTAACAGTTTATTTTCCATTTCCCACGGCACTGTTTGGTTTGATCTTACTGTTAGCCAATAGAGGGGTGTTTTAATTGCCATGCGGAAAGTTTGCAATTCATTATAGAAGGTATATTCCTGTGCCAAGCTAGGGTAGTTTCCTCACTTTGCTTATTCTTTCCTCTCTTTTGTTTTGAGCTAAAGAATCAAAACAAAACCACAGTTATTCAATATTTACAAAATTTGGGGGGGGAGGTTATCCTTAAAATGTTTATTGACAAGAAACATTTTTAATAGTAATCACATGATCGTGTTTTTTTTTCAGTCAAAAAGAAATTCAAAATTTATTCATCGAGAAAAAAATATTGACAATGTGAACTTGGATTTGTTTTTTGTGCTTCTATTTTCATATTTGGTCAATATCAAAAGATTAAAATCAACAAATTTTTCAACAGATTCACAACAAAGGAAGTCTAAAGGAATAACTGAGAAATTTTGATTATTTTGTAAAAGTTACATTTTTGCATATGATCAGTGCTGGATTAACTATGAAGCAAATGCTACAGCATATATTGAATTGAGACATGTTTGTCATATCTGGCTGTAAAGTAAATAAAAAGAATTGATTGCTTTACTTTCTAATGCAGATAGAAAAAAATGTAAGTGCTTTAGTATTAATATTTTTTTAAATTGAGGGCCCCTTCTCAACACATGATACGGGTCTTGAATTAGCTTATCCTGGTTCTGCATGGGATGAACAATGGTTATCAGTGAACAAATGAGGTAGTATACTAACAGGTATATTGTTCTAAACAATTCATCCACCGATGTCCTCGAGTTTTAGTGGAACCACCTTAAGCCTTTGATCAAACAGGGCTCCATCTTGCTAAATGAAGAAAACTGCTTCAAAATCATGAATATCAGAGACAACACTGTACTGCATCAAGTTCTGTTGGGCAGCCAGATTTGATAGCATTATGACAGAGTACTGTACACTGGATGAGGCCAAAAAGGAAGCTCTGGCTCTAGAGCAGTGTTTCCCAAACTTTCTGGACTACCCTCCCCCCTAAGCTTCAGAGCATATACTTCATCAGCACCCACTCCCCTTGAAGATAGTCAAAAATGAAACCTTAAAAATGGAATTTTGATGAATTTCTAAATCTCTAAAGTACTCAGTTGATCAATAGGAAGAATGAGCCTGATGTGATGAAAGCTACTTGGAGATCAATGGTAAGTCTTGTGTTTCACAAAAAATCTCATGTTGATTTAGTTTGGTTTAGCTAACCACTGTAGCTAAAGGGTCAATGTAAAGAGAGACTTTTTTTCAGGGTTATGGTTTAATCTGGGATCCCCTAAATCCACCTGTAGAGTCTTTAAGCCTGAGGTGTCATAGTTAATACGGCAATGAATCAGTTCCATTACAGTTGAGATGCTTCAGTCAGGAAGAGATACACTGACCAAATAGCCAGTGGGCATTTAGGCTTGGGAGCAACTTTCTGATGACTGGAGAAAATGTATCATCCTATCTTTCTGATAGAGGGAAGGAGATTGCCTTGTGTGCAGTTATTATTTCAATCTTTTTTTTCCAGATGTGAATCCTGGTTGGTTGTTGGGGATCTGCTCAAAGAACTTTTCCAGAGAAGTTTTAAAGTTCACTAGTTCTTTAAAGGTGCACGAGAATACACTTCCGAAAATTGGGAATTTAGAACGACTCTTCATATTTGGATTTAGCTTATTTTGTCGCACCCTGGATTACAGTTGGAATAATGGCATGAACACCTTTATGGAGAAATGAGATGCTTAAATTGTCAAGTACAAGTTTTTGCAATATCTTGAACATCATTATAATTATGTAGCATTCTTTCCTCCTCTGGCAAGATACAGCGTTCAGTCTACAGTCTTTTGCAGCAGCTCAATTCTGCATAGCCACAGATCTTGCTTTATGTCTCTACACACCTTGAGGGGCTTGTGCGTCTCTCATATTTTTGTCATGCTGATCACCCTATTTCATACTGTCTTATACAATGATTACTGAGCTATACCCACATTTTTATCATGTGATCGCATTAGATGCGGAAGTTTAAGTAGACATGGAAAAAATCTGATTCTCTCACCCTAACCTCCTTCACTGTAAGATAAGTTTTTCCTAATGATTATTTTGTGATTCATGATATAGAAAACTTGAAATTTGTCGATATCTTCCTCTAAAAAAATGACAACCACCTCGGTGATTGACATGCATAATCATAAACTTTCATACTTCATTTTTGATAACAAATCAAATTTTTTCTATTTGCAACATTTCTTTATGCAGGGCATGGAATCTGTGTCTCATTTTAATTATTTTCTTCTTCAAAGAGAATTGTATAATGTTGAATTCTATTTTGGAATGTTCCCAAAATTGGTAGAAAGTAAGTTTTCTTTATCTTTTTTCTGATTTAAGATTTGTCACTACTTGAATATAAAAAAAAAAGAAAACAATTTTTCAGTAATTAATTTTTGTGCACTGATCCATGAGACCTTTCTTTCCTCAGGAAATTTGTCTGTTTGAGAAAAAAATTTCAAAACTCTAGGCAGGGGTGGGTTGGGGGTTTTATTTTCAATAATCCCTACTTGAATGTAAGTATAACGCTAAACTGGATCCTTGTTAAGGTTTTAGGGGGGGTGCAATGCTTGCTTTTAAGAGGGTGTGCATTGGTCTGCTCACACTTCCAGGCAGAACTATACTTCATAAAAGAAATAGATGAGAAAAAATTTAAAACAATCCTTTACTGTAGTCATAACTCTTAAATTCATTCTAGTAAAAGAGGGGATTCAAGTGGAGTGAATTCTAATTAGAATTACCTCCCTTGCACTCTCTAGCATTTAATTTTTCCTTTTCTTTGATTCAGTTCAAAAGAGCTCTACTTTTTCCCCTATTCGCTGAAGAGTTTCACAGTGGTTACAAGCAGTCTATGAACCTAAGGGTTAAACTTTGCAGAATTTCAGGCTAGATTCTTCTTCTGTTTATGATTCAAATCAATCTCCTCTGTTGTCATTCAAATAGGAAATGTCTGTCAACTCAAAAAAAGTCAAAGGAGGTACCCATTATCCATATCTTCATTTTTTTCATCAAATATTTGTTCTGCAAAAATAAAAAGAGGATTTTCAGAGTTCAGAATAAGAAGAGAGAACACTCTTCATTGCCTTTGCTGAAGCAATCGAATCAGAGATTGTAATTGCATCTTTTCAGCCCCTTAAAGCAAATACAAAAATATGTAACCATCATTCAACAGTTCGAAAGTTCTAGAGAATGGTACAGAATTTTGTAAAATACTTTTATAAGCAACAATATGAGTGAATCTATAACTTGACAGCCTTAATAAAGGGTTCCCCTTTCACTTTGTATGCATTGTATTGTAGAACTTGTAGTAAAACCGCTGATTTTGAATGTGTTATTACAAAATTGAAGAGAAAACCTGGTACCCCGATTCTGTCCTTTAGTAGACAAGTCATGGAAATTTTACTGAAACCCAATTTTTGATATTTTGTAATTTTTCAAAATCTAGCTGTGTTTGAATGTAAAAGTTTTTGTAAAATTCTAAATATCAATGATTACAACAGCAGTTTAATTTATTTACATTTTTACAAAATCTTAGTAAAGGCATTTTTTTCTTAATATCTATGCTTCTACAGGGTACATAATTCTTTTTCAAATTTTTGTATCTTTGTTTCTGATGAAATTGAATTTTATATGATTCTAAATCTTTTTTTTCAGATAAGATTTCAATCCCATGATGCATTGCACATAAGCTGGTTAAGGGGAGAAATGACAGCAAATTACAATCTATACCTGTACAAGCAAAATTTCATATAAGACAGTAAATGCTTTTTTTTCTCAGAAGAGCAAATTCAAAAGTTAAAAAAAGCAGTGGTTCATCTGAAAATCAAGCATTGTAAATCAATATATTAGATTTCTTGGCAAGAATCACATGATATAATAAGAATATGACCAAGGTTACCAATTGAAATCAGAGAACATGAAATATTATTTGAAACAGTTTTATTGAAAGTTAAAATGTAAATTTCAGTGAAAAAAGAATGGAAATTTTAAAGACAAAGATTTTGATAAACAAAAAACCAAACAAGCTGAATAAATAAGAATAATAAAAAGTACCTGTTTTTGCTTACAATATAAGTATTGCAAAAGTATGCCTAGAATAAAAGTTAATTAAGATTTTACAACATTTTAAATTCTTTTCGTTTTCTGTAATTTGAATTCAACAAAATTTCCTCACTTTCAACTTTAGTATTGCTATTCATCATCTGCTCGGATGCTGTAATGGTTAGCACATCTGCTTCACACACAGAGGTATCTCTTTGGTGGACTTGCATCCTTCCAAGGGGTTGGTTATAAAAATCTGTAGTTATAAGGTCCAGGTCTCAACTAGACCTGAGACTTGCAAGGATCACTAAGCCGACGCACGCAACAGAAACCGAACTTTGTCATTGGCCATCATACTCCATTGGAGGTTGTCTCTTAAGATATGTTATGTTTTTTACTGATATTCTAATGCCCCTTCTCACCACTCAGTACATGTTGTCTCCTGAGGCGAATCATGTACTCTGCACGGTAAATTTTATGACAGTAATTAAAACCATGAGTACCAAAAAAGAAATAGGAACTATAAAATGACAGAACATAGTTTTCTTTTGTTAATAATGATAATGGAAACTTGGAAACCAATCTTAATAAGCCGCTATCGGGTAGTAGTAAAAAAATTAATATTGGAAGATGGATGAATACATACCTAATGAACTTGGGAACTCAAGCAGTGCTACTAACTCAAAAAATATTTTCAAGCTAGTTTGACTGCCAAAAAGTGCTAAATTTTTAAAATGTCAAAAGACACCAAAACGATGCTAAAATGGTCAAAAATATGCAAAATAGCATAAAAAGCACTAAATTGGCAACACTACCTTTTAGGTACAAACTTTGAGTTTAACTAGTAAAATGGATTGAAAACTGGGTTATGCCCACAGACTCTGGTCAGTTTTAACAGTTGTTTGATAAGCTTCTGTCCTCACAGAATGACAAAGGGCTGCAATAATTTTTTGACTTTAAAACAGAAGCCGCAATGTTCATTCTAAATACGATTCAATGATATTATTTCAGAAGGAACAAGAAATAGATTGTCCCAGTCCTATTTGCCTTTTCTTAATAACTGGCGAACAGATAAATTACAATTTTCAAATCATTAATTTTCTTCTGCTAAACTATCATAAAAGTCAGCCATTTCCTCAAACTGTAGAATTTTGCCAGATATGTAAAAATTGATATGGCATTTCTGGATAGAAGCTATCTAGCCACTACCACAGACAGTGCTGCACAAAGAAATAGATCATCAAAGTGTCCAAATATTGCAGAGACTCATCAAGTCACAGCAACAGGTGGTGATCAAATAAGAGAAAAGTCACAGCAATTGCAGTTACAACAAGAAAGTCATCAAAAGCTGCTACACAAGTTGGTATTTAGACCATGGACAAAATCATCAAGAATGCAATCATGACAACAAACAGCTAAAATCCATGTAGCAATCTAACCTGATCGTGTTTAGAGTACATGAATCCTCATCTCATATCCTAATGTCAGGGACATAAAAGCAAAATGATATCCCTTTTAGAATTTAAATAGCTAGATCATTTTCCTAATAGGTCAGCCATAAGAGAAGAAAAAGTATTTGAATCTTCCTGAAGAGGACTGATAGTCAATCAAATTCTCGGCTAATTCCCATTCTGATTCATATCACTTCTATCATCTTGATATAATCCCTTTTGAAGCTCAGACCAAAATGAGGAATCCTTCTTCATGAGAAACAATACAATGTGGTGGGGAGAAGAAGTAGGTAGGGAGCTATCAACAAGCGGTGTCACAGTTATACATTTGAATAGCTGGAAAATTCCAAGTCCCACTTTTCACATAAGCATGGTTTCTGTTAGGAGTTTGTTCGTATGTGTTATTTTGGATATACATGGGGGCATAAATGTCAACTCATACATCCCATGAATATGCTCTTTCTCTTGTGTGGGTTCAGTTGTGTTTTTTTAATTGGGGTCTTGTGAAAATATAAGTCAACACACAACACATCAATGTGAGTTCTCATTTGTCTTTCCAAATCGAAAACACTGAATGAATCCTTATCCACACATTTCACAACAGGTTTTTTCATTAGTGTTTTCTAGAGGATTTTTAACATCAAACTCTGAAATAGGCTGACCAACACACACTACAAAAATATGGCTTTTCTCCAGTGTGTGCTTGCATATGATTTTGTGAAATTGACTTCTAAGGAAATGTTAAACCACAAACTTCACATCAATATGATTTCTCTCAAGTGTGTATTTCGAGGTGATTTTTCAAATGTGAATTCTGTGAAAATGCTGATCCACACACTTGGCATGAATATGGTTTCTCTCCAGTGTGAGTCCGCTTATGGGTTTTCAAATGTGAACTCTGTGAAAATGCTGCGCCACATACTTCACATGAATATGGCTTCTCCCCAGTGTGTGTGCGCATATGACTTCTCAGCACTGAACTCTGTGAAAATGCTGCATTACACACTTCACATGAATATGGTTTCTCTTTAGTATGTGTTCTCATGTGACTTCTCAATGCTGAACTCACTGTAAATGAAGATCCACAAACTTCACAAGAATATGGTTTCTCACCAGTGTGTGTTTGCATGTGAGTTTTCAAATTTGACTTCCATGAAAATGCTGAACCACATACTTCACATGAATATGGTTTCTCTCCAGTGTGCGTTTTCATGTGACTTTTCAAATATGAACTTTGAGAAAATGCTAATCCACACATTTGGCATGAATATGGTTTCTCCCCAGTGTGCATTCGGTAGTGTTTTTTTAAAGAATAATTGTGCAAAAATACTGAACCACACACATCACATGGAAAGTGCTTTGTTCTACTGTGTGTTTGCTTGTGGCTTTTCAAGTGTGACCTTTGTGAAAATTTCAATCCACACATTTTGCATGGATATGCTTCCTCTCCGTGCGTTTGCATTTCAACAGACATACTGACCCAATGTTCATAGATATCGCTTATTTCTAGTGTCTTTTTTTGCAAATGCAATTTTAGTACAAGTAGTCTAAAATGATATCCCTTTCAGAATTTAAATAACCACATTATTTCCCTCAGAATTCAGCCATGTATTTTTTCCTGTTGATGTTTTCAACTTTTCATTCCATTAACAACACCCTCAGAAATTCAGCAATATTATTTATCTTGATTATGTCTTTTCATATTCAACAATGAATTGATGATCAGATTCTCAATGACATGTTTACATCAATCCATCAGTAAAGTTCATTTATTTCCCATGTTGGAAATCTGTGGAAGAAGAAGAAATAATATTAAAGAACATATGTTCATGCATTGCTTTCAATCAAAATCTACAATAACTTAGCTGGATTTCAATTATTCCCAGCAGATATCATTAGACATTTCAATTCATAACTAGTATGGTCATGAAATCATCAAAGAAAGACGAATATAAAATAAATGACAGGACTGCATTTATGAATGATTTTCACAGTATGAAAATAATACTAGAGAATAAGTAGAGAAATATACATGCATTTAATCAAGGTGGGAATGAGTATGATTCAAAAACCAATATCTTGCATCAAGAAATCAATTCATGAGAAAAAGATATTCTTTATCTGTGAAAACTAACCAGATAATAATGATGTGAACTTATACTTGCAGACATAGTTTCCTTTGTTTTTGTTTCTTCAGTGTTTTTTTTATAAAACAAAATAAGGAAAACCTTATCACACCCAAATATGAATATCCAGTCGCAAGCATAAATATTCGACCCTCTTGGAATTTTTCCTCTTTTATTACATCGCAACATGTAATCAAAATTGATTTCTAACAAAATTATACCATGGACCCACACAAAATAGTTTAAATCGGTGAGATGGAAGTTCATAAATATCTTGTTTTAAGAATTTATACAGAATAAAAAACTGAAATGTAGTACGTGTATAAGTAATTGACCCATTTGCTATAAATCCCCTGAATAAAATCAGATGTAAAATCAGATCTGAGGGGGTTCGGCTCTTGACTAAAAGACTCTACAGCACTGGAACAAAGACCTTCAGAAGTGTCACAAGTTGAAAAGAACCGATCAACACAGGGTGTAAATATGCAACAAGATTTATGTCAGTATTATTACAGGTTGATAGGTTTATAGCGGGTGAGGACACAATGGAATGACTATTAGTCTGTCTTTTGGGTGATCTACCTTATATCCCTTGGTACGTCTTGTATTGAAATTATAAATTGTTCAGAGAATCCACTCGATGTCTTTTGGTATATCTATTTATATAGCTTCACCAAAAGTATAATCTTCTGGGGGGGGGGGGGTCAGGATATTCATGGTGACAAGGAATGTGGAATTCTACGCAGTGTTCTGTTGGCTTCTCTGCACCCTATTGTCTACTCAGAAATAATTGGCTTATATAATAGCCAGCTCGCCTTGTGGTTGGGGTTGATGGCTGAAGGGTTTATGACTGATTTCTTCCTTTCTCAGTGGGTAAATATTGAAATCATACAAGCCTAAGCAATCTTCATTCTGATCTCTCGAAATTGGGGAATCCATAATTTTCCCTTTGGAAATTTGCTTAAGCAATAGGCGATTGGAAGGCCTAGGTCTCCTGGCAATCAATTTACCTACCCAGAAACTAGAGACATTTCCCTAACAAAGCCAATTAATAATTGAACATCTATAATCTGTCCAGGGCTTTGCTTGCCAGACACTTTAGTGCAAAGATATTTCCCAGCTCAGGGGTTTTAAACCTCTCAAATAAAGGCTATTGACCATATATCTTTATTTGTCAAGGCCTCACTCATCCGACACTTGGTATAAAATATTTTCCTAACTCAGGGCTCAATATTAATTGCTTTACAGTTTTAGATTTTTATCTGTTCCTCATTCATCTGGTTTCTCTTGGAAACCTGTTTTGGTAAGCATTCTTTCTGCGTAAGTACACTCAACCTCATAAAGTTATCTTATTTCCACTTTCAGATTTTTACAGTTAACCCTTCAATTCCCAAGTGTCACACATTCAGGTTAAAATAGCTAGAATTTTCCTGCAAAGTGCATTCATTGTCGAAAATGCAAAAACACAATTGTTGCATTTATTTTTCAATTTCTACAAGTAATATTGTTTATTTTTTGATAAAAGAAAGGGTGATTTTCTGAAAGAAAGTTTTGGATTATGACTAAAGAAAACTGAAATTGACAATTACCAAATCTTGAGTCCGGATACATGATTTGTGGAACAACGAGATGTAATTACCAGGTAACAGTCAGTCCTTGGATTTACAGTATCATGCTGTTATATGGAATAATTATGCATAATTTAATCTTAGGTAAAAGTTTACATATCCATCTATCTATATATCCATCTCTTGATATGTATATATATATGTAAGATTTTCAGCTCTACAGTTATCTGAAAATTCTAGTTAATTTTAGCCATTTGAAATGGCTACCATCATCCAGCCGCTTCAAAAAAGATTGACAAATTTTTGAATCATCAGCAGGTTTTAAAAAATGATCAATTTCTGCCGATTCATTAATTTCGAATAAGGTTTTCACATGAACAAGGAATTTGAAAATTTGACCCTGAAAAGAAAACTTTCCCTGCCTTGAAGAAAGACAAAGATGCAATGGAAAATGTCTAATATGAAATTGTTTGCTAAGCTTATAGATAAGTGCCATTAATTTGCAATTTTTGTTTGAACAGCATAGATAATTTTTGATGTATCTTATCCTAAAATGATTTTATTTATTTACTTTTTGTTCTAAAATTAATAAACTAACTGACCTTTCATTCCCCATCTTGTAATAATATGAATTTCACTTTTTTTTCCACACAATGAGGTCCCAAAAAACAAAAACAAATGGATAAAATTGACTTTCTAACGTCTTGAAATTAATTTATCCCCCTTCTATCAAGGTACATGATAGAAATTCAAATTCAAGTTAAAAGTTAAGAAAGCCAAAAGGTGATATGAAATGATTTTCTGTAGGTGTTGTTGATAAAAAAAGCCACAATGTTCAGAAGGTCGTCCTGATTGCAGAGTTTCGCACACTCACTCACTCAATGTTAAAAAATTACAAACAAATAAAAACAACTCTAAAAATAATTTCAATCTAAACAAAAACAATATGATTTATTCAAAGAGTTTTTGGACCATTGAACTTCTTGTTTGTATTGTTAACACATCATTTTGGACGATCCAGTCTAGGGCCTTCTTCAGATATACTATCTGGATGCAATAGTTGTAGACAAAATTTTTCTAATATTCTTATTTATTTTAATTGATGTTTTTTTTGCTCACAGCTGAAGGAAACCCAGCCCGAGTTTGGTTGCAATAAAAAGCAACAACAACTAAGATGGAGGTAAATGGTAGCAAAAAAAATTGATAATAAAGAAATCTTTCTCTCCAGTGGTACCATTGCTTATAAAGTAGGATTCAAGTGTTTTCCTCTCCTTATTAGACATGGATCTCCATAACTTGTTCCTGTTGAGTAGCAGAAAGCACAACAACTTGGACTTTGCACTTGTCTGAAACCTGAATCCTACGTTATACATGTTGCGATCATTGGAGAGAAAAATTTTTGTTTATCCTCATCACATTCAGATAGTACACCCAGAGAGGTTTGTAAAATCCAAGATTGACCAAAAGGTTGTGTTAAAAACACAAATGAGAAGGAGCTCAAGCGTCAAAAAAACTCCTAGAATTTTGATGACCCAATTTACAATCGGGACAACCTTCACTATCTTTAGCCCAATTTTTTTTTTGGGGGGGGGGCAAATTAAACGTGTCAAGAGGAATGCAAACAAGCATTCCAAATTAAATTTTTCATTTTTATTTTTTATTTTATTGTATCTAAATTTCCTCATATGTTGACATGCCCTTATAAATAGGAGAAGCTTGAATCAGATCCAATTTCACCTTATTTTATATTGATCACATGTTGTCTGAAACTTTCATAATTTGGTCACATTTTGCATGATTCTTACAATGCATGACCCTTAACCATTGGACTGAATAGGAGAAGCATGCCTCAGATTAAGGGTCACCTCTTCTCATATTCATCTCCATCAATCATGGCTCATTGGTTGAAGTTCTCATAATTTTGTCACATTTTGCATGATTTTAAAAATATTTTACACTTTCAACAGTTAGACTATCAAGGAAAACAAATCAGATGAGAAAAGGCAGAAAGAAAATAAAGAACATCCAAAAAAGGCTGGAAAGTTCACGGCCAGAGTGTTGTAAAAGAAATGACAGCATAGACGAGGAAAATGGTCAAACTATAACACACACAATGAATAAGATTCAAATTTATGTACTTGATTCTGTTTTTTTTTTTCAATTTTTTTATCTCTTTTCATTCAATTGCTGCTTTAATCATCGTGAGAGCAAAGGGTGTGAGATTTTATAATTCATAATTGGGACCACCTTCCCTACATTGTGTCTTATTTTGAAATATACATACAGATATATAACTATTACAACTTAAATCATGTACTTTCATAGAACAAATGAGTTGGTTACTATAAGCAACTCATTTCATTTTATGAAATATAACCAGGATATGTAAGTAGGGGATAATATTTTGGGGCAATCTTTGCAATTACACATCCCGGCCCGGACATTTTTTGATTTAGCTATTTTTGAAATGGACAGTTTGAATGGATAAAAGTGGCTAGATTCTTTGTTGCAGCCACAGTTAACTCATTAGGGAACATGTGGAAGCAAAATACTTGAACATTTAAAGCAGTTTCAAAGTAAAACTGTATTTTAGTGAATCTAATTACATTAGATATTATTTAGAGTTAGTGTTGGTGGTTAGTGTTGCAATTAACAAATTAATAAAGATAACATTTTTCCCATATTTGCAACATTAAAATGAATATACAATTGAAATTGAACTAGAAAAATGATTAAATGATTTTTCTTTGTCATTTCTGACTGTGTTTTTCCAACCCATACAAACTCATGTGAATAAGAAGTAAGCAGTCTCCTATTTGTATCAGATAGTCTGAAATTTCAAATTCTTATCAACCATATTTTGACCATTAAAAAAAAAAAATCTAGCCAAATGCAGCCATTTGAAATGGCCGTACCCTGATGCGTTATTGCAAGGATCGTCTGTTTTTGAGTTGGAATATTCATATATAGTTTTCATGGTCAAAATGATTTACGCTGCTGTAACACGTACACGTTGATCAACGATGCAACAGCCATTATAGTCCAACAAAACAGATGATCCTAAGCTTAGACACTAGGCCATTTTCTGGCTAGATCTACCCGATTTTTTTCATAATTAGCCTATAAAAATCTGCAATTTTTAAAAAATAATTTGCCGATTTTTATAACCATAAAGTTGGCCTAGAGTGGAAAAATTAGCCGATCTTAGCCATTCTATAAGAAAAATAATCAAAATAAATGTCAAGTTGAACACAACATATTGTAAATAAGTCAGCCACTTAAGAGCCAATTCACTCGCTTTCCCAGTATAAGTAAGTTTTTATGAGAAAAATATATATATATATATATATATATATATATATATATATATATATATATATATATATATATATATATCAGGCAGAATCGAAGGTCAAGGTCAGTCAAAGCAAATCGAACTAGAAGGGGATAATAATTTTTCATAATCATAATTTTTTCATAATTACTTGAGATCGATAGATCGAATCCTAACCGTATCGTTTTTTTTTGTTGTTGTTGTATGGGCATTAACAATAAATTTTCACCCCCAAAAAACTGAAGAATTTTTTAGAAATCTAGCAAAAATCACGATATTTTCCAATTCCAAAAAATTTTCGGTACAGATATATTAAATTTGAGGGACAAAATCAAAAAAGAAATTTTCATCAAACCGTCCGGAAGTTCAAAAAAGGAATCGCTTAATTTCAGATCAATTTTCAAAAAACAGGATAAAAATATATTAGTAGATATCGAAGTATTAATCGTTGTTGTTTATGAGAATCGTTGTTTGTTCGTTCAATTTACAAAATCTGGGATATTCTTGTTTGATATACTGAACTCAACCAACGATATAGCCTGAGTGTCTCTTTCGGCAAACATTCGTACGTATAAACAAAGAAAATAAAAGAACGTTATACTTACTTCTTCCTATTTTATTTCGTCTGATTTGTATTCCTTGGGAAAATATAACATTAGAAAAAAAAGAGGGAAATGTTTAAAGTTTAAATAGACGAAAAATTCCTTGCTTAAATTTCCTTCTAAGAAAAAGAAATTCTTCACGATCTGAAAATTTCTTTTGAAGAGCGAGCGGTAAGGGAGGTAATTGATGAGAGCACGGAAAGCTCTCGGCTTCTCATTTCTAACGAAAAAGCGATATGTGACCAAAAAAAAACATTCGGACAAAAAACACCCATACTTGAAGTGTAAAGCGGGACAAAACCTCGTCGGTTAAATTGAAACATGACAGAAATTTCAGTGACCAGTGACATGAATGTTTTTGATTTGTAAATATCCCACGTATTAGATATATATATATTTGAAAGCTTCTTTTCATGCATCGAAAAAAAAAAGAAAAAGAAATCAAGAAAGAAATGATATACAAACCAATACACTTCCTTATTATTTTAACTTGATAAAAAATGTTTACCTGACCTCATATTCTAATCAAACATTTTTAAAGCTTGAATGTTTCCAGGTAACCAAGAAGGTCTTCTCTGGGTTTTGACTTTAATTTATCATCAAATAATTTGATTCAGTTGTTTTTTATCCTTAGGGGTATTGGCCAGAGTAGTTTGTCTGGGCCCCGTCTAGAACAGTGGTTTCAAACCTTTTCATTATCAATGAGTTTTTGGAAACACCCAACCATCCACCTGGTAATACTTTTGTAGATTCCCCCTTCCCAATCTATGGACCTCAGGTTGAGTGCAACTGGTCTAAAGCATCCTCCTTTTTTTAAATCTGGATATGGCTACCCAAAATATAAACGAACATGGTATAAAGCAGCAGGAAATAACAAGCTATATTGGTTCATCTCAGTCGACGAAGCACTACTTGTTCAATAAGAACACAGTAGTTCCAATAGTATAAAATCAAATTGTGATACAAGACCACATTATCATCACCATGCAAAAAACACAGATTCATTATTTCACAACTTCTTCCTCATGACATATGCAATATCTAATAGAAAAATTTGTCCCAGTAGAGAAAAAAATTGCTTCCATACCTCAAAAACATGTTTGTTTGTTAATTTTCGATGAATACAGGAGCAGATGTTGAATGTGTCGTTTGTCCTCCGGGTGTGCGTGTAGGGTCTGAATGGATATGTGCAGTATGAATGTCATCAATCTGGCGTGTTTCTGGTCCGAGGGATAAAACTTGTACCCAATATCCCTAGTCTCCAATATGTTAATTCTTGAGGTTAATCTTTTAAGAGAGCATAAAAGACAGATCAGAGAAACAGAACTCAATAGAATATAAAAAACTAACAACAACAACCAAGGCAGTAAATATTTTCAGAAAGAGGCTGATCTTTACTTTTCTTGAAATATGGCATTTGAAAATCGAGAAATTCCCAGTACTTTTCTCTTCAGTTTCTAAGGCATTTTGCGTAGACCATAAAGGGTAATCAAATCTTAAGTTTTTTCTTTATCCAATGAGATTACAATCATATTAGTTTAGTGCAGTGACCACCAAGAATAGCCTTGATAACTCTGGATGGAAAGGAAAGAGGAAGATCAGTTGGAATATCTTGATGATGCTGACTAAACAACAGTTACTTCCTCTGCACTTTCTAAACCAATTCTGCTGATCCCGCAATCAATATTGATACTTTATTTCAGTGGTCCATCTGGTTTCTTTGTACCTCAGATATGCCAGGTGCCATTTTTGGAAAAGTATCTCTTTGACTTTTACTCCTTCTAATAGAAGAATGATCAAATAAAATAATTAGTTGGAAAAAAAAGAAACATTCTTGCCTACCTTTTATGGAAATTTAGCTCTCAAAATAATAGCTAGATAAAAAAATATATATACATATATCCCTAAGAAATGTTATTCACTAAGTCCATCAATGTTTAATTTTGAGTATTTCAAGCCTTAAACATGTCCTGTATATTTGTCCCACATCCAGCACCGAGTGGGCAATCTGATGATTTTATCTTTAGATTTTGTTTGATCTCAATATTTTTAGAGACAGATTTGAGAGGATTGGGGGGATGATTTTTGTTTAATGATCACCAAAATGTTTTTATGTCATTCATTTCCTTGCCCAATACTCTTGATTCTCTTTTTTTCTCATTCTCTCTATTCTCATTTGTAGGTTTTTCGTCAACATTCGCTACATATGTATCTAAGTTTTCTTTTTATCTTCCGGCTGGATTAGCCTATCTCTACCCCAACCCTAAAGGTTTTCCTCTTCATTTCTTTACCAATTATAACGGTCAATCTTGAAGATGTTAGGGGAGGTCTGGACTCCGCATTTCTTTGCCAGTGTACATTTCATATTTACAGTAAATGATACAAATATATAACTAAATTTATACATATTCTCACTCGCCATTGGAAAATGACATCCTGGATTCTCCATCCAATAAAAAGGGAAAATTTGTATCGAGTTTTGTAAAAATGGAAAATTCGTTACAATATAGACTCACTTATATTACTGCAGAAAATTATGGAACCCAACTCCACATTATAATGGATTTACAATATAGATGACCAAATTGAATAACAAATGAAAACAATAACACACAGAAACAAAAAAATGCAAAACAGATATTCAATCTGAAAATAAGATATGCTTTTTTATTTGTTTTTTTCTACGCTTTCAATCATTAAGGCTATTGTTCAAGGGCCGGCCCGAGTGTGCACAGGACCTGCAAAACAATGCACACCCTAAGACAGGCCAACAAAATGAGGTCTTGGGTGGATTGGAGATAGATACACCGGTACAGTAGTTGTAGTAGTAGTAAAAGTACAACAATTCATCTGTGTATTGTGATATTTTTTTGCTTTTAAATCATATTTCCAAGCTTTTATTAACTGGAACCAAGTTTTCACTGTTATCATTGTTGTATGTATCATAAAGCCTACAATAGTCTCAATTAATAAAGAAAGAAATGAATTATAAGGGTCAGTCTTGAAGACGTTGAGGGAGGTCTGGACTTGCCATTTTTCTGCTAGTGTACATTACATATTTACAGTAAATGATACTAATATATAACTAAATTTATACATATTTTCACTCGCCGTCGGAAAATGATATCTAGGATTCTCCATCTGAGAAAGGGGAAAATTTGTATCGAGTTTTGTAAAAATGGAAAATTCATAACCATGTGGACTCACCTATATTGTTGTTGAAAGTCATGGGCCTTCTGCTCTATGGCAGATCTATTGTATAAATGGCTGATAGAGTGATCATGCAGAATGTGACTCTCATAGTTAGAATATACACCTCTGATTATTAATTTTCATCTCACTTTTTTCTTGTTTATTAACTTGTGAAAAACAATTATTTTTTTCCAAAAATTAAACTTTATGATTTATAAATGATCCCAATTTTCCATGCATTCTCAGTACCAGATTTAGCCAATGTGCCACCTGTAGCGTATGTTTTAAAGGGACCCTAAATTAAAAATATATATACATACATAGATATTAGAACAATTATCTTTTGCTAGCGTTGTAACTTGTTTTCATTAGCTTTATAGCCAGATAATACAAAAAATGCCTAATATTAAAGCAAGGCATTACTTTTTCATTCTCATTTTTATGTTGTGGTTATGACTTCTGTTTCAAATGCCTTTGTATTTATGCATAGTATATGTATCGCATAGATACTACACTCTCGAATAGTTACTGCATCAAAACGATAATTCCAATCAGAGATAATTGACTAAAATCGTTAACCCACAACACTCAGTCCTTAATTAAAGTTGAAGGCAGTAAACGGGCATTCAGAATCACTGAATTGGAATTGATTGCTTGCAAGCATTTAGCGCATGGCCCTTGAAAATACTACTTTTGCAACATATTTAATCTGGCACTGTGCTTTATTAATTCTTAAATTAATGAAATATTGACAGAGAAAATGAATTTAACTTTTAACTACAGTAAGAATTTAAAAAAAACAAAAACATTATATATTGAAAGTAGCTTGTTCCTTAATCTGTTTGTTTCGTATAAAAAAAGATCTGGTAATCTATGAGTCAGACAATAGAACCTGATTCTTTTCCCTAAAGTAATGGAGGTCTTTGATTTGAAGCAAAACAATGTTTTTTTTTTTTCTGATTTGATATAATTTTACAGAATATACGATTATATAGAATATACGATTCCAAGCTTAAAAAATTATCCCTAATTGTATTTAATGGAAATGAAGAGAGAGGAAATAAGAATATTCTACCGTAAGATCTAAGGACTCAATTATATAACTCAATTAAGAGTACCAAGCCTTCATTGTTTCTATCAATTATCTCCCTTGATATCCGCTCTTTAGTCAGAATTTTCTGATCGCTAATGATTCACTTTTTAAAAAGAATATTTAAGCCGGGAATTTTTAGATCATTTGAAATGTTTCCGTTCATCTTTTTTTCTCTAATCTTTCATATCCCCAAGGAAAAATGAACCGGACCAGAGACAACAAAGAAGTAAGTATAAGATTCTCTATTTTTCTTTCTTTACTAGTAAATACGAATTCTTGCAGAAAGAGACACTCACTTAAACTTGAGTAGAGACACGACAATTTTCATAAACTGTTACGATTAATCTTTCTATATTTAATGATATTTTATCATCATTCGAAAAATTAATTTGGAATTGGGTGATTCCTTTTTTGAAAACTTGAATCTAATGATGATTTGAAGAAATTTTCATTCGTCTATTTCTTTAAATTTTTGCCTCAATACTTTTGTTAATTCAAAATTAAATGGATGATTAAGTGGATTTGGGTTTGAAGAGTTGTCGATGATAACGAAACCCAGATTCAGGGATGGGTATGAAAAATGCCAACAATGCTCGATCCTGCGTTACAAAAAAAAATACATTTTTGATAAAGTATTTGGTTTAACTCGCAACGCTATTAAGACATTGGTTAAAAAACATTTAGGCAAACGGATGTATTATCGTCAAACTCTCTGAGTTGACTTTATTACCGCAACTAGTCAGATCTGGAATTGAAGATGTGTGAAATTCAGATCTGTTACAAAAAATATAATTTTTGTATGATGATAATTATATATATATATATATATATATATATATATATATATTGTCTTGTCTGTGAAAATTACCTAACAGTTAATATAATCAAAACTGTCAGAGTTGACTTTATTATTGCAGCTAGTCAGATCTGGAATTGAAGATGTGTGAAATTCAGATCTGTTACAAAAAATATAATTTTTGTATGATAATAATTATGTATATATATATATATATATATTTTTTTTTTTTCTTATTAGTGAAAATTACCTTACAGTTGATATAATCATATTACCATTAAACAATGTAAAAACAGAAGAATTTTAAAATGGCAGTAGATATGTATCATTGATTTAAAGGTATTTGTCTGACAATGTTTTTATGAAGTCAGTGTTGTAATAATCATTAGGCTGAGTAGGCATTTAGTTTCTTTCTGGCTTGCAATGCTAGTGCTGAATTAACCATTTGGTTAAATAGACTTTTCCTTTCTCTCTTATCTCAAACTCCTCCAATTGAAAAAGACCTTATTTTAGTATGTAATCATGATAGATAACATTGACCTGAAAAAAAAAAACAAGTGATGTCATGCAAAAATAACTCATGAAGAATTTACTTCCACCTCTGAAGCCCGACTCAGGTTGACTTGTTTTGCTAAAGTTAGCAAATCCCATTTACTGAAACTATTAATGAGTCAAAATGAGACTTATAGTTGTTGAATAATATAATATGGAGAAGTGAATACTGTATTGTTAACTTTCTGAATTTAATGAAGCAAGGGAGTTTGACCTTAGTGCAGCCAAGCCTGTTGTTTATTGGATTTGTTTGGAATTTTAGATTAAAAAGTATAATTATATCTCCAATAGTAAATTTCATTTTGTAAATCTGGAAAAAAAGTTTCAATTTCATTTTCACATCATTTTCTTGAGAATATGTTGTTTGATGTTATGATTAAAAAATGTACTTCTTTGTTGCACTTATGGATGATTTAATAAGAGAAATGTGTAAATTTTTTTGTAAATTAGGATGTATGAAATTTTCATAGTGATTTTATTCATTTTTTTAATTCTGTACTGTATGTCACTGGAACACTATTTCTTTCCGTTTTTCTTTAATTCAATTCACAAAAAATGTTCCATTGTTTTAAGTTGGAGGTTCCAGGGTGGTTTAAAGTAGTTCATGAATCCAAAAGTTATAGTCGGTGCTCTTTTATGAATCTGATACATTGCTGATTGCTTGGTTGGAATAAAATCACTGTTTAAAGTAAAAAAGACTTTTGTACCTGATTTTCTTTTCACCCTCTACAAGATTTGTTCCAATAAAGTGATTGGGGAAAATCTTTCTATGTTTCCCCAATGTGTCCTCTTCAAAATAATGTATCATTTAAAAAGAAACTCATTAGTTTCATACAATAACAGTCAAATATATGAAATCATGTGATCCATATTTGTTTTATCTTTGTTGATTTTATATCTGTATTGTCTATGACAGAATGCATGGTAAGATATACTGGAATTCATTGAAATTCAAACTGATTTGATATATCTTATCACTTACAAATAATGAATGAGCATATGATATTGAATGATACCATTTCTTCTTTCAGAGATTTCAACTGCAAAGCAAATCAATGGACTTCTATGATGGCTACATGTAAATATTGTATTGAAAAACGATGATGAACAATTCATTGTTGGATATGGAAATATGTAATCTTGATCAATAATTCAATTATGTTTTTAAATTTGCAGTCTATGAAAAAACCTCAAGAAAAACAACACACATTTCACGAAATGTGATTTTGTTCTTTCGAGTGCTTTTATACTGAAAGCATATTTACAAAAGGACCATTAAACACTATATTCATGTGCAAAGTGTCAATGTAACCATATGAAAGAGTTCACAAAAAAGATAGATATGCAAAAACACATTGAAAAAAATCCTGATTCATGTAAAGGAAGTGCATTGGAATTGTCCACTTCAGTATTTACAGAGATATCACATAATTCATCTTCAAAAACTCATATGAAAGCTCAAAGAGGTGAGAAACCGTATTCATGTGAAGTGTGTGGTTCAGCATTTTTGTATTGCTCGTCTTTGAAAACTCACATGCGGACACATACTGGAGAGAAACCGTATGCATGCAAAGTGTGCAACTTATCATTTTCACATAATTCAAATTTAAAAAAACATATGCGGACACACACAGGGGAGAAAGCGTATTCATGTGAAGTGTGTGGTACAGCATTTACTCTGAAATCATCTTTAAAAATTCACATGCGGACACATACAGGAGAGAAACCATATTCATGTAAATTGTGTGGTTCAGCATTTTCGGTGAATTCGAGTTTCAAAATCCATATGCGGACACACACTGGAGAGAAACCATATCCATGTGAAGTATGTGGATCATCATTTTCACAGGGCTCACATTTAAAAATTCATATGCAAAAACACACGGGGGAGAAACCATATTCATGTGAAGTTTGTGGTTCAGGATTTTCAGAGAATTCAACTTTAAAATCTCACATGCGGACACATACTGGAGAGAAGCCATATTCATGTGAAGTGTGTGATTTATCATTTTCACATAATTCAAATTTGAAAAATCATATGAAAACACACACTGGAGAGAAGCCATATTCATGTGAAGTTTGTGGTTCACCATTTACTCAGAAATGTCATTTGAAACGCCACATGCGTACACACACTGGAGAGAAACCGTTTTCTTGTAAAGTCTGTAGTACAGCATTTTCCATGAATTCAAGTTTGAAAATTCACATGCGAATACATACTGGAGAGAAACCATATCCATGTGAAGTGTGTGGTTCATCATTTTCACAGTATTCGACTTTGAAAAACCATATGAAAACACACACGGGGAGAAAACCATATTCATGTAAAGTGTGTGGTTCAGGATTTTCGTATAATTCAACTTTAAAAACTCACATGCGGACACACACTGGAGAAAAACCATATTCATGCGAAGTGTGTGGCTCATCATTCTCACAGAAAGCAACTTTGAAAAGTCATATGCTAACACATACTGGGAACAAACCGTACTCGTGCGATTTGTGTGGTTCAACATTTGCTTTGAAGTCACATTTGAAACCTCACATGCGTACGCACACTGGAGAAAAACCATATTCATGCGAAGTCTGTGGTTCTGCTTTTGCGAAAACATCATCTTTAAAAAGACATATGAGGACTCACACAGGAGAGAAACCGTATTCATGTGAGGCGTGTGGTTCAAAATTTTCAAGAAATCATAGTTTAAAAATTCATATGCGGACACACACTGGTGAGAAACCATATCCATGTGAAGTGTGTGGTTCATCATATTCGCAGAGTTCAATTTTGAAGAATCACATGCGAACTCACACCGGAGAGAAGCCATACACATGTGAAGTGTGTGGTTCAGCATTTTCAACTTACCCAAGTTTCAAAGGTCACATGCGAAGACACACTGGAGAGAAACCATATTCATGTGGAGTGTGTGGTTTATCATTTTCGCATAATTCTAATTTGAAAATTCATGTTCTAAAACACACCGGGGAAAAACCATATTCATGTAAAATATGTGGTTTGTCATTTTTACAAAATTCCAATTTAAAATCTCACATGCAGACACACTCTGGAGGATAACCATTTCCATGTGAAAAGTATGGCTCAACATTTTGGATTTATGTGTAAAATGTCACATGCTATCACACTAGGAAACAACATAATCGTATGAATTTTTTTACAACTTGAGAAATAAATATGGGAACATAGTGAACAGTATCCATAATCATGATATGTGTGGATTGCTTTGATATTTGCAATAGTTTCCCGAAAGATTTCATTATAGTAATTAATCACTATCTTCGATGGAGTGAAAGGAAAATAGGTAGGGAGACTATGAATTTGAAATTGTATTTCTTCATGTACATACTTGAGATGGAAAGGTTTGCCTCAGACCTTTCAATGTGGGCTACTGCCAATCTTCTTATTTTGAAACAATGTGAAAAGTTTCATTAAGAATCTTTTTGAGTGTCTTTCTTATCCAATGAATGTAGACACATTGCAAATTTAAACTGTGATATTCAGGCTTCAAATTTTGTTGCATTACGGTCATATTATTCCATGCTGAATTCATGTGCAGAATGTCATGGAATATTTTTTAAACATCTATGGTAACAGCAAAAGTTGATTTTTTTTTTTTTTTTTTTTTTTTTTTAAACTCTAGAATTAGAAATGTTATAAAATCCTGCATCCCAAAAACTTCTATCAAACACACATTGAATTATAATAAAGCTTTGAACATAGTACCAAAACATAAAATGAATGAACTGCACTAGTCAAAGTATTGCCATATTAAACAGTTGAAAGGTCACACACTTGTCTCTCATTATTTTTCTATTAAGCACATTTTTTCTTTGAATCAAAATTGGGTTTCTTTTTGAAAATGTTTGACTGCTAATCTACATTTCAACTCTCAATAATAGTTTTCTTTTAAATATATTTCACTTTTTATGATTTCATCAATTTAAAAATTTGCATTCTTGTTTATATTCTCTGCCCCGAGGGACTTTTGCAATAAAATCTTCATTATTTAAAGGCGGCAAAATCTGCTAAAGACATAATTATACCATTTGATTAAGAACTGTTTATTTTCAAGACTTCGTATGATTTGGGGGACCACAAAGCGAAGATTAGAAGATATTACTTCAAGAATTAGATATTCACTTCATGTATAAGTATCATTAGTAATTCATCCTGTGACATGGCACAAAATAAAAAGTGAAATTGCCATGAAAAGCTTATTCATTTGAATTTACAAAAAATAGTTGATTGAATAGAACAGATTCAATTGGAATATTTGTAGTGTGTTGTCCTTTTAATTGATGTCTTCCAACCAAATGCAATCATAAATTGCTGTAATCAATTCTACACTGCTGTCCTTTTAACTGATACTTTTTGTCTTGTGAAATATTGATTGTATCATAATTATTTTTGTATTTTTAGAGATGAGAAAGATTGGAGAAAATCTGAGATGAACCTTTTCTGATTTAACTGAATGTGATGTATTTCTGCTTCAAGTTTATTTTTTTCCTAAAAACTTGATAGACCTCTGAAAAACATTTAACATTCTTTTTTCAGTGTTTATGAAATACATTGGGACTTTTATTTCTGCCTAATGATGTTTAAAAAAACAAATATGATTCTAAAAATGCACTGTTTTGGTATTTTCAAACATTTTTTATCATTTTTCTCAACTACATATACAATCTATGGAAGCCCATAATTTTCCCATTGGCAGTCAAAAGGCAAGTAGTGTAATATGGAATATTGCAAGTTACAATCTCGTTCAAGAATGTCAACTGTATAGAATGAACATTTGTACTAATAAATAATTTAGTATTTTTGCTAAATTTAAATGACTAAAGGTTTTAGTGCAATCTTATTTTTCATTCTGTACTATGTGTCACAGAAAGAACAAGTAATAAATTGATATTTTTGATTTAAATAATGAAAAAGGTAATTCATTTAAATGTGAAAGTAATATTTTAGGACAATTTTTAAGAATTAAGATATCTGCTAATCTTTACTTTGATATGGTCCAAAAGTAATACAATCTCAAAAAAGATTAATTTTGATTCAAAAGCATAACTATGTCCACAACATATTTTGCCACCATGAGAACGTGGAATATTCTCTTGTGAATTTGGATCAATAAAGGTTCTTGCATTAATATCTAATTAATATCTTGTTTGATTATACCTTTTAATTATAATGAATTTCCCCTCTTTGTTTATGATCATTAATGATAAAAAAAAAAACCTGGGTCTTTTGTTTTATGGAAAGAAAAATTATAAAAATAGCTGACATTTTAAATAAAACAATTTTGTGTTTAATCTGAGGATGATCAGTCAAAAGTTTGGTCTTGCTGAGCTCTTTCTTCTCGGGTTATAATTTCTTAATTGCTGAGTTGTCATGTATCTGTTGCTGGAAAAGTCTTTGCCCAACTAAGAAGGGAATGAAATAGTGACAGATCCTGCAAATTGGCTCTTTATAATATAGCAAAACACTTTTTCCAGCGACTTTGTCTGAACAATGCTCAGATTTTGAGAAGTTGATCTATGTTTTGAATAAGACCCTCTGTGATTTCATGAGGTGACTGGGATCTTGGGGAAAGTTCCTGAAATTGTGATTTGATGTGGAATGACTTGTATATATATACACACGTGTGTTTATATATGCTGGTGTATATGCATCTCTATGTATGAATATAGGTATATGAAAAAAAACATGCAATATAGAAATAAATTCATATTTTTAGTAATCGTTATGTAATATAAAGGTCTCTTCATTTTATTATCTCAATTTATTCCAGTAAAAATAAATGAATGGAAAAAAGTGCTAAAATACTTGAAAAATTGGGAAAGTAATTGTAAATAATACTTAAATAGTGGAAAATAACAAAGGAGTACAGAGATATTGAAAAAGAGGAACATACTTGAACAATTTTTCTCAAATACCTATATAATACTGAATTTTCCAAAAGTTCGGGAATATTGTTTTTATTACACTTCTGTTCAGCCCAAGGAGAATAAAAGGGAATGTAATTTACTGCTGTCATCAACATGAATAACTTTTTTTGATTTTAAGGTGTGAATAATTGTAATTCTAAGTTAGAAGTAAAATTATTTCTAAATTCTGTGGATTAGCAGTTGAAGTAATTACCTTTCATGATGCATTATCTTAATGTATATTCTGTTTTGGGGGGAGATTTCTTCTCACACAAAGTCTAGTTTTTTTCTTCCTCACTTCTGTTGACACCTTAATATCATCCAGAGAAATCAATCAGCAGCCCCACTCCTTTGTTTATTCTGTTTACACTGTCTAGGCCGAATGATACATTCACATGTAATAATAAGAGATATTTCCATATAGAGTTTTAAAACAATACAAACATATTTATGATTACACGCATATATATACACTCATATGTACATATACATACATGATATACATATACACATAAATATATACAGATAATGATATATACACGCATAAATATATATACATATACACACAAACATATATACATATACACATAAACATATATATATATATATATGATTATAAATTGAATTATATTACATAGATACATCTTTGGGATGATCACCCATCATAAAACAGTTAATGTATCACTTGCCTTAGACAATAGAAATAGAATAAGCAAATAAAGAAAATGAGGCTGCTGCAGGAAATGTGTAATGACAAGACAATGACTCAAATAAGATTCTATGTAACGCAATTCATAATCATTCTGTCGGATCATATATATATATCCATTTCTTAACACACACACACATATATATATATATATATACATTTATTAGGGATGACACAAAAAGCAAGTCATGTCTGTTGTTATACTTGTTGATCCCTTGTCAGTAAAAAGGTTTTTATGGTGACCTACATGAGTAAGCCTTGTTTTAAAAAGTAAATGTGTATTATTGAATGTAATCAACATGCAATACACAGAAAACTTAATGTAGTTTGTCATTTTATATAAGGTATTATGTGTACTGTATATTGATATTATTTTATACTTCAGATCATTTATTGTTTGAAACAAGGCTTACTTACATAGGTTACCCCGAAAAATGTATCTAACGATGACGGATCAGTAAGTATAACAACAAATGTGACTCGCCGTTCGTGACATTTCTATCGAATGTTCACCCATGTGGATATTAGATCCATTGGTTTGATTCTTTGACTGCATGCAAACAAATTTGTATCATTTTTAAGAATATTAAGTATACCAAAAAGCTTCTTGGGGTTGATTCTCTACCAACATATTCAACCTGAGAATTTGACAATTTTTTCCACTAATGCAAAATTTTTCCACGTCATCAATCATGAGGGGTCTATTTTCTCATTTACTTTTAATTATCAAATAAAGTATTTTATATATATATATATATATATATATACACACATATGAATATATACATAAACACAAGTATACGGATATATACATATATTTGTACACACATCTACACATGAGTATATATATGCATATATATATATATATATATATATATATATATATAACACACATATACATATGTACTTATAAGCATATAAATGAATTTATACATAAATATGTACACATGAATACATGCATGTATAAGTACTTATACATAGATACATATTTGTACACATATCTACACATGAATATATATACATACATATATACATCTATATACACATTTGTACATATATCCGTACATCAAAATACATATACACATTCGTATAAACATGTACATGCTCATACATATATATATATATATATATATATATATATATACATGCAATTATATGTACATACGTATATAAACACACATCTACATATATATATATATATATATATCAAAATACATATACATACATAGACACACATATACATTGTGAAAAGATGAACATCTGCAGATTCCTAAATTCTGTGACGTTCATTGGATCCTCAAATCAATTGGGTCTTTTAACTTCATGCACACTTCTCCAGATGACCCCTCTGGAGTTGACCAAACTCCAGTGTGTGACCAGACGACTAGCTACTTGCACCCCATGGCTCTCCTCTTTTCAGCAACAACCATCTTGAGGATCTCTCTACTACTTCAGCGATACTGTAGATGGCAATCTTTTTTCAATATATATATATATATATATATATATATATATATATATCATTACATATAATAATGCATATATATACATATACACATACATGTATATAATTATATGCATACATATATGTACACACACATATGTACATATACATATACATATATATATACATATATGAATATATAAATATATATACATTTACATATAAACGTATATATATAAAAATATACTTGCATGTATATATACATACGTATATTGACACAAATATTTATAGACACATGTATATACATATGTACACATATACATATGCATGTATACATATATATATTTATGTATACATACAAGAATTTACACATATATACTTATATACGGAAACATCTTAACCATTTTAAAATACACACATGCAACTGAAGATAGTAACCCCTCTCAAAACATGTATAGCATACTAATTAATTCATTTATGAATTATCTAATTAACAAATGAAGTCCACATATACTTTTAATCCTGAGTCTATTTCATTCTTTATTGATTTATCATATATATATACATACATGCATATACATGTATGAATATGTCAATAAAAATGAAAATTGGAAGGTGAAGAGAAAGAAAAACTCAAGAGATAGGTGTTACACGTCAAAATTTTTTATTATTCCATGGGTGTAGTTCCATGCATTTCAACAGGAGCCTGTCTTCTTTTGCAAAGAAAAAATATTAGCGGTTCACAGTGGGAAATTTGCTCTTTACATGTTTGATGCTAAAGAAAAGAAAATGACATTAACTCACACATAAACATATAAACGCATATGTATACATATATATAATGTGACGTTCTCTTTTTCAGCATCATATGATAAGTAATGGATATTAGTTTCACACTGCAATCTTTCCTTATTCATAAATATATAAATATACACAGATGTGCAAATATATATACGCACACATTGAGACATGTATTTATAAATATATTAACATATATAAATACAAATGCATATATATGCACATAGATAAACATACACATATATAAAGTCATGTATATACATAAACATATATATACATATAAACTCATATATACACACAAACATATAAATGCATGTATACACATATATAAACTCATATATATGTATACATAGTGTATCTACATATCCATATATATATATATATACTGAACAATATTATGTAGTTTCAACGTCCGATATTTTTTAAACATCTAATCTTTTTTCTATTGCAGTGAATTTGAAAGTAAAATGACTTCGCTGAGAACATTCTTTTAAGCCTTTGTTGATGAGCATTTTCACTAACGATGATTTCCTCTATTTCTATTGTAATTCGAACTATCCTTTGTTTTTCATACAACGTTTCGGCCGTTGTACTCTACAGCCTTCATCAGGTATCATCTGGTACATGTGGGGAAGTAGCAAACTGAACCCTTTATTTAACCGACAGGGGTATATTGACCGCACTCCCCTCACAGCATCAGTAGTATTATTATTGTCTGGGATTGAACCTAGAACCATCATATTACTTGCAGTAATTTTGTCTGATTCTGTAACCACTACGCTATGTGTCCATGTAGACAACCAGTGCTAATTTTTAGGAGCCTTAAACCTCAGGTGACAGTTTTGGGTATTTGATGTTATTGTTTTCTGTCTTTCATTATTAGAGGTTCCCATATGGTATCCATTTCAATGCTAGGATTACTGAGGCAGTTTTTCTTGCCTAGCATATGGGCCGACTCTTTCAATTTTTGATCTTCCAGTGTTCTTCCTGATCAATTACCTCAACCTCATCCCACAACGGTACGTGGTCTCCCTTTTCCCTCCATATGTGATCAGCTATACACGATTTGTTAGTTTCACCTTTGCTCATCATCGTCGGTTGAATAAAGGGTTCGGTTCGTTACTTCCCCACACCTACCAGATGATACCTGATGAAGGCCGTAGAGTACAACGGCCAAAACGTTGTATGAAAAACAACCAGGATGAGGATAGTTCGAATAATAATAGAAATAATATTACCTCATCTCAAAAATTCAGAGATGGTTTCCTCCCTTCTTATATGATAGATTGTCCTTTAAACATATATGTAGCACTGGTTGAAAAAATGAATGAGGTAACCACCAAAATGTTGAAACATGTATCGAGCAAAGATTTTTAGCACCCTATATTGAAAATGCCAGATGATGCTGAAATATGCACACATGAATGCAAAGACATCGTATTCATTCTGCCAGCTCCTTACAACAGTGGGGGAACAAAGCATAATCAGCAGAAACTTGGATTTCCTGTTGATGTATTGGCCTACAAACTAGAGTCAATACAAGGAAATGTTGTTGGCAAATAAACCTTGTTTATAGGCAACAAAGTAAATCAACAATCATCCTTAATTGAAGTTACCTGATTAAATATATCATTAAAATTGAAATGATACCACCATAACTCTTTAATTGTTCTATAATTACTATTGAGTTCCAACATATTCCAACTAACATCTAGACTCAGTCAGGAAAATCTATTTCCCAGGAATATCTCTAAGCCTCTGCTATGTATAATTATGGAGTTTTTTGGACTCAAGTATATCTATAAAAAATCATATAGCAGATTTATCAGTACAAGCATATGTTGGAAAAAAGTGTATTTACGAAATGTGTACCAACTAACCCCACCTCCGCCTATACCTGTATCTCTGTTCAAATATGACTTAATTCCAACAACAATTTACAGTGAAGGTATGCATAGAAGAAATGATAACTGACACACAGGATTTTATAACATTCATTTTTTTTTTTTTGTGCGAATCTTCCACCTTTACTGCTGATTTTTTAAAACACTTCTATAGCATTTTGTAAATGTTGTTTCCTGGGACAAAGCATGTATTCAGCAAAGGGAAAGAAAAGACTGTAGTTCAATGAAATTTAAAGCTTGAATACCAGTTTAAATTTGTATCAATATTTATTTTTGGTTCAGCAGAATTGGTTTACATAACACAAGTAATACTGGAGGAAGTAATTATAGTTTATTCAGCATCATTAGAGTATTTCAACTAATGTACCACATTCTTTTCCATCAGAAGTAATCAAAGCTTATGTTTGTGGTCACCGCAAAGAAACTCATTCAATTGTAATCCTATTGGGTAAAGAAAAAAAAACCCTTGAGATTTGATTTTTTTTATTACCTTTGCAAAACACCAAAGATCTTTCTTCATCTCACTTAATTTACAGTTTTAGGATATACATTTAGAAAAGACACTCGAAATTTGATCCATAAATCCATCTTATTTTGACTACAGACCAGATATCATGCGGGATGTCAGCCCTCCTTACTGAATGGGAAACAAAGTCCACGTAACATTTTTAGATCAGCAGATTCGGTTTAGAGAACACAGGTAATACTGGAGGAAGTAATTGTAGTTTAGTCAGCATTATTATAACATTCCAACTGATGTACCACATTTTTTTCATTAATTTCTTTTAATAAAATTGAATAAAAAAGGTAATCAAAATTTAGTCAATATTTTACTCTATTTAATGTATTCAAGAATAACTACATCAAGACTTAATGATTTTTTTTTATAGAAAACTGTGATGAAAATCAAATATTCGGTAAAAATAAGAGGAAACTTTATTTTGCAAGTAGTTTCTGAAGTATCAATCCATTTATCCTTAGTTACAACTGGGACTTTGTAAGTTTTGAAAAAAAAAACTATTTCAAACAGTTTTCTTAATTAAATTGAAATTACTTCACTAACATTTCATTCAATAGATAATTTGAAGCTAAAACTATATCCACATGTTTGGATAAAAGGCTGGAACCTGATTTTTAAAAAAAAGATTGGCAGTAAGTACAAGTATTATGAAAACGTATTTTATCTAGACACAGATAACATTTCGCCCTTTTGAAAAATCTTTTAAACAGTAACAAAAATGTATTGCAGATCCACTTGCATTTTGATGAATGACTTGGATCAATTTCTGGTGCCTAGGTGGATAAATAGTATTTCAAATTCATATTCTTTTTTCCTATCTTTTCCTTTCTCTGTTGAATATTGTGATTAACAACTATTATGAAATCCTTTTGGAAACTGTTGCAAATATTTAAGTAATCCACACATATCAGATGATTAAGGGTATTCTTCACAATGTGGACAAGTAAATTTTCCAAGAGAAACACTGCACGAATATTGAACTATAAATTTTGTATGATTGTTTTATTCAGTGGGAATGAATGTGAAATTTTACAAATTAATTCCTCAAAAAATATAGGCCAACACATTTCACATAGATATGGTCACTCTCGGGAGCATGTTCACATTTGAAATTTGAATTTGGTGATAATGCAAAACCCCATTCACATGAATATGGTTTTCCAGTGTGTTTGAAGATGAGTTTTTGAATTTGAATCACATAAATATGATTTCTCTTCAGTATATATTTGCATGTGAGATTCCTAAACTGAATTCTCTGAAAATACCGAACCACAAACTTAACATTGATACAGTTCCTCCCCTTGGTGTTTTTGCATATGAATTTTTAAATGTGCACTCTGTGTAAATGATAAACCACACACTTCACATGAATAGGGTTTCTTCCCAGTGTGTGTCAGCATGTGAGTTTTTAAATGCGATTTCAGAGTGAACACTGAATCACATACTTCACATGAATATGGTTTCTCCCCAGTGTGCGTCCGCATATGAGTTTTCAAATTATAATTCCTTGAAAATGCTGAACCACACACTTCACATGAATATGGTTTCTCTCCAGTGTGGGTCTGCATGTGTCTTTTCAAAGATATTGTCCTTGCAAATGCTGAACCACACACTTCACATGAATATGATTTCTCACCAGTGTGTGATTGCATATGAATTTTTAAATGAGAGCTCTGTGAAAATGATAAACCGCATACTTCACATAAATATGGTTTCTCTCCCGTGTGTGTCCGTATGTGAGATTTTAGAGTTGAATTATTTGAAAATGCAGACCCACATACTTTACATGAATATGGTTTCTCCCCCGTATGCGTGTGCATATGAGTCTTTAAGGTAGAACGCTGTGAAAATGATAGGCCACATACTTCACATGGATATGGTTTCTCTCCGGTATGTGTTTGCATATGTGTTTTCAAAATTGAACTTTGTGAAAATGCTGAACCACACACTTCACATGGATATGGTTTTTCCCCAGTGTGTGACCGCATGTGAATTTTGAAACTTGAATTATATGAAAATGCTGAACCACACACTTCACAGGAATATGGTTTCTCTCCAGTATGAGTCTGCATGTGTCTTTTTAGATGTGAATTTGTTGAAAATGCTGAACTACACTCTTCACATGAATATGGTTTCTCTCCAGTGTGAGTATGCATGTGTCTTTTCAAATTTGAATTCATTGAAAATGCTGAACCACAAACTTCACATGAATATGGTTTCTCTCCAGTGTGTGTGCGCATGTGATATGTCAAAGTTGAATTATTCAAAAATGCTAACCCACACAACTGACATGAATATGGTTTCTCTCTTGTGTGCGTCCATATGTGAGATTTTAAATTTGAATTCTGTGTAAATGCTGAATCATACACTTCACATGTATATGGTTTCTCTTGTGTATGAGCATGCATATGTTTTTTTAATTTTGAATTCATTGAAATGCTGAACCACAATTCACATGAATATAGTTCATTCCCAGTGTGAGTTAGCAGATGAGTTTTCAAATTTGAGCTCTGTGAAAATGATAAATCACACACTTCGCATGAATATGGTTTCTCTCCAGAGTGTGTCTCCATATGGGTTTTCAAATTTGAATCATGTGATTTCTCAGTTAATGCTGAACTAAACAATTCCAATCCACTTCCTTCACATGGACAGGGATTCCCTTTGATGTGTTTTTGCATGTCTATTTTTGACATGAACTCCTTCTAATGCTTATACTGACATTTTGTACATGAATAGTGCTTTTTTTATTGCCTCTGTGCAAATGTGTTTATAGTCAAAGCAGTTTAAGAAACAAAAATTACATTTCATGAGAAGGTATAGAATTGATTACGTATTTCCATATCCAACTATGAATTGATCATCATAGTTTCTCAATACAATATTTACATACAACCACCAGAGAAGTTTATTAGTTTTCACCAGAGTTGGAATCTCTGAAAGAAGAAAAGAGATATTTTTGAATATCATATGCTCATTCATTATTTTCAATTATAAAGATAGATTAAATCAGTTTGGATTTCAGTGAATTCCAGCATATATTATTATACATTTTGTCATAAATAATACAGACACAAACTCAATAAAATAGAATATAGCAAATATAAATCACTTCATATATGTATGATTGTTATTGTGAGAAAAAATGGTACATAATTTTGCAGGGGACAGATATAGGAAACATAAAGGAGAAAGGTTTTCAAATAATTTTTTTGAAAAAAAAATCTTGTACAGTGGTGAAAAAATGATTAAGTACAGAAGTATATTTCAATTTAAACCATGATTCTATCATAATCAAGCAATCAGCCATACATGAGATTTACAAGAGAAGAGTATTGACTTTAACTATTAGATACATGACTTGCTTGAAACGCTTCAATAAATTGAATTTTTAAATAATTGAATTGTTTCAATTGAATTGAAGAAAAATGAAAACTGTTACCAAAAAGTGCATGGGAAATAAATTTCATCAGAACCTACTCTCCATGAAAATTTCCTAACATGAATTTCAAAGTTAACAAGGAAAAATATGATTTTGAAAGCTATTGGCACTCACACACAATAAATATCTTGTTGCAAAAGGGAAAGATTTTAAATGTATCAAACAGTTCTACTGATTTCCAAAACAGATACATCATTTGATTGTGGTGGCTAAATCTTTGGATTTGACTGAAAGAAGTAAAGATGAAACCACATTTAGAAAGAACAAGAGAGAATGGCACGAAGCAACTTTTTAAAACCATTTTTTTTTCCCTTTCTGGGTGATAAGTGTTATTGCTTGATTATGTCTAGAAATGTACAAAATGACTATTATTCCATTCAAACTTTGCTTTTAGGATCATAACATTGATTTTTTTGTAATTCACCTATTTTGACAGCTTAGGGAAGGCACTTGAAAGCTACTAACTCCTAGTCAACCACTGAGATTGTTTCATAAGGCCTAATTTTATGTGCAACGGTGGCCATCCTTTGGGGTTAACCAGTGGCTTCCCTGTGACTTTGGTCATTCTCACAAAGAATTTGGGTGGCTATGGTAAATTCTGCCTTTGGTAGTATGCCTAGGTGTCCCTGCTGTCTGAAAGGTAAAGATAGAAGGGAAAATTGGAGACCCATCGGGAATGCCACCATTTTGAAGTCTCTGATGATCTCCCAGCTGTACTAATCATACTTCAAAGTACCGACAAAGGTTTTGACACTGAAGTATCATAGAAAAAATGAAGTGCCCAGGATTTTACATGATCCCCAATAGGCATGCCAATATATGCCTTTTAGATCTCACATACTTTAGAGTACTCTCCAAGGCAAAAGTCAAAGCCGGTAAGATCCTAGAGTGAAATGAATTCTGAAAAAACCTAACTAGGAAGGAGAAAGGAACTTGATACAATTTTGTGAGAATAGTTTGGCTCTTCCAGGGTAAACACAAGACTAAAATCTATGTGGATCTGTTTGAGATTATGGTGAAGAACTATGGTAAAATGAGATGTCTTGTAATTTCCTGAAGTTCTGATAACTGAAAGTTCATTAGCTTGAATCCGATTAGACAATTTGGCCTTTGTTTGATTGTTATTTGTTTACAAAAACACTGGCCAATGTTTCTGCTTTTTTTTCAAAAATTAATGTGATGAAGGTACATTTTTTTTCTCATTCAAAAGCTCTCAATACAATATTTCACGACATAAAAAAGTCACAGATTCCCACTTGAAACTTAAATCAAAATTGAGGGGATAGATAAGAGAATGAATTACAGAATATTTTACACGGTCTCGGAAAGGAAACAGGTTTTTTTTTCGCAAATCATCGCCAGCATTATCAGCCATTGAAGAAAACAAGTATGGTAGACTGGAGGTAACTGAAAACGTCAACGTCTTGAAAGGCCTAAATTTATAAGGATTGAATGACTAATATATGCCTCGATTTATAATGATCGACTGACATATTTGCGACTGGAGTACACCACTCATCATATTTATTTCACAAAAATATTGAATTAAATTGCATATCAGTGATGGGATTAAATCAAATAAAATATTAATAACTGGAACGACACAGGATGTATTCATCAATATTTATCTATTCATAATCAATTTAAAAATTGGAAAGAAAAGTCTTCTTACTTCTCTGTCTCTCTTTCTTATCGAACCCGACCGTCTCAGTTCTACAGGGATTCGTAATTATTTTTTGATTAACAACCAACAAAGAAGAAAAACTTGAACTTTGACAAATTGATCGGATGGAAACAATTCAATAACACGATTTCTTGAATATAACGAAAGCAAAGAATAGATAAACAAGAAATCAAGATGTATGATGAATGAATAAATAATTTAAAAGAGATGAATGGAAATATATCAAAATCTTCAGGAGTTTTCAGAAAGGAATCGACTGATTCCAGACCAATTTCCAGATAGAGGATGAAATATTGTTGAATAGTGGAAGATTAATAGTTATTGTTCACGAGAATAGTCGTTTGTTTGTTTGTTGTCATTACGGAGAATAGTGAGTGAGTAACTTTCAACAAGGAGTTGCATTTATTTGTAAAATAAGTGAGAAAGCTACTTACTTCTTTCTGTTTTCTTTCGTCTGATTGGTTTCCCTTTAAGCAATGAAACATCACAGAAATTGGTAGCGACCATAGACTTTTTAATAAACTAAACATTTCTGGGATTAAATAGTCTTTGTAAAAACATTAAAAGCCATTGTTTGCGGTGATAAAATTACTTCTAGAGAGCGGAATTCAGGGGAGGTAATTGATAGAAAGTATGAAAGCACAATTTTACATCTTAATTAATTGAAGAAAAAAAGTGTCCCGGACAAAACCACAGTGAACAAATCCACCACGGTTATTAAGTCGGACCCCATTACCCAACCAATCTAAACATTTCATTGGTGGCGATATAATGTTTTTTTTTTTCCTGGTCTCATATCCTAAAATACTTCTTTTCATTTTGACTCATCAAAAAATTTTTAAAACGATATCACGCTCTAATTGTTGCTGAATATTTATTTTTACAACGCTCACTTTCTTTCACCGAAACACTTTTCTATTTCTCTCAAGGACTTTCTCTGTTTTTTTTTTCTATACAACACTCAGTTTTATCCTTCAGAATACTTTCCTTATTTCGACTGATTACTTTACCGAATAGAAATGCAACATTTTAGGGAGAAAATATATAATCTTAAATGAACCAAATATTCATGGGTCAAATTTTCTTTAAAAACACAGAAAACCCTCGTTTGCGGTTAGCAAATTTGTTTTCGAGAGCAAAATTCAAGGGAGGTAATAAAAGGGAACACAGAAACCTGTTTGTACTTCAAATTATATTATGAAATTTAGATCGATTCAATAGAATTCTTAAATATTGCACAGATACTTTTTCAATCATTTGTCTCTTTCTTATCGTTAAATGCAATAGGTACAAACAATTTTAAACTGGAATTTTCCTGATGCAGAAATCATAATAATTGTGAGAAGGTTTTTTTGCATTTTCTTTTTTTACAAGTGGTAATAGCCATCTAGAACAGTGTTTCTCAACTTGGAGTGCCAGCACCCTCAGGTGGTTCTAAAATTCAGTTTAAAGGATGCTGATGTGGCAACCCCCATATTTTAGTCAAGAATTTTATAATGATCCCCTCTTTTAGCAAGATATCTGGAATGTCACTTCCTAGGATGACTCCTTATAGAAGCCCTGAACACACATGGTCAAACACTTTCATTGCAATGGCTTTCCTAGATGGTAACCTTCCTTTCATTCTCACTAAACTCGCGACCAGTGTAGTTTCTATTCCTTGACTTTGACTGTAAACATATTGTCTTTTGTCACTTATCTTCTTTGATGTGAGAATTTGCAAGAACTTTAAAGCTACTAAATGCAAATACTGCAACTACTATTTTTGGCAACAACACAAGGGACGTGCTTACAATTTTGCCCCTTTTTGCTCCTTCTTGCATTTAACCTGAACTGACAGCCATTTTTAATCTAGCTTGGTCAACCATACCACTCATAACAGGCACTTCTAATCAGGCTCCATCTGATAAACTAGATGATATTAGACCCGTTATGCCACAAGTCCCCTCAATACTTATTCTTTCTTCTATTTCATTTTTGCATATACGAATAACCCTCTAAACCAAACAGCTCTTTTCTCTTTTCTTAACACAATCGATCATATGAATGTTTTCATTACATGTATTTCATTACAATTCTTCATTTGAATTAAATATACCTTTCATTTACTCAATCATATACTTGTATGTGTCCTTTTTTACTCCATTTAATCTCGCATCCACATTCGTATATAGCGTGCATGTTCTCCATACATCTCCCTTCCTCCTTCAACATCTCCACTGACATTGGCTTGTGGTGCTAACACCAAAGCATGTGGAGGCAAAGTGCTCTGTCTTCACTAATATCTTCTCGCCACATCTAGCCAACAGTCATTTCCTATTCTCCCCAACACTATATATGGATTATATCTCAAATAACTGGTGACTTTCCAACATAAATAGAATCTTCACTAGGAATAGTCATAGGGAACCTTTTTTTTCCTTTGAATACTAGTATAGAAAATTCTAGAAAGGATGCTGGCTGATTCAACTTGTCATCAAAGGAGTGCTCGATGAAAACAAGGTTGGGAAACACTGATCTAGATGGTGGGACATATCACCCATGAGCAGGGTTAGTAAGGTTGCCCAAAACTTGTGATCTCGTGCCAGACTAAGCTTGATTTAGTAAATGCCTTTTTTGGGTTGCATTGTGGCCCTCCCATCAGCATCTGTTGCCAGTGTTCAAACCCAGTTGAAAGCCAGGATTTCAAATACTGATTTTCAAGGCTGGGAGGGTCTTTACATTTGGCAGTCCAAAACAACACAATCATTCTAGCCAACTTCTCTACGAATTGAGCTTGTGCCATATTAAGCCAAGCTCTGTAAATATCCTGAACACTATGAATTTGCAAGGAATCTGTTCAACACGTAATTCTCAAGGAAGAATTTAACCAAATCTATTTTCCTTATGAAAATTGAAACTGACTTCGATTCAATATAATTGTAAAAATATTGATGAATTTGCTTAGAAATTTCTAATCAAAATCCAAGTGTATTAGTGAAAATACTTTAAATGATGGAAGCGTATCATATACATATTTTGGTATGAATAATGCTCAGTGCTTGATTGGTTACAGGTAAAAACACCCAATTTCTGAAATGTCTAATTTACAAGAAGTCCAATGGCCAAACTGTCCAACAGGCCAAACCCTCCAATGTAAAAAAAATGGTTAATGCACAAATGGCATGGTTATACATATATACGCACACAGTATACACACATGCTACATACATATATACACATGTGCCTAATACTATCCCAACAGAGCATACCTTTCCATTCATTCATAGATATGAAATATTGATATCTGTTGTTATTGAGTTTAGTCCTTAAAAGTGTGTTACCTGGCATACATGCACACACGTCACATGTACTGTGTGTGTATAATGTATAGGTATATATGGTATTTCTTGGTGCATTTGTGGTATGTGTGTGCAAGTATAAATGTGAGTAAGTAGTATGTGTTTGGTATCTGTATATATAACATGTAGGTATGCCTAGGAGTATGTGTATATGTTTATGTGTTCGTATATATTTATGTATCATGTGTATGGGTGTACATATGTGCCCTGGGTGTATTTAGTACGTGTGCAAGTGTATATGGCATTTATGACATGTGGATGTTTACATATGCGTACATACTATGTGTGTACCTTGTGTGTATAAATTAACCCTTTTTGATTGGTCAAGTTTGCATTATTGGATGTTTTTAACAAGATTCAAAAAAGCTAGATCAGCGACAAGTAGTCAGTTGAATGTTCAAATGACAGAGGTATAAAAACAATTTAAGCTAAACCAGAGAAGCGGTTGTAATGAATACGTTGGGATGGTCTGAAGCATGCATACATATGTACATTTATATATGCATGTGTATAAATTATGTACATATCAGTAAAAATTGTTTTTTTTCAGCATTGGATGTCTTTGCATTAGCCCTTCTTGCACTACTTGGTTCTATTGCATTGGACGCTCTTGCAATAATTAACCCTACTGCATTACTCTTTTTGCATTGGTCTCTTTTGCAGAGAATGTTTCCAACAGGATTCTGAAAACCAAGGCCAGCAATAAGTAGCCAATTAAAATGGGAAAGTCAGTTAAAAAAAACATACCTTTGAACAGGAATTTAAGCGATTCCAGGGAAGCGGTTCTAGCTTTATCGGATGGTTTGAGGCATGTGTACATATACATGTATGTTTACATATGCTTATGACATATATATATATATATATATATATATATTGGCCCTTTTACCATTGGTTGTCTTTGCATTAACCTTTTTTGCATTATTGGAGCATATTGCATTGTGCGTCTTTTTGCAAGAAACATTTTTAAAAAACTCCAAAAAGCAAACTCAGCGACAACAAATACGTAGCCACTTAAAATGGGAATGTCAGTTGAAAATAACAGACCTTTAATGACAGATCTAGAAAATAATTCAAAGGACACTTGAGAAGTGATTCTAGAGAATTTGTTGGAATGGGTGAGGCATATACATGTACGTTAACATATGTGTAAGTATTATGTGAGTATATGTATGATATATCTATAAATTGGCCCTTTTAGCATGGGTGTTACATATTTTGTTGAATAATCTCACCTTACAATGCAGTTTCTTTCCTGGGTAGTGAGTTTTATTTCATAATTGTTAATACATAAAAAGTATTGAAAATGCATAATAATCCCTTCAAACTTTGTTTTTGTGGCCAGGATAGTGAAATTCATAAGTACAGTAAACCCTCACCACAAATAATTGAAATAAAACCAATTTTGGCTTTAACAAACTCAAGGATCCATCCAAACTGACTTTTGATTCACCAAACATAGTTTAATAAATAGGGTAAAAGTGTGGTTCATAACAAACTTTTTTCTCATTTATTGAACAAAGTGTAATAAGGTGCCTTTAAAAACCTTAAAGAGAAGTCTGGACAAAGCTGCTGAACATCTCTTAAGTCACCGCTAGTTATTTTGAAGGACTACCAGTGAGATGGCAGCAGCTGGGGAAGCTTTGAGAGGATGAGCCAGGAGACTGGTTGAATGAGATTGCTAAGGTACCTGGTTACTATCAACTGATTAAAAAGAAGTTTCTATGGAGTTCCTTACATTACAGAGACTTGCAGAGGAAGAGAAAGTAAGATTTAGAAGACATCCCTGACTTCCTAGCTGCCAGCATTGATGCTGCTGATACCATCATTAGCAGCATCAATAACAAAGGTGGTAGTTTGATGAAACCATGAGAATTAATGCAAATCTCACAGCTAGAGTTGTTACAGTAACAGCAGCAGAAAAAAAGCTAGCTTAAGATTTCCGGGTTTCTCAAGCCAATTTCAACTATTGTGAAAAGTAAGCGAGAATGTTTTTCTATCAGATGATTCTTCTGTAGCATTCATTTTTTCTGCCAGCCTCAGATTCATTCAAAGCATTACAAGCCCAGAGCTTTTTTCACGACTGTTAGAAAGAAGAGTAAAAGTATTCATACATTGTAGAGTTACATGTGAACAGTTCGGAGTTCATGCGCCGTATCTACTTACAAATCATCTACATATTGTGCAAAGAATGCCTACAACACCTCTTCTAAGAATCCTGAGAGGGTGAGAGAGAAAAGGTGAGTACAACTGTTTTTATTTGTGTTTTTATAGAACTGTACATGACATTAAGCATTTGTATGGAGAGGTCATGTTGAAAAGGAGAAATCAGACTGCCATTGGATTCACAGAACAATGTTTGTTAGATGTAACAAACTACCAAACTTACTTCTTCTCTACCAAACGAGGGGCAAAAATTGGGTATAATAAACTTTCAGCTTTACCAACCACCACACACTTGCCCGAATTCTCAATATTCAGGGTTTTCTTTGATTGTTTTTCTCACTTTATATCTTTGAAAATGTGCCAGTTTGGCCATTATCCAACTAAAAATAAGTTTATTTCAGATGATTACTGTCTTGGTTGCAAAAGCAAAAATTGAAGAATATAATTGGTATTTTCTTTACTTTTTAGACATAATGAATCAGAAAATAACACTAATTACCCAGGAACAAAAATCAAAGTTTGTAAAATGTTGCAGTGTTATTTGTGGAATAAAATGATGAGAGGAAAACAACAATGTAGGGCCAAAAATTGAAGAAGAAATTACTGGAAAGCAAATAACTTGTTGCAAATATTAACTGAAACTTCAATATGTTTTCAACACTGAACAATATCATATGGCTTCAAATATTTTTTAGACAACCAATTTCTTTTTCAGAGAAAACAGCTTTATTTCTTACAATGTACTTTTTGCCTAGATTTTCAACATTTAAACATCTTGGCTGAACTGTAAATATTTTAAAATTTTCATGAAATTTTGTAACCAGTGATTCATGTACATTTTACATAATATTTTGAGGATTTTCCAGTGTTCATGACTCTTGGCTACTGGAACACAATGGATATATTTATTATTGAATACAATTTGCCAATACCTCATGATTTCTACGTCCACACATTATAATCAGGAAAAAATCATCCACAATATACAAAATCCTGTTGCAGCAAATTTGAAAGAATAATGACTTAGCTGAGAATAATCTTTGTTGGGGTGGGCTGAAGCAATCAAATCGAAAAATTTGATTGCATTATTTTAGCTCCGTAAACCAAGAATTACTACTTTTCAAAATTCTTCTTTTAGACAACTACATGTGTGAATTGATAATTTGACTGGACTACTTGAAACATTTATTTGGTATTTCGTACAAATTTTCTTTTGACTGTCGAATTGCAAGCATCATTAAAATGAGGATTTCCTGGCATAAGTCCCTTGGTATGGAAAATATAAGTAAGAATGCAAATTCCAACATTGATGAAATCAGAGAAAATAGAATATATTTCAAAACAATGTTTTATTGAGAGTAGGAATGTAAATTTGCAGTAAAAATATGTTTAAAAAAAGGAAACAAATTTTGATGAAAAAAAAAATATGCTGAAACGGTGAAATATTTACATTTTACAGTCAAATTATGAGTGATGAGCTTTTATAATCTCAGGTATCCTGACTTTTCAACAATTTAATATAGCAATACCTTGAACATTTTGAACAATGCATTCCTAAATTCTCTGTACTGTTCAAGGCTTTATCATATTTGATGTGCTTTTTTTCAGGTTTTACATTTGTTTGTACAGTGATAGCTTAACTGTACTACATCAAATCTGGCACCAATAAAAACTTGATCATTCAGGGCAATTGTGTATGTCTGTTGAAGTATTAAAGTTAATATACTAAGTTATCATTTTCAATGACAATATATTACAGAAGTATGCATAGAAAAAAAAAGGTAATCGAGATGCAAGATTTTCTTATAACATTTACATTTTAAATTCTTAGCAAAATTTTCAAAAGCCCAACTTCTGATGTTTGAAAACTCTTTCATGACATAAAGGATGATTTCAGCACAGGAAATAATGTCTGTAGCTCAATGAAACTTACACCCTGAATACCATGGTTTAAATTTGCAACATCTGTTTTTTGTTGGATAAGAAAGATGTATGCAGAGCTTCTTCATGGAACTGTTCGTATCATACCTGATCACTGCACCTACTATCAGTACTTTATTCAGAAACTGTATCTTGTCATTAAGTACAGTGAAATCTGTCAGGTTTCAGGAAGAATAAAAGTCTGTCTCTGCTTTTTGAAAATGTTTACTGCTTCAGTTGTTGCTGATTGTTTCTTATAAGCAATTGAGTGCTTTTCTTCTGATTTGTCTTATGTGCCCTCTTCAATGTTTAAACTTGAGAAAAATTAAAGTAATTTTCATTACAATGTGACAAAATATGTGCGTAGAAGGTTCTTTCATTTTGTCCAGCAGTATTTATGATAGAATTAATTAGGATTATCAAAAAAGATTGACAAAAATGTTTCTTTTTTCCTTCCAGCAAACTTATATGATCATTCTTTGAACTTTTTTTGAAAAAATTCAAGATCTGGCAGTTCTTTATCACTGATACAAAATCTAAAAGACTTTTTATCATGTCAATTAGTTTAAAGTTTTAGGATACAAATGGGGAAAAAGTACCCCAAATTCAATCCATCATCAACTTCAGCCATTCTTGCTGAAAAGATAACAAATTCCAAGTAAATTTTATAAGCTCAATTTTTTCATAAAAAAATAAATAAGATACTTATAATTCAATGAATATTTTATTCCATTTCATGAAAAGGATCACTACATCCAAAATATCTTACCAACATCCAGAAATTTATCAGTCTTGAGAAAAACTAATTCAATTAGTTCTATTTATCAAATAAAAATTACTTTGTTGACATTTTATCAAATAAATAAACAATAATTACAGACTAAAATTATGTCCATGTGTTTGAATAAAATGTGAAGTGGAAGAGAAACTGATAAAATTGTTGTTTTAAAAAAAGATTTGCTGCTGTGCAGTGAGTACAAGGATTATAAAAATGCATTTCATCTGGACACAGATAATGACTGCCACCTTTCAAAAATATCTCAACATTAAAAATTTGATAGTCTTATAATAGCATGAACAAACCAAAAGACAATTTTAGAAATCTGCCTTTATCTACGATTTTTGAATGATTTGGATCAGATTTTGGATGAATTTTCTACACGTGATCTAAGTTTTTAAAACAGGAGATTAGCAGTATTGCATGTTGATATACTGAAGACAAACCTTTCAATTTCAAGTGTGTACATGGAAGAATACGATTTCAAAGTCATAGTCTCTCTTCCAATCTTTCTCTGACTCTATTGAAGATAGTGATTGACAACAATCATGAAATCCTTTGAAAAACTATTGCAAAAATTAAAGTAATCCACAATTATTAGATCACTATGGATACAGTTCATTATGTTTGCATGTCTCAATTTGGCTACTGTAAAAATACTGAATGACGTTTTTTTTTTCAATTTAATTGTACAAATTCCCGTCAAAGTTCTGAGCAACACACTTCACGGGAAAATGGTTACTTTCCAGAGTGTGTTTGCATGTGAGATTTTAAATTGGAATTTTGTGAAAATGCTGACCCACACACTTTACATGAATATGGTTTCACCCCCGTATGTTTTTGCACATGAATTTTTAAATTCGAATTATGTGAAAATGATAAACCACACACTCCACATGAATATGGTTTCTCTCCAGTATGGGTTCGCATGTGAGCTTTGAAACTTGAATTCAATGAGAATGCTAAACCACACACCTCACAAGAATATGGTTTCTCTCCAGTGTGTGTTCGCATGTGATTTTTCAAAATTGAACTCTGTGAATATGATAAACCACACACCTCACATGAATATGGTTTCTCACCAGTGTGTGTCCGCATGTGAGTTTTTAAACTATATTTTGCGGAAAATACTGAACCACACACTTTACATAAGTATGGCTTCTCTCCTGTGTGTGTCCGCATGTGTCTCTTTAAAGATGATGTCTTTGCAAATGCTGAACCACAAACTTCACATGAATATGGTTTCTCCCCAGTGTGTATGCGAAGGTGAGTTTTTAAATATGATTTCCTAGTAAATGCTGAATGACACACTTCACATGAATATGGTCTTTTCCCAGTGTGTGTTTGCATATGAGATTTCAAAGTTGAGCTCAGTGAAAATGATAAATCACACACCTTGCATGAATATGGTTTCTCCCCAGTATGGGTCCGCATGTGAGATTTCAAACCTGAATTCTGGGAAAATGCTGAATCACACAATTTACATGAAAATGGTTTCTCCCCTGTATGTGTTTGCATATGAGTTTTCAGAGTTGAACTCTGTGAAAATGAGAAACCACACACTTCACATGGATATGGTTTCTCTCCTGTGTGTATTCGCATGTGAACTTTGAAACTAGAATTTGTTGAAAATGCTGAGCTACACACTTTACATGAATATGGTTTCTCTCCAGTGTGTGTCCGCATGTGATATTTCAAACCCGAACTTTGGGAAAAAGCCGCACCACACAATTTACATGAATATGGTTTTTCCCCCGTGTGTGTTTGCATATGAGTTTTTAAATTAGAGCTCTGTGAAAATGATAAACCACACACTTCACATGAATATGGTTTCTCTCCTGTGTGTGTCCGCATGTGAGATTTTAAAGTTGAATTTTCAGAAAATACTGAACCACACACTTCACAAGAGCACGGTTTTTGTCCTGTATGTTTTTGCATATGAATTTTTAAATGCGAGCTCTGTGAAAATGATGAATCACACACTCCACATGGATATGGTTTCTCTCCAGTATGTGTTCGCATGTGAATTTTTAAACTTGAATTCTCTGAAAATGCTGAACCACATACTTCACATGAATATGGTTTTTCTCCGGTGTGTGTCCGCATATGAGTTTTTAAATGGGATTTCAGAGTGAACGCTGAACCGCATACTTCACATGAATATGCTTTCTCCCCTGTGTGTGTTCTAATGTGTCTTTTTAAATTTGAATTATGTGAAAATGATAAATCACAAACTTTGCATGAAAACGGTTTCTCTCCAGTGTGTGTCCGCATATGAGATTTCAAAGTTGAATTATAAGGGAAAGTTGAACTACACACTTTGCATGAATATGGTTTCTTTGCTGTGTGTTTTTGCATGGGAGCTTTTAAAGATAAATTATGTGATACATCTGTAAACGTAGAATCACTCAGTTCCAATCCACTCCTTTCAGATGAATAGGGATTCTTTTCAATATGTTTTTGCATGTCTGTTTTTTAGTGAACTCCTTTAGTTACATTGACACTCTGAACTTGAATATAACCTTTCTTTACAGGCTGTCTTAATCTGTTTTTATTAAAAACATTCCAGAAACTAAAAGTCACTTTCCACTAAATGTGTGTGTGTTTTTTTGCTGAGGGTTTTTCGATCCATTAACAGCAAATCCATAACATGTATTATTCTTGATTACATCATTCCATTCACAACATTGAATTGATCATCATAGTTTCTATATACGATATATACATAGGGCCATCAAAGGCCATCATAAGGCCATCAAAGAAGTTCATTTCATTTTCTCTGCAGTTGAAATTTCTGAAAGAAAAGAGATATTTTTGAATATAAGCTCATTCATTATTTGCAATTATTAAGATAGATTAAACCAGTTTGAATTTCAATGAATTCCAGCATATCTTATTAATATTTTCATAAATATAGACATAAAACCAGTAAAATAAGATGAAGAAAAAATAAATCACAAGGCTTCATAAGTGAGGATGAATCAATAATTATCCGCACTTTTGTTATATCTATCTTTAAAGTAATCATACTGTCCTGCCTAGGCATGTGGAATGGTGGTGTATCAGTCATTGCTACATTGGAAATTCATCATTGAAGATTCAGTTGCTTTTGTGCTACGTTTCTGTTCTCAGTTTGAACAGATTAAGAATGAGTCGTTATCAGTTTTTATGGGATGAATGGGTACCAGGGACTGAAATCCATTGAGGTACAATATAGGAACAATGTGTGTACGAATGGATTGTATAGTGGAAAAACGGGCGTCAAATGCAAAGCAAATGCTGACATCTATTGTCATAATGTGCTTTACTTTTGCATGACAAGACATGCCCATATACTACTGTCTTTATGGCTCAAACTGGGATTCAGGGTATTGGAGCATCCACCTTATAGTATGTTTGGTCCTCTTGAAGACACCTTAAGAGGTCATCAATTTACCACAGACCAAAATGTGAAAGACATTGTGCATACATAGCTGAAAGGCCAACTAAATACATCTTTTCTGAGGGCATATCAACCGAAGAATGCTGGACCAAGTACATCACAAAGAAAGAGGAATATATTGATAGACCATCTATTTGTAACTTCTGCAACAATATTCTAATGTACTATTATGCCAAAAAAATTGATGATTATAGACCCACCCTTATATGTATAATTGTTATTGTATTAAATAATGAGTTTTCTTCTGAATGTTATATAATTTTGAAGAAGACTAATTAGGGATACATAAAAGGAGTTTTCCAATGATTTTATTGAAAGGAATTTTATAGAGTGTGAAAAAACTACTTCAATCATCATACAAGATCATTTGGTATCTAACGTCCAATTGAACATTGTATTTTCACAAAGAGAGGAAAATGGAAATCAATTTCATTAAGTAATAAGCTATGTATATTATGCTGTTCATTCTGCAAATATAAATTGGTTTCTTTACATTTTAATATCACTTTTTCTTTTAGAGATAATTATTCATACTTTTCAATGGATGGGAAAAAATTAGATAAGATGAGTTTTGATGGGAAATTATGAATCTTTCAGAAAATGTCTATGATTGTTTCAATTAGAAAAAAAATACTTCATCCTAATTCTAAAATGACAAGACTGGCCAAGATGAGACACATGTTCATGTAATGGTTTGATGTTGATCTGTTTGAAATGTGATGACAGTTTGCACCAACAAAGAAAGTATGGATGAATGGAAGGGAAACATTTTTTCTGTGAACAACTGTGAAAATTTTTTTAGAAAAATGATAAACCTAGTGACAACATGATGATCTGTGGGGAAATTTTTTCTTGAAAACTGTCTTAAGTGTTTTTTTTTTCTGGTTAGAAGAATAAAAAAAATGATAGCAACACCAACAATAGCAATGTGACAGACTTGATAGAAATGATGACGGCTGCAAAACTGGCAGTATCAGCATTTGACAGAGCTGGCCTGAAGCATAAATGAACTAAGCAGCGGCTTAGAGCCCTGCAGTCATGGCACGGTTCCCAAGAGAGGTGGGGCCTCCAAATCAAATAAAGGCTTGACTTATGGCATATTTTTTTTTTTTTCATCTCAAGGACTAAGGAGTGATATTTGCATCAATTTTTTGAAAAAACATTTAAATTGATACCTGAATTATTTGCAAAATATAGAAATTCAGAATCACAGCCTTGTTTAAAGGATTGACAAGACTGCACAAAAACAATAAGTGTAAATAAAATAGGTTAGATTTGATTTATCGTCAATCATCTGGAGAAATTCACTAATTTTCTTTTATCATTCCAGGTTCCATTTATTAACCTTCCTCAAGCAACAAATAACTTCTGCCATCAATGACTCCATTGAAAAATTCAAGATAAAGTTTGGGGGGGGGAGATATGTGAAAAAACTGGGTCTTAAGAACATTTTTCTGCCCCTTAAAAGAATCAAACATAAAGACACAACTACCCGGGAGTGTGGAAATTTTAGACCCACTCCAGGTTGAAAAAAATGTGCAGATCCAAACATTCAAAAAATGAAAATGATTGAGAAAATTCACAAAGGAAAATTGGAACCTATGGGTGATAGTTCATGTAAGCTGGTCTTTCATGAAAAACCGCAGGAAGTAAGAAGCCAGTTTAACATTATTGCAACATAATGAATAGAACAATACTAGGATGATTCCAATAGATTTTTTTTATTTTATCAATATCAAGAGAAAAAGAAAAAAAAAGGAAAGAAATACCAATAGATTTACTTTTCAGTTACCCTTCTCTTGAGGAAATTAATTCAAAATTGATTACATCCCAAAAATGTTATTGAAATTGGTCTGCTAGTATATTTTTGGTGAAATTTTAAAATTGACTGTGTAAATTGGGCTGACATTTCTCAATGCAAATTCAACTACTTCACCGGTTTCTGAATGTAAACAAGTTTTCAAACACAGTTATCTCTGGTTTTCTATTGTGCATGGAAATAACTTTTTAGTGATAATTTCCAACCAGTTTTTTTTTCTCATTATTATCACAAAGATTACTACGATACATACAATAGCTACATTTCAAGTTTCAGACGTTTCCATCGACATATCTCTTTTTGCTAAAAGATGGGGGTGGCTACTAGCATCTACCCTGCTCTTTTAAGAACCTATTGCAGCAATCATACATCTTCTTTGAAAGTTTAATTTTGGTTATAATTGCTAGAAAATGGCATAAAGTTAGTCGTGAAAAAGGAAAAATGTTTTGCAAAATCTCAGTGGATTTCTTAATGGATTATGCTGTGTTTTTGACAATTCGATTCTGCAATGTTTGACGAATCCATCATCAGAAAAATAAAGTTGAGTTTTAAAATTCTTGCGATAATAGAATTGATCTCAGAGAATTCGGATTCGAAAAAAATTAGTCAATTCAAGGTTTGATTGAATGGAATTTGGAGAAAAATACTGCTCACTTTCTACAGGAATCCTATTACAAATGCATTTACTAACCAGGGTGTCTTTTCGGCGTTACGAGTTGAACCGAATCGGGGTTTTTTCAACATGGTACCAAATACCCTTTATCCTTAATTATGTTCATCAATGCACCAGACCATCGTTGTTGTCAACAACTCTTCAGAATAAATTCATTTAACAGAAAATTGTGAAAAAATTTGATGGGAATATTACAAAACAGAACAGATGAGCGAAAATAAAATAATTGGTAGTTTTTAAAAGGAATGGAAGGGTCTAATACCATATCAATTTACACGTATGGATAAAATATTATCAAGGATTGAAAGATTGATCGCTATTGTTAATTATGAGAACTGTCTTCTTGGTTTAATATACAAAATAATGTCGTTTTTCAGCAAAAAAATCGTTTGTAAACAAAGAAAATAAGAGAAAGAGAACCTTTTACCTACTTCTTTCTGTTTGATTAGTCTTCGTTTGGGGAATGAAACACTAGAAAAAAGGGGAAATGTCCCTTGGTTTTAGGGGGCCAGGCACAAACTGAACCCTTCTATAAGCTACAGGACGTGAGTTCGATTCTCACCGCGAGTTTGCCCTTCATTTTCCGATCCAGCTGTTTAATCGTTCGATTACGGTCCGATTCAAAGTTGTGAATAAAAAAACAACTGAAAGTTGGGATGAAGGTAAAAGCTAGTCAAAATTAATGATAATGTTGCAATATTTCATCCAAGAATAATTAATAAGTTTGGAAAAATTGGAAATACGTTGTATCAAATTTTCTTTGAAATTCTATTGTTAGCGATTAGAAAATTGTTTCCAAAGAGCGAATGTCAAGGGAGGTAATCGATTAAGACAATGAAAGCTCGTTTTTTTCACCAAGTTATTCTATGTAGTCCTTGAATTTTATGCTTAGTGAAATTCTCTGGGACAGGTTTTATGTTAAATCCTCGTCTCCAGACTCCTGTAGTCATTTTGATTTTTCACATGACTTCCAAATATTTATTGTGGATTTGTAATTGTATAGAATCTCCTGTTTATCCCAATATTCTTGCCTGAACTTTGTTAGACAGGGTGTATTAATCACTACATATGGTATGATCAGACTATTTTCCTTGTGTATGTGTTCATTTTTTCACAGTGTTTCGGCCAAGTACCCTCTGGCCTTCATCAGGTGTTCTTGGGTCTAAAATGTGCAATCACTACCCAGAGTGCATCCTTGGTTGGACGGGACGAGTCATATCTGTTTTTGTTTTATATCCGGGTTATGTTGTTTGGGGTACTTCCGTACTCTCTCCCTTGCATTGGGTAATCCATGTCTTACTTTTTTTTTTCTAGGAAGTCTCTTATGAGGCAAGCTCTTAGATGCTATTGATATCGATGCAGGGTCAGCTAATTGGTTTGATTGAAGTAAGGATGTGGGCCATTTTCTTCAGTTGTCATACTTACCAGTTCTTCTCCTTGTCAATAATTTGTACTCCATCCCAAAGAAGCCTGTGTCCAACATTCTCTCTCAAAATGTGTACAGGTGCACAATTTGGCAGGTATATAGCCGAAACATTGTGAAAAATGAACATATAGAGAAATTTATCTTATTGAATCATTTCTTTGTCATCGCAAATTTTGTAAAATATATTTTCCCGGGAGAAGACTGGGAGTGGGGTACCACAAAGCAGTTATCGTTAGGGCACCGAAATGTCCAACTGCGGCCCTGTCTTATGTATTTCTATCATGTTTCTTCTTACTCTTCTATAGCAAAGAGTTGACAGCTTCAGTTTATGGAGGCACTCTTTATAAATTAGATTTACCATGATAGGTACTTATCTCATTGCTGTCCTACTATCAACTCAATGTGTTTCGTTTTATATGGTGTCCAGACTGAACTTGCATACTCTTGGGGGAGGGATTCAAACTTATGATTCATACAGGGGTACAAATGTTTTCTTATTGTTGATAGAAAATTCTTCTTATCATTCCCATAATCAACTTCTTGAATTATTTTTTGTCACTTGTAATGAATTAAAACAAAAACATTTTTGTTTCAAATTATAGATCTATTACCTTTATAAAAGTGTCAGTTTAAAATGAATAAGCTCATGTTTTTGGGTGGATGTATGTTTTTCATTCATAATGTTATCATAAGGCAGAATTGATTCCCAACATTATGCCTATAATACGAAAATAGAGTTTTGAAGTAATTCTTATCTTTTTCCCCTCATAAATTTTCCATTTATAAGATGTTTGACATATGGAATAAAATAGAATTTTCAGTTAAGAAAAAAAAAAGTATGCTTTTTAATTAGAATTTTTAGTAATCAATTTTTTGTTCTTTCTATGCGTGAGGTCTTTGTTTGTGGGTCTATCTGAGGGTGTGCATGGCTTTGCAGGCCCCCACAAAAAAAAGATTCAATATTCTATGTAGATAAATATGCCAATTTTGCATTTTTTGTTTTGTATGTTATCGAATTCAATGTTTGAAAAAGTATAAACTACTATGAAAAAGAAGAAACCAACTTTGGAAATTTTTTTTATGTGTAAATATCCAAAATACTTTAGAGCTGACAGAAAGTAAGGAATTCGTTCAGCAGTACAGTTAAATTGTAAATAGGATCAACCCTCTTGAAATCTGGAAAATTTCTGTATTTTTCTGACACTTTTCCAAAAATAAGTTTTCTCTTAGAAAAAATATTTTTATCATAGTTTTTTCAGGATTATCTGCTCAATATAATCTTGACATTTTTTAAAAACTAAAAATATACAAAAGCAGAAATGATAAAAAAAAGTCATAATGAATTTTAGAAATTTTAATGAGTGGTACAAGTCATCCAGAAAGCAGAATGCATCGCCCTTGCATGGTGGTTACCAAGGTTGTCCCACACTTGTATTATACTGAACATATTTAGTAAATACCGATTAGGGATCAGATTGTGACTTTCTCATCAGCATCCCTTGCCAGTGTTCAAACCCAGTTAAAAACCATGATTTCAAGTGTTGATATTTAAGGTAAGTAGGATCTTTTAACATGGAAGTTTGGAGCAGCACAATATTCCAACCCACTTTTCCTACAATTCAGCTCTAAGGCATATCAAGCCTAGTTCTGTGAATATCCTCACGGATATGAACCTGTCAGGGTTTGATTCAACGAAGAATGTGACTTTGCATTGTCTCTGATTATCATCTTGCAACACAGCCTCCTTTGACAGGGTCATCTCTGGCTGTGCTTTCTCTGACAGGGCCACCACTTTCAACTGGTCCACCTTACTCCCTTGTGTCTACCCTAAGGCTATCAACTCTGGAATGGGTACAGAAAACTCCGCACCAGAAGCTATCTGGCTATGGGTAGGCCATGTTGCAAGAATGAAAGACAACCGATGGACATCACTACTTACAACATGGATCCCTGCGAAATCACATGCACATCCGAGGCCGACAGAATACAAAATAGAGAGATGAACTAGACAAATTCAGAAAATACTGGCTCCCTAACACCCATGATAGAGAATTGTGGCACATCCTGGGCAAAGTCTATGTCCAACAACGGATATTAAAAGACTGATGATGATGAAAATATACAGAGGGTACAATTATCAAAAAAAATATATGTCTTCTATACAGGGATAACATTCACTATATTAAAAAAAATGTGATAAACTTGAAAAAGCAAGGCCAAAACAATTGGGAATTATCAAATTTATCATTTGTCCGTGTTTTCATGGAAGACTTGGATAAATTTGTGGAGCTTTTTGTATACTACATCAGTAGCATTTCTCTTAAGTGTGTGTCTGCATATGAACTTTGAAAATTGAATTCATTGGAAATGCTGAGCCACGCACTTTACATTAACATGTTTTCTCTCCAGTGTGTTTGTATATGAGTTTTCAAAATTGAAATCTGTGAAAATGATAAACTACACACTCCAGAGGAATATGGTTTGTCTCCAGGGTGTGTCTGTATATGGGTTTTCAAACTATAATTCCTAGAAAATGCTATATCACACCCCTTACATGAATACAGTTTCTCTCCAGTATATATCGGCATGTGTCTTTTTGAAGATAACTTCTTTGTAAATGCTGAACCACACACTTCGCATGAATACAGTTTCTCTCCAGTGTGTATTTGCATATGAATTTTTGAATGTGATCTCTGTGAAAATGATAAACCACATACTTCACACGAATATAGTCTCTTTAGAGTGTGTCTGCATGTGAGATTTTAAAGTTGAATTATTTGAAAATGCAGAACAACACACTGTACATGAATGTAGTTTCTCCCTTGGATATATTTGCATAATTTTTCAAACGTGAGTTCTGTGGGAATGATAAACTACACACTTCACATGGATATGGTCTCTCTCCAGTGTGTTCGCATGTGTTTTTTTGAATTTGGATTTATTGAAAATCTTGAACCACACACTTCACATGAATATGATTTCATTCCACTATGTGTCAGCATGTGTCTTTTTAAATAGAACCCTAGTTTAAATGCTTAACCATAAACTGCACACCTGGTTTCTTGCCAGCGTGTGTTCCCATATAAATTTTTAAATATGAGCTCCGTGAAAATGATAAACCACACACTTAACATGAATATGGTTTCTCTCCAGTGTGTATCCACTTGTAAGATTTTAAAGTTGATTTCTGAGAAAATGTTAAACCACTCACTTTATATGAATATAGTTTCTCTCCAGTATGAGTTAGTATGTGTCTTTTTAAGTTTGAATACTCTGAAAATGCTGAACAACACACTTCACATGAAAATGGTTTGTTCTCAGCATGTATTTGCAAATCATTTTCAAAACTGATTCATGTGACCTCTCTGTAAATGCTGAACTCTAACATGAACTCCTCTCAAAGGCCATGCACAAGAATATAGTCTATTTTCATAGTTTTTGAGTAAATAAGTTCTTTATAAAAGCATTTTAAAATTAAAAATCATATTTCATGAGGTTTTGTGTTTTTTACTGGTTTTTTTTTTTTCAATTCATGAGCAGCAAATCACATAGTTTTTATTTATCTTGATTACGTATTTTCACATAAAACACAGAATCAACCATCATTAGTTTCTACGTGAAATCTCCGAAAGGAAAAGAAGTATCTTTAAACATCATATATTCATTCAGTTTTGGTTTCAACGAATTCCAGTACATCTCAACATATCTTCTGTCATGAATGGAAATTCAGTTAAATAAGACAAAGCAAAAATACATCACAAAACTTCATAAATGTATGACTGTTATTGTAAGAAGATAATGAGTTTCCTTCTTAATGTTTTGAAGAGGACAGATGATGGAAACATAAAAAGAGAGTCTAAGTCTTTCTCTTGTCTAAATTACACTCCAGTATTGCATTTTATTTATTTATAAATAAGAGATTTTACCTATCACAATTTTTACAGCTATTAAAACATTAAGAAACATGAGAAAAAAAAAGTCTTTGGGCAGATATTTAATAAACAAAATGAAATCCATCAGAGAGATACGTAAAATCAGCAAGGTATACTTGAAATCCTGTCCAAGGACAAGTTTTTAAGAAAAAAAGTCATGGGCTCCCCCTTGAATTGTATATCATATTGAAGTTTAATTGCTTCTTCATACCCTCTATTAGAGATGTGCTCATTTCTCTTATAAGATTATAATTACATACCATTTTTCTTCACGTATGGAATCAAAGTTGACCAAATTGTTCAATATTAAAGAGGATAAATAAGAGAATATGTGAAAATATTTTATTCACTTATGGAGGAGAGACAATCATTTCTTCCTATAAAAAGTCAGTTTTCATGATTGATTACTGTATTTTCGCATATTTTCAGGTCCTGACTGTGGCTAAAAGTTCTGCATAAACTAAGAATCAATTTCATAAAGTAATGAGCTATATACATCATACTAGCTCTGCGAATTTAAGATCAATTTTTGTGCAAGCAAATATTTTTCATTCTTTTTGATGGATGGGAAAAAATTAGATAAGATGAGTATCAATATGAAATTATGAAATTTTCAGAAAAAGTCTATGGTTGAAATATTTAGAAAAATACTTTTCCTTCATTCTAAAATTTTTTGAAGGTATCTCATCAAATTTAACAGGAAAGAATCTGATTGAGGATTAGTTGTAGGAAGTGTTAGATACTTCCCGTGCAGTGGTGGCACTGTGGAACTGAAGCACTCCCCATTCATTTTCATCTGATGTATATATGTTTATTTATTTGTTCTTGTACAAGATATTCTATACAATTATCAATAATCCTTAAATAATCCTCCAATTTCTAGAAGTAAAAACAACAAAATATATATATATATATATACAAATATATATATATACAAATATATATACATACATATACATATATATATATACATATATATATATACATATATATATATATATATATATATATATATATATATATATATATATATACATATATATATGTATTCGCCTGATGAGGCTCGAAGAGGGTAGAAACATGAGCTAGTTTGTGTAGCGAATCCACATTCAACTATTTTTTCCAGCTCTTCTTTTGGACAACTTAATTTCATGAGTAAAAAGTTGTATGTATTGAGCACTCTATGAAATAAATCCATTACATTTCAGAAGTGGCTTTATATTATTGATATATTATTATATTATGTCATACTGCTAGCCTGATTTGTACCACATATACTGTATGTATATAGAACAAGCGGAACTTGTTTCACTTCCATCAATTACTCACTTGTAGAGATCAAATCTAGCAGGATTTTTTCTTATTTGGTGGTTAGATTTAAAGGGATTTTTTTTTCAATTCTAAAGGTTAAATTCAAATTAAATTGTTAAACTCTTAAAAGGGCCAAATTAATTTAGCGTAATTAAAGCAGGTGCGCATAGTTACATTGTTTTTTGAGTGGCCTCACAACGCTTAATTATAATCCAGACAATGAAAATGAAGATACTTTTAACAGATGGGGAAGGCCTTTTGAGCAACAGTGGACCTATACTGATGATAATATATGGTTCAGCTCCATAGACTAGGCCTATATCACATATCAATCGATGATGTTATTATTTATCGATGAAATGAGAATGTATTCCATTATTGTTCATGGGAATCGTCGTTTTTTTTTTGTTTTGTTTTTTTTTATAGACAGTCTCCCGCAAAATTCGTATTTATTAGAAAACAAAACAAAGAAAATAAGGGAGAACTCTATACTTACTTCTTCCGTCTGATTAGTCTTCCCGAAGGCGAAACAGCATTTACAGAGAAAAGGGGGGGGGGAGAAACACAAAATTATTGAATAAACTAAACATTTCTAGCTTGCATTTTGTTTCTAAAAAAAAACAAAAAATACTACAAATAAAATCCATTGTTTGCAACCAGAAAATTTCTTCTAAAGAGCGAAATTCAAGGGCGTCATTTGTTGGAAACAATGGTAGCTCCATTCTTGTCTGAATTTTGTTAGACGGGCGTATTAATCATTTTGTACGATATGGTCGGGATATTTTCCTTAGGGCCGTGTGCACTTCGGCCTTCGTCGGGTGTTACTGGTTCTTGAATGTGGATTCACTTGAACCAACAACGCCAGGCAAATACCTGAGGGTACACGGTCGAAACTTCTGGAGGAAAAAATGAACAAATATCAGATATAATGATCTATGAAAGCACAGGTTTTCGTATTAATTATTTAATAAATCAAAGTCTACTCAAAACCCGACAGGACAAAACCCCAAGACTCTCGAAGTCGGACCCGCCCTCTTGACATTTCAGTGATTTGTAACTAGTATAATGTTATTTTTTATCTGGTCTCATTCTAAATTTATGCTTCTGCTGCTTTTTGTTTTGACACACCCCAAAATACATACTATTCGTCGTTTGGTATCTATTTTTCTTACAACACTCCCTATTATTCATCAAGACACTTTTACAAACGGCCGTTCCTTTTTAATTTATTTTTAACATCTCTTAGTTTTATTTTCAAAATACTTTTTTCTTCTTTTACTTTTTGACCATTGTTTATTTTTTTCACACGACACCCACTTCTATTCTCAGAAACACTCTCCTATCTCTTTTCTCCCCAGAAAATAAAAGATACACGTACAATTTTATTAATTTAATTTGTTTATCTATTTCTACGACCCTAAGTTTTATTCATCAAAGCTCAAAACACTTTTCAACTTTTTTAAATGATTATTTCTTTTCTATTCCTTTTAGATATCACTCATTTCAATTCTTAAATACGCCTTTCTGTTTATTTAAAACTATTTCTTGCTTATTTTCTCTAAACATTACTCACTCCAATTCTTAGCAACACTTTTGTACTTTTTGTTTCGCCATGAAAAATTAAAAAAAAACACATGGTATAAAACCTCCTTACCTAGATTCGATATAATTTTCTTTGACCAGTCTCATATATATATATATATATATATATATATATATATATATATATATATATATATATATATATATATATATGCAATAATGATTGCTGTTTCATTGTGCTACAACTCTTCAGTGTGGCTATAGACTATCCATTATCTCATTTAGTGCCACGAGGTAGGAATCGAAACCTTTGCTTCAGACCCAGAGGCTGGCATCTTACCTCTGCCCTACTCAGAACTGGACGGTCAGTATTCACTCATGCATAATTTCTCATGCACCAGAGTGCTCTATTCCTAAGTTGGAAGAGCATTATATATATATATATATATATATATATATATATATATGTGTGTGTGTGTGTGTGTATAAGACTTTCCTGGCAACCATACTCACCGTCGAAATGAGATCTTTTGAGTGGAACTGATTTCGACACTTCACTATTTTTTTTTCCGTGAATTTTTTATTTCTTTCTATTCATCAAATTTTATTTGTGAAATTTTGACATCCATGCACACCTGATGTTGAAGATGGTGCTTAAACGAAAAGAAATAAGTGAATTCATGAAAGAAAAACTGAACATTTCAGTATCTGGAGGGCCAAAATCAGTCCCATTCAAATGATTCAATTTTAACGGTTAAAAAAGCAAAACGTTTTTACGCTTCTAAAAATTGACAAATAATACCACTTATGAATTTTTTTTTACCTGGCCCCATATCATAAACAGACATCACATCTGAAAGTTAGGAAATGATACCCATAATACTAAATCTTTTTTTTTTTTTTTACCTATTATGATCATATATTTTCAAAACTTGTCATTTTCTTAGGTCTCCATAAATTGAAAAAAATGATTATACACAGTATTGAATTTTCAAACCATAGGCATTGAGCATTCCAGATTTGACTAAATTGAAAGGCTCGCATTCAACGTCAACACTGGATGACGTCAGCTGAAACGTCAGCAGTCTTACCAACATAAACAAATACCACTTGATAAATCACTCCTTCCAATCCAACTACACCGAAAAAGACGAATATTCGATGAAAAACAGATGAAAAGTAAGGGTTTTTTTTGGTTTGATTTCTCTATAAAGGATCAATTCATTTTATGATTAATTTTATTCATTTGATTTGTTTCAGTTTTCATATATTTTATGTGATAAAGTTGCAAGGAAATCATCTGAAATTGGTTTCGATTTTAATTTGAATGAAATGAAACTATATAATGAAAAAAAAACATCAAAAGTATGCAGGTCCCCGACAGAAAACAGTTGAGAGAGAGAGAAGAAGAAGAAGAAGAAGAAGGGGCAATTAGTTGTTCGTAAGGATACCATATCGAAAAAAGATTCAAACCATAAAAAAGTTTGTATGTTTTTAGTAATTGGGTCCCCGAGAACCTGTATAACAATTTTAATTCTAATCGTTCCTAAGTTCAATATTTTTTGCACGTTGACAGATGGATATTTATATTAAAAAATGTAAACAAACAATCAGATCGACCGTAAATGTTCATTTTTCGATTCTTACGGTTTTCCCATCATTTTAGCAAAGAAAAAAGGCATAAAAATAATGACAGACATACGTAATGGGTGACAGTCCCCGGCTTTTTCCGGCTAGGGACAAAAATGAATCTGTACATAAGTGAAAAGTATTACACTATGTGTGTGCTTATACGTAAATATATAAGTGTGTGAGTGTTAGCAGTTTACACTGTTTTTATACGATGAAAAATCAAAATCAAGAATTAGATTTTTAATTTAATTTGATACATTTATTTTCTAAACGATGCTTATCGCGTTTTGAAACCACTTTCCTCAAATATACATATCTTCTTATATTATATCAGTATGTATAATTATTGAAAGAGTCACAAGTAAATGGCAACTATTCTCCCCTTTCAGAGATCAAAACTAGAAGGAGACCTCCCTTAAGCAGTCAAAAGTGAAAGGACATTGTTCACCTATAAGGGGCCAAAAACGAAAGGAAACTTTTCCCTCTTCAGGAGATGATAAGTGAAAAGAAACTTTCCTCAAAAGTGAAGAGAGATTTTTAAATCCCTCTAAGGGGTCAATAATAGCGGGAGACTAAGCCTCCTTGAGAGATCAAAAGTGGAATTGAACTTTTTTTTTTTCATCTTTCAGAGGTCAGAAGTGAAGGGATACTTTTTTTTCTTTTTAGGGGGCGAAAAATGATGGGAAATTTCTATTCAATGTTTTAGTCTTCTTATTTACTCCTACAATATTCCGTCTGGGGTAGATGGATACTTCAGCTAATTTATTCTAAAACTGTGGTGAAATACTTAATGTCAATGCCACTCATAAATTACTTGAGTTTAAAACTGATTATTCTCTTCAATATGCACTGTAGAGCCCTTATAACACGGAATTCAGGATCCATGATTTTCTGCTGCATCATAAGTGCGTTTATTTTCATTTTTATTTCTTTTTTTTGTTTGTTTCATTTTACAACCCTCGATCTAAGTTTTCCTTTTTACTATATGAAGAATGCTGGGTGTCATTTCCGGACAGCAAGTGAAAATAGGTGTGAAGTTATTTATTTATCTATCTATCATTTATCTATCAGTATCGTAAACTGAAACGACGCACCGTGCAATGACACAGCCAGATGGGGAATGTGGGTCTAGGTCCAGTCCCCATCCCCGCCTTCAACTCCTTCAAATCTGACCCTCGTAATTCATACAGAAATAAAGAAAAAACCACGAAGGTGGAGGTATGGTGAAGCTAGTCTGGTTTGAAGACAGAAATGAAAATTACACCTCATCAGAAGGTTACACTTGTATAAAAATTTAGATACATAAGTAGAGAATTTGGACGAAAAGCCCACAAATGAGAGGAAAGGAAGAATGGGGGATAGAGTATTGAGAAAGGAAATGAATTAGACAAAAACATTTCATCATCACCATCATCATCATCAGTCTTCTAATGTCCGTCGTTGGACATAAACCTTCCCCAAGATTCGCCACATTTCTCTATCATGGGCGTCATGGAGCCAGTATTTTCTAAATTCATCTCTCCATCTTGTATTCGCATGTGATCTCTGGGGATCTATGTTGTGAGTCGTGATGTTCATCGGTTGTCTACCATTCTTGCAACAGGACCAGCCCATTGCCATTTAGGTTTTCTAATAAATTCTATGATGTCTCGCACTCCCGTTTCCTTCCTGATGTACGGTGCTGTTTTGTGATTTCTCCATGTGAGGCTTCTTGGTTTGCAGGTCTGTCTCTTGGTTAGGTTCCATGTTTCAGCTCCATAGGTGATTATCAGGAGGATGCATTGGTTGTATACTCTTCTTTTTAGGATTATTGGGATTGTCTTGTTTTTCAGTGGTCAATAGATGAAATTCGTCACCTCTTTCCCCTCTTATCTTGCACTAAATAGATTAAGATCAAATAAAATCTAATATACAACCATTACAACGACCACTCATTGGTGGTGGGGGAATGAAATATACAGTGCCCGTTCAAGGCCTGGAATACTTGAAATTCAACATTGACGGACCCAATGCTTAACATTTCTTAGGGTTTTTTATTTTATTTCTGTATTCAGCTATCACTTGGAGAGCCAAACATAACGTTTTGAAAATAAGGGTCCATGCTCAAACCGCATTATAAGCGACCCTGCATTATATCAAGAAAATTCAAGTTAATCAAATAACTTGAAATGAGTATAAAACTTATGTAATTTTCTTCAAATCTTATACACTGGGCCTTTTTACATAATTCCAAAGATTTTTTTAGGTATCTGAACCTTTGAAAAAATCGGTTTTTTATGGGGATGGGTCTGGGTTTGTAAATATTTGAAGACATACAAGGATGGATCCGATTAGCCCGAAAGTAGGTCATAAAGAAACAATGACTGCATAGACATTTTACATATTTTGGGCGGTTAACTCTTTGTCACCGACAGACCATGCTTGAGTCACTATTAAACACAGCATTACCCCACCTTATCATTTGTTGGCATAGACATTACAATAAGGCATGAATACCCAGGCAGACGCATTTTGCAATGTAATTGAAAGTATAATTATCTGACGCACAAGTGAACAAGGATGCAGAATTCTATAAGAATTGAAAGTTCTTACAATATTCAAGAAAATAAACTGTAATCAGGTAGATGAAGTTGAAATGAAGATTCATAAAACCTAACAACAATCACGACTTGACTTTTCATTATTGAGAATTACATAAGATAATTTTTATATCCTATCTAGTTAGTAATTATCGCCATTAAAAACAAAACGTGACAAAGGTGAGAAAAAAAAAGTGGCCAAGTTGTCTCTCAACTTAATTAGTGTGTGCTTGCCAGGTCACTGTACTTGGAGAGAGATGGACATATTTTTAGATTTAGTCCGGGGGCGAGTAAGTAAGTTAATCCCGGAATGTATGAGGATAGGTTGAATGGGTAACGGCTGACATTGTAAGATAAAAAGGAGGAACTTGAGATATTCAAGATCATGTGTGAAATGAAATTAGTAGATCCTGATGTATATTGAGGTAGGAACAATTATTTAGTTTTATGAATTAAACAATTAATTCTCTCTCGAGATTGGTCAACTAAACTCGGCACTGGGGGAAAAAAATAGATTCAAAATTATCATAATTATCGACACCTGTTGAATTATTGAAAATGTGAGAAATATAATCCATCAGTGTCTCTGTATCTCGTCTCCCTTCTCTCTTAATTTTCCATTTCCTCTTTCTTTCTTTTCTTCTCCTTCCTTTTTTTCTCTTTCCTTCGTTCTCTTTCTCCTTGATTTTGACCTCTGAAAATAAAAAATACCTCTTAAAAAAAAAAAAAAACAGTAAGAGAAAAAAAATCTACCTCTCCAAATTCGACTTTTCGAAAAATAAAGTTTCTCCAAGATTTCGCCCATTTAAAAGAGAAAAGTGAAAATTCCTTATCGATTTCGACTCATTAAAGTGAAAAAATAAAAGTTCCCTCCATGTGAACGACATAACCTCTGATCCCTGATGAATAAAATTACTACTCAAGGTACCCAAGTACAACCAATGAACATTGCGATATGAGATACGTTAAAAAATATTTTTGCAGTCCACGTCACATTTTATTCTCTGAGGATTGAGTTGAAAAAAAAACGAAAAATATTCTTTTGTTACACCAAATAAGGGTATTTTTGATATTGATGAATAAGCATTTTAATAGAACCCCCACCCTCCTAAAACAGATTTTAGAGGATGGTTTCCCGGATATCAAAACTGCACCCACAGAATATTTTATGGATTAATATCTAGTTTCTCTGTGTGGGGGAGTACGAACAGACGGACAGATAAGCATTTCTTTTCAAATGGATTACGCCCCTTTGATAAGTTAGTGAACCCGACATATTTGATATAATTATTTCATGGAATTGCGTAGTCTCAATTGTTTTTTTATGATGGAAAAAAATGAATCCTGAAATGGTCAGTTTATTTCAGACTGTGTTCGGTTGCCCTCTTCTATGATGTTGTTGTATCACACCGACTAAGCAGACGATATAAGGCCGACAGATGTAAGTGTGAATTTTAACCTGATCACTTTTTGCTTTGTTACAGTACAGAACGAATTGTATTTCCTTCTCTTGTTTTTAGAAATTTATGATTTTTTTTGGAAAGAGTTTATATCATAAATCGAGAAATGATCTAAAATAAGATGGCTGGATTTGTCCATTTCCAGCTAAATTTAAACAAGTTGTTTGCTCAAAAAATCATGTGAGGGGCGGCCCCCGAGATAAGTTGAATGAACACTCTAATTTGTCCCTATTTCATATATCATTAAAAAATTATATAACTCATTATTTCCAGCTAACATTGGTGTTCTCTTGTCAATCGAAGGTCTGGATTTTCAAGTTTCCCTAATATTGTCCCTAAATAAGACGTTGGTGCCGATTCCCCGGCAAAGTGAACAAGCCCCCCCCCCAATGGTCGGGGGGAGCATCACACTGAAAAAGGAATAGTTTCTCAACATTCTAAATGAAAATTTCTCCAAAAGATTTTCGTCCGTCATTATATATTTATATGCATTTCATTAGATTCCAATGAGTAGTCAGTAACGACCTGTCGAAATCTACGTAATTTGTTCGTGAAATTTTGGGACAATTTTCCGAAGTAAATTATTACAGGTAATTTATCATTTTTTTGCACGATTCGTTTTCAAAATATCTCGGGTTATATAAAAGTGGACACAAATAATTTTCACCTGATTTTTCCAATCTTACTTCTTAATAATGTATGACACAAAGTTTCTTACAATAGATTTTCATTTTATTTGATTTTGACGATTTTTTTTTTTTGATGCTTTTTTCTCCCGTAAGATGTTGATTTCCAATGAGTAAGTCAGCGGAGTCTGCTTCCTAATAATTGCAATATCGAAGGTAATCTTGTATTGAAAATAATAATCAGTTAATGATCATTTTCATGGACATTTATGCAGGGAATCTCAGGTAAATTACGGCAGTTTACGGTCATTATTTAGACCGGGATGTGGTGAAGGTAAGTACTACCCGTGTGGATATTCAGAAATGCGATGGTTTACAAGGGACCTGCGTTTAACGAAGGGTTGACAATAATACCACACAGAATTAGATTTTTCCTACCTTGCCTTTTTTTTTAATCTGGTCTCATATTCTGAATTTATATTTTTTGAAGCTTTTTTTTTCTCGGACGCATCCAAATATCAAAGAATACCGCGCAGTATCAATTTCCTTCTTACCTGGCCTCGTATTCTAATCACAACTTTTTAAAAGCATCCGCCCCCCCCGTTTCTCTGTCTATAACGATGGACTCTTCCACTGAAATGATTTCAGTAGTTTTTATTCTAAAATAAAAAAAACTTCCCAAAGAAATACAAATATATCTGTGATTTTTTTTTTCCACATGGATTAACGAAAGATAGCATTCTTCCCATTTTCAATTTCGAACGTTATTATAATTATTTGTTTTCTTCATGAATTGTAATTTAATTCAAAACATTTTTTCAATTGACGAAACAAAAGTTTTATCGTCTTCATTGATCCATGTGATATGGCATTTCTGATTCCAATTTTAAAATTTATACCCCCCCTCCTTGCATTTAACTTGAAAAAGTCAATGCTATGTTCCGTTGATGGGTGTAAACTTTTTAAAAAGGGCACCAAACAAATTTTCCCCTGACAAATGTCCACCCTTCAAATTGCCAAGTGGGACAAAAAGAGCTTGGTTAGATCAAAACGTGACAAAATTTTTAGTAATTGAAATCCCCCCCCCCCCCTTGTATAGTTGATATGTATTGGAGAAAGGAATGCAGGTATCCCCATTTGGCTCCCTGGGTAGGCCACAAAGGAGAGGGACTAATATCCGTGTTGTATATAACCACGTGTATGATAACCTCCCAGTGTATTCAGTTAAAAAAAAAAATGACAAGTGGATATTTGTGAATTATGATTTATCTAACGATATTAGAGCAAAATGACAACTTGAAAAGTGCTGTGCAAATGACATTGTAAAATTGTTCCGTTAGTGCATTCTGATTTAACCAAGAAGGTCTGATGCTGATTGTGTGTTGAAATAGGTTCTGTGTTTTGTTGTGGGCATGATTAATAATCAAGTGGATTGTATGGAGAAAATCAAAACTAGGCTGAGTTGTGTGTCATCAGAGGGATATCAGATGACGTCCGCTGTAGGGCCGAGCCTTAGAAATAGGTCTTCGAATGATTGATGAATATCTGAGTTAGTGTCTCGATGGGGAAACAAATAGTTTTCATGAGTTGCTAGGGTGTTTTATGTTTTATAAACTCAGAATCTATATCATAGATTTTCATTGGAATTCATTTAGAACTTTCGGAAATACAGTAGAGCCAAGACTGAATAACACGCTCCGGTCTGAAATTTTGATACTGACCTTCTTGTCCGTCTCTCCACACAATATCTCTAAAAGTTCTCAGTTAAATTTCAATTTGATAAAGGGATACGCAATAAGCTAAAAAAGAAGGCAGAAAGTTTTTGATAGGATCCATTCATGAATATTTACCTTATGACCTAGCTAACTCTGCAACCAGATCCACGCACAATTATCTCCCCCTGTAACCTAGTTGACTGTCAGTAACCACAAAATATCTCATATGGTACTGTCGGTCCACACAGTATCTCCAAATGTTCTGAATTCCAACGAGATTTTGTGGATAGTAGATCAAGGGAGGTAACTGAATTTCGGAGTGAATCCATGCACAACTACATCCTTTACGTTTAAGCTATCTATCCACACTGCATGTATCTTCAAACTTTCTCTGTACACATATCTTCAAAAGTTCTCAATTATATTTCCTGGCTGGAAGGATGGGCAATAAGCTGTAAGAGAAGGCAGGAAATTTTGGGGTGGATCCATCGATGATTGTTTATTTCCCTTATGACCTAGCTGACTCTGCAACCACAAGATATCTTCAACAGTTCTGTCTGTCAACATGAGTTCTCAATGAAATCCTGTGAAAAGATTAGAATTGTTCAGAGAAGAAATGGTTGAATTTTGGAGCAGATTCATGCACTTTTACCTCTTTTGTATTATAACTAAATGTCCACACTACACAATATATCAGAAAGTTCTCAATAGATTTCAGTGAAATTTTGTGGAAGGGTGGACAAGAAAGTACAAAAGAAGTAGAGTGATGTCATAGTGAATCCATGCACAATTACCTCCCTGTATCTTATTTAGCTGTCCATACCACACAATAGCTCTAAGGGTTCTCTGTCTATCCTCATATCTCCCAAAGTTCTCTATGAATTTCAAATTTTATAGAAGAGTGTGCAATAGGCTATAAAAAGAACTATCTAAAATTTCTGGAGGATGCATCAACAGTTACCTTTTTTTTTTTACATATTTATTTTTTAGAGCTGTCGATCCACACTGGTCTTTCATTTTGAAACACGTTTTCATGACATTTCATTGTAGATAGCTCAAAATGACTGGCCCCGATGCATATTTCTTTTGTAACCTTTACTCAGCATAAAACTTCTTTTTCAATGATGTATAATTATAATAAGTATATCCATATTTCATGTCATTTTTTTTTTCTGACTAGGACACCACAGCAAAAATCCAGCATTATGAAAAATGGTGCCTAGATTTCTATCAACTGATCTGGAATGTATACCCAAGATATTCTCTACGGTCCCTCTTGTTCAACTCAAAAATTCCTACAAGACAATGCCAAAATTATTCTGGAAGATACTTCCTAGGTGTGTGAAGAGCTATTCTTCTATTGAACAACACCAAGATTCCATACTTCTGTGATTTGATATGAATACACTGGCCTTCAATACAATTTATCAAACCAAATATACGTAATAAATGTCCAAACTAAATGATAAAAAAACATTAATTTCACACATCATTTTGGCATTTAAATGTTGCAACTAGTTGAATTCAGTAAATCAACGTGTAAAAGCCGAAATAGAATTGAGAAACTAGATATGACATATATTGTAAAGTAGGTTCCAAATTTTAAAACCTGCCATTTGACTGTGATAAGTTGCAATTCATTGAAACTTAAGAAGAGTTCTGATAATTTTATAATTTCAAATAATATATACATCTGCTATTTACGTTGATATTATCTCTTTTCCTAATTTACTGTTATCGATTGAAATGGGGAACAAATGAACCTTTCTGATGGCCATACATTAATATTTTATGAAGAAACTAATCATGTATTCTTGTAAAATGTGTTGATTTGATTTTAGAAAGTTTATTAGAAATTTGTGAAAAAACTGAATGATAAATTATATTTCTATGCAGTTTTGATTTCATGGGACTTTTTTCTCAAGTGTATGTATACAAATACTTACTAGAGAGTATCATATTCTTCTGTGCTGGGTGAACCTCTATTTTCACTTAATTCAGCTAAAAACCAGGCTTATAAAGAATAATCCAGTGGACACTAGCATTGAGTGTATGGACTGGCATTTCCAGGAAATTCAAATCTAAAAATGTACACGCGTGCAAGAAGAGTGAAATCTTCAACTTGTGATTCATGTGGCTTGTTATTTTCAGATGTGTCCAACTTGAAAAAACACATGCAAACACATACTGGAGAGAAACCATATTCCTTGAAGGTGATTGAATCAACGCTTTCAAAGCCTTCATATTCAAAAAAAGACATCCAAAAGCATTCTGGATCTAAAGTATATTCTTGTGAGGTTTGTGGGTCAACATTTTCACTGCATTCCCATTTTAGAATACACATGCAATCACACGCTAAAAGAAAAAACTATTCTTGTGAGGTGTGCGGGTCAGCATTTTCACAGAGTTCATATTTAAAAGCACACATGCGAACACACACAGGAGAGAAACCATATCATTGTGTAGTATGTGGGTCAACTTTTTCACTGAAAGCAACTCTGAAAATACATATGCAAACACATACTGGAGAAAAACCATATTCTTGTGAGGTATGTAAGGCAAGATTTTCATGGGATTCACATCGCAAAGCTCATATGCGAACACACACTGGAGAAAGACCATATTCTTGTGAGGTGTGTCTGTCAGCATTTTCACGGAATTCCCATTTAAAAATACACATGCGATCACATACCAAAGAAAAACCTTATTCTTGTGAGGTGTGTGGGTCAGCATTTTCTCAAAGTTCATGTTTAAAAACACACATGCGAACACACACAGGAGAGAAACCATACAAATGTGAGGTGTGTGGGACAGCTTTTTCACTGAATTCAACTTTGAGAACACATATGCAAATACATACTGGAGAAAAACCATATTCTTGTAAGCTGTGTAAGTCAACTTTTTCATGGAATTCGCATCTCAAAGCACACATGCGAATACACACTGGAGAAAAACCATACACTTGTGAGGTGTGTGGGTCAGCATTTTCACTGCATTCACATTTAAAATCACATTTTCGAACACACACTGGGGAAAGACCATTTGCTTGTGAGGTTTGTGGATCAGCATTTTCATCAAAGTGGAATTTGAAAAAACACATGCGAACACACACTGGAGAGAAACCATATTCTTGTGAGGTTTGTGGATCAGCGTTTTCACAGCGTTCATATTTAAAGAAACACCTGGAAAGACATGCATGAGGGGATCTATACACTCTGGATCTGTATTTTCTGAGTGTTCAAAGTGTGTATTGGTGTATTCACAGAAGTCCTAGTTAAGAGAACACATGCAAACACACTACACGAAAAAATATCTTTTGAGTTATGTATCATCAGTCACAAAATTTTAGAAAAAATATCCTTGTAAGTTCACCATTTTGATGATATTCGTCTTTAAAAAAAGCATTTGAGAGAAACCAAATGGTTCAACATTTTCAGAAAATACACACAGCAGAAAAACCCTTATTCTTGTGAGGTGCATGGATGTGTGTTTTCTCTGAATTTAAGTTTTTAAAGATACATGAAAGCTCACACTAGAGAAAAATCATATACATGCTAAGTGTGTAGATCAGCATTTGCAAAAAATAATTTTTTGACAGAACATATACAAACCCACACTTGAGAGTAACCATAAGTTTCTTAACTGCATGAACAAGCATTTCAGAAGTACACACAAGAGAGAAGCATGATTACTTTAACTAAACTCTAGCCATTGAAGATTTTTATTGCTTGAATATACAAAATTTAAAAGTATTTAATACAGTAATTCAAAACAAGCTGGATTTCAAAACCATGCTTCTATTTTCATACAAGTAATTTAATTTCGTTTTGAAAACTTAATGTTGATAAGGAATCTGCTCTATAAGTGATGTCTTCAAAATTATCCAGCACATAGGGGTACTCGATTGTTATCAGGTGGACAAAATGAATTCTGTGTTATGTAAAGTTTCATTCTGAAAACTAAGCATTTGCACAGATCTGTCAAACTGAAATTATCTACTTTTTTAAAATATTGCGGAAATATCGCTGATTACTATTTTTTAAACAGAATTTTGTTAAACATATATATTTTTGTACATTCAAAGTCTTTCCTTAATTGTATACTCAATAAAAGATTTGAAGAGAATTTCGAGTTGTCCTTTCTGATTTTGAATGAAATATACTTTTTGCATCATAAGATTGGTTGCTTTGTAAACACACACATGACATTATTCAAATGACAACCATTTTACAAAGGTAAACAAATAAAGTTACTTAACCTCAGATAAACAAAGTATGTTTTGTGTTTTCAATCCCCAAAAAGTTAAATAATAATTAAATAATAATTTTTTTTCAAGTTTCAAAAGTTACCACCAAAAGACAAAAAAATGGTTTATTTTCTATTGAATGTATTTTTAAAAAAACAAACTAATACTCATTTTCCAAAAAGTTACCCCTATGAAAAAAAACAAGTATTTTTGGTGCTTTCATTCCAATTGTATAGAAAAGTCAAGTATTAGATGATGTAGTTTTGGTAAGTTACCTACCAGCAAAAAAAAATAACATATTTTATGCTTTCAATTCAACTGTTAAAAGACTTTTAAAAATCAATTTTTCTCAAAACTAACAAATTTATGGCGGTAAGTAAGGTCTCTATGGGTTGAAAGCACAAACAATATTTTTCAATTCCATCAAATCCTAATCCAAGTATGGGGCAACTGCTTTGGCACAATGTGTTGAAATCACAATTTTTTTTAAATAACCAGTGTTATTTAATCTGACTGTCACTTACATTCATTTTAGTTTTAGGAGTGTATCTTTCTAATATATCTATAAAACTAATGTTCAAATATAACTTGAAATTACAAACAGGATAATAGAGTGAAAACTTGAGTTTTTTCTTCAAATTCCATTGCATATCTACTAGAAACCTACATGTTAAAAGTGCGGCTTTACTGTCATTATAAAAATACGTAGTTTCAATTTGATCAGAAAACGGAAAACTGTTCTTTTTTTACACAAAATCATGATAAGTGAAACGTTCATTTAGTTTTGAGAATACTGTGGGAAAATTGTCACAAAATTTGAAAAATATTGTGTATTTCATGCAATATCTAATTGTATTCCAAATGAAATCTACACCTGATCATTAATTTTAATAGAATGTTTTTGACAATACCAATAGCTATTGTTTATATCTGATATTCAACTCTTTATGCAATTGGACTGAAAGCATAAAAAATACTTGACTTTTCAAGGTTAGGAACTACTGTATTACTTTAAAAAAAATACCTTTGAGAGAAAATAGAACATTTTTTTGTTTTTCTTGTGAATAACTTGAAACTTGGGAAAAGTTTCATTCTTATTCAACATTCATTGGATTGAAAGCACAATACATTGTTTTTTTGCGAGAGAGAAATAATTTTCAAAAATATGCGTTGTTTACTTTTGTGAATGTCATCAGAGTTGAGGAAAATATGTTCGGGTCAATGTCAGAGTGTTAATAGTATCATTGGTCCTTGATTTGAATAATGTTCAAATTGTGAAATATTTTTCCATAATTCTTATGAAATAAAACTTCTGAATTCTTCAATATTTCATTTAAAAATTAAGACGTGTTATATTGTAAGATTTTGATTTCAAAATACTGATATAAAGAAGATAACTGTGTAAAAGACACCATCTTTTACTTGAAATTCAACTTATTGTAATTCTATCAAAAATCAAATAGATGTTATCTTTGTAAATTTTGTGTTAATCCTTGTTAACAGTGATAGAACGTGCAAGTAGAGTTGTATTAATATGATGCTTATAGTCTGACGCATCTAATACTATAAAACTGACTAATATTTGTCATCTTGCATGGATGTGTCTTATAAACTCCTAAATGGCTACAACTTGAAGACCACAAATTTGTTGATAGAGGTAAATTGACTCTAAGATCAACATTAGATAGGTGGTGCTGACCTCCTGGGTCTCAACTGGTCAAAAATATTTTCTACTCTAATTTGTAAGTTTCTATTTAAAGACTCATTGATTTCTAGAAAAAAATCATCGGTAGTGATAATGATCCAGTGGTTAGTTATGTAAAATATAATCTGCAGACCAAGTTCACACTCCCAAAGAGAGAATTGGATTTGTTCTTTTAATTTGATGTACTCCCAATTGGACTTTCAAATCTTACAAAAATTTATCAGTTTTGAGAAATACTTTTCTTTGAGTTTTTAAGGTGTGGTTATAATCATAATGCTGAATTTGTCTGCTTCAAGAAAAACTTTTCCATGTTTTCAGATGGTGAGTGGGTTCTATTTACGATATTACTATAAAGCCAGTACATTGCTCTATTTTTTCTTTCTCTTACCTAGTCTCAGCTAGCCAAGCAACTGCACCCAGAGGGCTAAAAATTTAATGAGGGTAACTTGATATTTCAGTCATTAACTTTTGACTGAATAGACTTCAGGGAATAAACTAATAATAAAATGAGGTATATGTGAAATATTACAAAATTGATAGTTTATCCGTATTGTGACACAACAGAGCCCATAAATTTTACAGAAGTGATAAAATGAGATATTTAAGATATATAGTACATCCTAGGTTTTACTGACGCCAATACGACAGTTTCCAGAATTAATGCACACTTTTAAATGGGCATCAATGGAATCTGGTATGGATGAACATGATAGTGTACCAACGCCAATTGCCCTTCCTCTCTGGGGTGACTGCAGGACCTTCCCAACCTTTGATATTCTTTCTGTGATAAACTATATCACCATTATTATATACCACTTCTGAGTGCATAAATTATGTCCGAGAGTTCTTCTGATCTGTTCACTTTGACTCTGCAGAAACAGAATTTTGTCTAGCACTGTGCAAAGCATCCATATTCTAGCAAACCTCTATGGCTGGAAGTTCATTCTCTAAAATTGAGGGATGGTTAGGGCTAACCCCAAGTTCTAATTGGTTTAGATTGAAACCATCATTATTTTGTATTGACGTTTTGGAACTCACTGCCAATGTGAGTGTTACTTTGTGTTCATATTTGACATAGCTTTGTGGTCTCTACGTATATTTAATCATACCGTTCCACAATCTTATAACTGGATGATGATTAGGCTGGTGTTATTGAAGTTCCTACATTTAGTGTTACATCATTTCCCTGTAATCATTAAAAAATTTCACCCCTGTCATCACCCAAGAACTTCCAAGAAGGACCGAAATATGTTATCCACGTAAAGTAAATGTTTTACACAATTTCAGCCTAATGTTAAAAAAATATCAAATAAGCAGCAGAATAACTTGTGGCTGAGTCAGTTAAGTGCAAAATTCTGAATTCATTATGCATATCCTTCAAGTCCATAAATGCGACTCGTTGAAATTTATCAACAAGGGACACATCCATGACTGGATGTAAAGGTTGACATTCATACTTGATGCATAATCATGAGAATCACAGCATTTTATTCTCCTTAACAAGTTTGCACAAGTTTTCTTCTGAAGTATGAGAAAATCGTCTGCGTAACTTTATTGCCTTTTCCTTTTCTTTTATTGAATATTTCATAACAGACTTATGTAAGACTACATGAACTCTGCAATCACTCCATTTATTAAATAGCATATTTGAGAAAGGAATACAGTAGTGGCTTAATGAGGAACAAACTGTCAGTTGTATCACACAGAACTTGAGCTGTCTCATTGACAAAATTTAAAACAATTTCAGCTTTCTTTATAGAGGGTTTACTCAAGAGGGGTGTAATTTCATTATTTACTACCCTAGACTTGATCATATCTTATTTTCTGTCAGTAAAATTTTACTTCATTTTCAAACTTGAATTTTGTGTTCCTTAGAAAGTATTCAACTGAAAATTTATCTTGATCAGTTGAGGTATCACAAAAAGCATTTAACCATGTCTCACCAGCGACTCTTTTTGTACATGCATTGTACAATCAACCAATTCAAAGCGTCTCTGTAGCTAACATGAAAAAAGAAAACATGGATGCAAACTACAAAATCGATCAAATGTGGGAGCATTAAATAGCACCTTAATTAAAAATTATAAATTTGCAATGAAAGAAACTGAAAATTTGAAAAAAGAAATTTGAAGCAAAGAAAAAATGAAACATACAGATGTTTTGAGGTCAATTTGTGGGCAATAAACATTTATAGTGCCAAGAGTCTGACTTTCAGTAGTTTTACAGCGGTATGAAGACATCAAGGTTGCACACTTATTTACTGTTTTCATTGACAAATAACACAAGGGACACGGTCGAATGTACAACTTTTTTCCATCTTTTTAATTATTTCCATAATTGAAGTTTTATAAAATCATTATTTCAACAAAAAAAATTATTTTACTCCTTCAATCTTAATTAATGACATTTTGCTTTCTACTCTTCCCTTTACTACTGATATTTGAATGCTCTATCATGATGCTCTGCACATATTGTCTGCTGGAATAAACACTGCACCAAACATAGTGAATAATATGAGTGTAACCTGTTGTAACCTCAAGGATTCTTTTGGGGGGTACCTTTTTTTTTTCTCTCACGTTTGGCATGTTATCAAGTGACAGAATCTAACTTCGTAAAAGTGTCTCTGAAGACGGACAAAATGTATAAGAAGTTCTTTGATAGTAACAAAATAAATTATTGATTCCAAGTAGGAACACAACAGTTTGAATTTTAACATCTTTTTTCCATTGAAAACAAAAGACAAACCATACAAAGTTTCAGTAATTGGTGCAGATATACAGGGTGTACCTGGTGTTTGAGAACAGAACTTTAGTCGGCCATAAATGGAAAACAACCCAATGTAATATTATCAAGCACACACTAAATTTCAATTTTCTCATTTTTTTTTTCAAATATATAAACTTGAAGATCACCAGCTTCTCGGACATGGCCAGGTCCTTTGTGTTCAAGGTCAGGAATAAGCTGGAGGCCTCTGGTTCAGACATGTCATCCGTGGCCGACAGGAAGAAGTATTGTCAGTGATAAAACAGCATCAGATGGCTGTTTTTGTCCAGCAAGTTTGAGACATCAACAACAACAACCTCCGCAAAGTGCCAGACACAATGTACAAGCCTTGGGGCATGGATGGGGGGTACCAAAGTGAAACCATGTGTATTCCAGCAAGGCTCTGCCCCCTCTCATAAGGCCCACATGACCTAAGATTATGTAAGTACAAACGTATGTACAAACAATGTTAGAGTTGTTTGTAAACATATAAAATAAGATTTCTAATCCTTTGTAAAATGTTTGAGTTATTTGTAAATGTGTAAATAATGTTTCTAGCTGTTTGTATTGAATTTTCCGAAAAAAAAAATGCAAAATGATTCTGACTAGGATAGTACATGTACTGTTAGATCCCTAGGAAGATTGTCACAAATCATTTCACAAAAAAGATTTTAAAAATCTCATCGTTTATTCCATGTCTGCTTGCAAATTTCAAATGAACAGTGACTTAACTGGATGTAATCATTAATTTGAATATACTGTTTACACAAATAAAACAACTGAACAAATTTTTGATGAGTTTCACTTTCAATGTTAAGTGAAAGTTAACAGCACAGTCAAAAAAACATTCTGAGAATAGCGTTCCCCATCACATAAACAAACACAACTACCTGGAAGTAGCTTAATATATACACAATATGAACGTGTGGGAAATTTTTGTTTTTTTTCATTCTATGTATGATGAAACTCATTTTCCTCTCTTTAAATTCAATATCTCTGGTGTAACATTTCTATAAGTATATAGAGTTGTCTAAAATCAAGTGAGCTGCTTGGTGAGAAGTTTTTATGCCACTGAAATTCAGCCCGAATCATCGAAATGAATGTAGAGATGTCACTGCATGCGATTCCCATCCAGAAACTATGGCCAGTTGAGTGTAATCAAATTTCATCTGAATACATGATAAATCAAATAAGGAAGAGTATGTATTTTAAGTTGAGCTTAGTTTAAGGAAGTGTAGTCAACAAATATAAGATAGAAATCCAAACTTAGTACCGAGAACTTTATCAAACAAGCATATGGTTGTGCATATAGCATACAGTTTGTTGTTTCAATTTCCAATTAATTTGTTAAAAACAGCTTTCATAATTGGAGTAAACTGTATATATTCTGGCATTACACACTAAAATTATTATTAAATATTTCTACAAGCAGAAATTCAAAAAAAAAACATAATCCAAAGAATCTAAATCTTCTTTTCACAGTCATGAATATGTCAGCATTATCAATCCCAGTAACCTAATCTATTCAAATTTTCTCTCAAATCTTCACAGTTCTTGTATTAAATTATAACATGCTTTAATTCACTTCTGGATCATGTTATGATAAGAACTAGATCACACCAAGAGCAGATGCATAGTTGTCAGCATTTTTGTGACTTACTGGATATATTATCGGTTGTAAATGGAAGACTTTAAGGAAAAAATTGTTTTATTTTGATTTGAGAGGCTTTATTTACATGCTTCAATTAGAAACACGCAATAAACATTTGGACACAAGCCTTAAACAACTGTTCACTATCTGCTACTGTTTGTACATTTGACTGCAAACAAATAGTACTTGTTCCCCCTTCAATGTTTGTTTACTGTTTTGATACCATTTGGGTGCAGTGTGCCAACATTAAAAGAACATGCCTATTCTAGATGGGTACAAGGAGTTTTGTCATATTTTGAGAATGGTAAACATCATTCTCTTTTCATAAGAATGCTTACTGCCAACTTTTATACTTCATATGCATATGGGTTTCCTCTTGTGTTCGCTAAGGTTGAGCTTAATGATAATGCTGATTCACACATATTCCTTCATTATGGCTCCCATTCACTGTGTATTCTCATATAACTTTTCAACCCTGAACTCCATGAAAATGCAGATCCATACATTTTGCATGAATATAGCTGCTCTCTATGTGTCCTCATGTGTCTTCTTCTCTGAACTTTCAATGTTGAATTTTATGAAAAGGCTGAACCACGCATTTCACATGAATATGGTTTCTTTCCAGTATGTGTGCTCTTGTGTCTTTTCAAACTTGAACTCCTTGGAAATGCTGAACCACACATTTTGCATGAATATGGTTTTTCATCAGTGTGTATTCTCTTGTTACGTTTTAACTTCGAATTCCTTGAAAATGTTGATCTGCACACATCATATGGATATGGCTTCTCTCCAGTATGCAATATCATGTGACTTTTTAATGTTGAACCATGAGAGAAAGCTAAACCATATGCTTCACATTAATATGGTTTCTCTCCTGTGTGTTTTCTCATGTGTCTTTTCAAATTCACACCCTGAGAAAAGGCTGATCCACAAACATCACATGATTATGGCCTTTCTCGTGTGTGTGTTTTTATGTGTAAATGACAACTCACTTGTGTCACATGGATATGGTTTTTCTCCAGTGTGTGTTCAATAGTGTATTTTTAAATTTGTGGCTCGTTAAAAAGTTGATCCACAGATACCACAGGAATAAAGTTTCTCACCAATGAGTGTTTGCAAATGCTTTTTTAAATCAGAACTCTGTATTAATCCTGATTGACACACTTCATGGGAATATGGTTTCTCACCAGGGTGTGTTCAGTAATGGATTTTTAAAGTTGAACCCTTTAAATAGGCTGATCCACACACATCACATGAATATGGCTTTTCTCCATTGTGTATTTGCAGTGACTTTTTAAACTTGCCTTGTATGGAAATGCAACACCACACACTTCACATGGATACGGCTTCTCTTGTGTGTGGGTTCACATGTGAGTTTTCAAATTTGACTTCCATGAAAATGCTAAACTACAAACTTCACATGGATATAGTTTCTCACAAATATGTGTTTTCATGTGATTTTTCAAATATGAACCTTTTGAGAATGCCAATCCACACACTTTGCATGAGTATGGTTTCTCACAAGTGTGTATTCAGTGGTGTCTTCTTAGAGAATAACTGTGCAAAAATAGTGAACCGCACACTTTATATGTAAAGTCTTTTGCTTCAGTGTGTATTTGCATGTGAATTTAAAAATATGAACTTCGTGAAAATGCCAATCCACTAATGTCACATGATTATGCTTTCTTTCTAATGTGTGTTTGCATTTCAATAGAGAAGTTAACACAATGTCCATCAATAATGCCAAATTTGCAAATGTGCTTTTAGTATAAACACTTAAAAAAAAAATGCTAACATTTTTTTTCCAGTGTTTTCAAATTTTCCTTCTGTAAACACCTTCACAAACTTAGTAATATTATTTATCTTAATTACACATTCAAAAATCACAGTTTCTCTACGGAATATTTACAAGCATCAATAAAAAGAATACATTCATTTTCCACCACAGTTAAATCTATGAAAGGACAAGTATTATCATCATTAAGATCAAGAGTTCATGCGTTCTTGGCAAATGAAAATGTTGGATATCAACTGATTTCAGCAGATCTCATCTTATGTTTAAATTCATAAGTAGTATGAATATGAGAAAAAAAATAAATGGAAAATAAATCACCAGACCTCATATACGTATGATTTTTATTGTATGAAATATGAAATTTTAAAATTTCCTCCTATTTAGTACATAAATTTCGAAGAGGACACATTAACAAATATGGGAAAATATCTAGTAGTATCTCATAGAATGAGAGATAGAGTCAGATGTTTTCAAATAAAAATTTTGCATCAAAATTGAGTTTCCAGGATATAGTTTTTCTTGCTAGCATTTTTGTTAAATAGTGAATGGTTTTAAATGATTGAATATGAGTCTATCTGGGCAGGAAACTTATCACTAACAGATATGAACACTTATATAATACTATATTCTAGAGTTGCTAGGAATTTTTCATGCATTTAATCCATGATACCTTGATTCAGATTCATTTTGTTATTTTTTTTACAGCACAAAGTTTTCCCAGAGGAAAAGGTTTATTTCTCTCAATTTTAGGAGCTTTCAATCCATCAGACACTACAACCATTTGGAAATTTGCAAGTTTTCAGAAAAAAATATTTTTCAATGATTCATGAGGGGAGTTTAATTTACAATGTAAATATAATGATAAAGTTAGCACAGATTTCCCGCCATTTTTATAGCGATACATTTTACATGAGTCATATTTCATTCTACAATTTTAGAATTCATTTCTTTCAACATTCCTCATATTTTTCAAGTTTTATGTTTGGAGTTGGGGCACAAGGCGGTCCCGATCATAAACTTTCGCACCCTTGCACACTTGGTGTTAAAAACAGCTCAGAAAAACTTTGAATTATCAAAAGAATTGACATTTCAAAAATTTCAGAATGAGATTCTTGTGTTATAGATCTCCAATTTCATTATCAACACAAATGCTGTATTATAAGATGTCAACCCTTTCTCCCACCAAAGAGGAGCTTATATCAAAAGAAGAGTAACTCATGGTTAAATGTGATTGGCTAACATCACAACACTGCAATCGATGTGCAAATTGACAACACAGTTCATTAACACCGCATATGCCATACCTCAGAAAACTGGCAGAAAATATGTGCCCACTTTATCATTATAGTCACATTGAAAATACCTCTCCAAAAGACTTTATAAAAATCATCTATCTAAAAACTAACAAACTTTTCAATCAACCAAAAAGATTGAAAGCTCCTACAATTGGGAGAAAAAAATATTTCATTTTCTTGGAGAATTGCGTGCTGTAAAAGAACAAATGTCAAACGTTTATTGATTGTCCAAAATTTGTGAGTGTTTAGTAGAAAAAAGGTATTAATTCTACATTAAGGCTTCTGTTCACAGTGTAACAATAATGCTCAACAGGCTTATACTTTCTGCAATTCTAACAGATCTGAGACTTTGCCGTATGTGGTGCATAGACTTCTGTTTTATCAGAACCTTCCCAAAGCGCCTAACAGAGTCCCTGTGTTGTAGTATGTTTCCCCCAAAAGACTACATCATTTTTTGCAAACAGTTGCTACAATATACTGGTATCTTAATATGCAAATGAAAAAACAATCTGAAGCAACCAATTTTGCGTATGTCAGAAAAAATGTCTAATTTTCAGAATACTTCATTTTAAAAGTCACAACACATTTCAAGTGATCTCACTTTTGTAAGAATGGCAGAAAATATGTACCCAGTTTAGCATTACAGTTAAACTATAATTAGGACTCCCAAATCCTCATTAAACCTTTTTTTTTTCTCAAAACTGACAAATTAGCTGAGGGTTCACTTCTGTTGAGGATTAAAACTACAAAACATTATTAAAAATTTTTTCTACTTTTTCAAATATTTGACAGTTTTTCCTTAAGATTAGATCAATTTTCTCATAATCAAAACTAATGGATGCTAAATTCCCAAATCTGGGGCTCAGGGCCCAGGTTATGCTAAATTCTAAAGTCTAAAGGTAAAAATGATCAAATAAAATGATTTAAATGAAAATAAAGGAATTGCATTAGACAATGGAATACAAAAATAATTCATAAGGAAAAAAATAAGTCATTGCAATTAATATGATGTGAGTACATGATAACCAGATATTTGGAGAGGTTTATGGCCATGAATAGCCAATAGAAAGGCCAAATTCAGAATTTTCAGGCTTATCTAGGAAAATCATTTTCATCTGAAATTGAGATTAAAAAAAACATCTAGGAACATCTATTAGCATTCTCCAGGCTTTGGATGTGGGAATTTATTATACACTGAACGAGAGACTTGGGAATGTAGCGTCTTTTGGTGCTTGGGGAGTTGTATTTCATATTATTTTAGGACCCAGAGAGGTCCACATAACCCCCTGACAGCTTCACATACACTCCTTGTTAGTAGGACTATCCTAGAACTGCTTTTAGGGTCGCCAATCAAAACTTATTCAGAAATGTTTTTGTAAGTTGTTCAGGAAATCAATAAAAAAATTCATTTTTAGCCAAATGAAATAAACAAAAACAGCTTGTTATGATTATTAGAACGCAGTAGGCAGACACATGGGACTTTTGAAATCTTTGATGCCCTATTTTAAAACGTGGTTAAAATTTACAAAAAAAAATGTTTCGTCCTTGTTCATATATGAAAGAGAAAAGTCCAAAGTACTGTCAAGAAAGAAATGTCAAAAGAAAAATAAGTTTTTAATGTTTTCAATTTAAATCTAATTCATAAAATAAATATTTACTTCTTAATTGAAAAATCAACCATTTTAATGCCATTTTGACTGGTATTGATATTTCCAGAAAAATTGTGATTAAAAAATCTAAAAATAATTTACATGTAAATAGTCATGATTTAATTTGAACAAAAGCTTGTTTTATCACAACTTAGATGAAATATGGTAAAACACGACAAGAAAATATATGAAGAATTCCTTGTAGCAGTATTCATCAAGAATTATTTTTTTAATAATTCGTGATTGCTTTGTAAATTTTGATCTTTAACAGAAGATGAAAGAATGAGAGAAGATCTTTTTTCAAATTGAATTTAATCGAAATAATAATTTTAAAAAATGTCTATGAAAGAATTTGTTAATATTTTTTTTCTCTCAGGGAAAATAGCCATAAATATAAGGTAGCAATTAAAGATTAAAACTTGCCAAGACAGGCAATATTCTATTCCATTTTTTTAGTTTTTTTAAATTCCTAAATAATGCTCTGGTGCCGATTCCTGTGAGATACTTTTCCAAGAAATGCAAACAAAATCAATTTTGCAATTAGCTCATCTTAAATGAGTAAAACATTTTTTTAACAGCAATTATATATATATATATATATATCAAATCATCAAATGAATTAGAGGTAAGTTGTTTTTCCCCATAATTTCGAATGGGAACTTCTAAGAAAAAATTTCATACTTCACTATATAAGTGCCGACAATTTGATCAAAACTCGATGAAGATTCGATATTTTCATAAAAATTTTCAAATCTATACTTTCTGCTAATGGAAATTTTGGAAAATTTCAAATGAGATGCAAATCAAATTTTTTTTTTACACTGCCAGTTTCTTGGGGTTTTTTTTTTCCCACACTATTGTTGTAGTATTTGTTTTACAAAAAATATCCGGTTCTATAAGGTGTATACAAATAATTTTCACCTCAGATTTTTTCCAACTTTCGTCTTACTAATGCCACAAAATTTCCGACGATAAGGTTAAATTGTATACAATTTCAACGTTTTTTCTCGTAAGGTGTCTATTTCCCGTAAATATTTCAGCGAAGTCAGTGGAGTCTGCCAAGAAAGCAGAAGATGAATAATGTAAAGAAGACATCTTTTACGATGATCGTCAGTTTTCAAAAAGTGATCGCCGAATTTCGTATCAATTTCTAGATGAAGGATAAAATACTATCAGATATTGGAAGATGAATTCACTTGTTATTGTTTATGAGAATCGTCATTCTTTTGTTCACAAACGAATTACCAATTTATTTACAAAAAAAAGAATGTACTTGCCTCCTCTTCCTTTAGTTTAGTTTCTGCAAATTCATAAATCATTAAATAAAGTAAGAGAGGACATTTTACTTACTTCTTTCGTTTTCTTTAACACAATGAAACATTAGAGAAAAAAGAGAAACTATACAATATCTAAATAATCAAAAAATTCCTGGGTTAAATTTCCTTAAAAAAGGTCTTGTTATCGATCAGACAATAACTTCTGAAGGAGTGAAAGTCAAGGGAGATAATTGATAGCAAAACAATAAAAGCTCCCCGGTCTTCATTGTTGTCAGTTACCCAATTAAATTCTTCTCTATAAAATCGTATAGAAGTACTTTTCTGTTACCTTATTTTTTTAACTAGCTAAAAAACCGTTCATAGACGAGGTCTTTAGCTAGTTTTTGCAGGAGGCCTGATTTTTTGATCCGATAGGATATTATCCTTCTTGTTTCTACTTGAGATAAGAGATTTGAACTATGCATTTATTGAATCATACCTTAGTTAAAAAATCATCCTCATCAACTCTTATATCACATTATGATATAATTTGGTTGAAAGAATCCGACTTTTGGCATTTTGTAGATTATGGAAATATGTTCCTTATTTCCGGTGTTATTTCCAAAAATCCCAAAACGATTTACTTGAAACCCTTTCCCTATGTTCATTGAGTATGTATGCCAAATTTAGTTAGGTGGGTTATGTCAATATTTGTTTTCTCTATTGTGACAGACAAGGGATTTTCATTTATATATAGGAAGGCATGATACCACTCACAAGATATCTTCCAGGTAGAGAAAAAGCAGTAGGGAGAATGAGTGTGGGAGGATTCCTATATGTTCTATTTCGTTGTTGACTCCATTAAAATACGATTTATAATACAGTGTCAGGAGTTATGTGCTTACTACTTCTTAAAAGGGAAAATGGAAGTATTATTCGCTTCAGCTAAGTAGTGAAGAAAAAGGCTTGTAAGTTAGAGAGAGACAAATCACAGAGGAATAAACAACAAAGTTTTCCGTTGTAAATATACTACATTAATTGATGTACATGAATTATAAACTTATGAGGGATATGATTTTGTGTAATATGAAGAAACTGTGAAGTTATTTCAAGCAAGTGAAAATCCTTAATCAAGGTACTTAGCTTGTAATCAAGCCTTTGCGTTGTTACATACACCTGCTGTTTGTCGAATGGATTCGGCTGGACTGTCATGTTATCTCACGGCTTCTCCTGAATGAATAGGGGAATTTGTTTTCTTGAACCTTTGGGCCCTTTTCTGGGAATTCTTGCCATGTATGGTAAAATGGGATAAGCTCCAGGAAAAATGTTTAGTCATCGGCAAATTCTAAGGTGTGTTATATTTCCAAATTTAGTCATTGTTTTTTCAGGTAAATAGACAAATGGAACAACAAAAGTGAGTGAGGAAAAAAAGTAAGTGCGTACGTGTATTTGTAGTATGTTTAACCAAAATATTTGATTTAGCTGTATATATCTATCATTTTCAATAAAATCTCTTACATATATATATATATATATATTTCATTAAATTAGGATCACTACCAATTCTACCCAAAATACCATATTGAATATTTTGGTATGTATATAGATGAATTTCTTGATGACTCTGCTCATTGTCTAGAGATAGAAATCAAACTTATACGGTTTAATGGAATGCTCTATGAAACTAGCCTATATCTAAATAGTCACAAACTATCATCTTTCTACCATGCTGTATTCTTTTCCTCTTTGTTATATGGATTTCAGGTCTGGAGCTCTACAGCTCACATTATACTAATGAAAATTGAAATTCTACAAAATGCAGTAATTGAAATCATAGCATATAATGATAATACTATGAAAAACACTGATAGTTTTCAGGATACCATTAATGACAAAGACAATGTATTTACTATAAGTGATGTGACACCTCACTATAAGTTCCTAGAAATCCTCAAAGTGAAAAATAGCATAATCTTAGAAAATTGCTTATTTGTTCATGATTATACCAACCAAAAACTTCCAGATTGTTTTTAAAAAAAAATTATGTTTCAAACAGAAAGAAGCTCTATTAATACAAGAAATTCATCAGAAGGATCTTTATTTTCCACTCATCAACACAGAAAAATATGGAGGGAATTCAATTGAATAATGCAATACTTACTTGGAACAACTTCATGAAAGTTTTTTCAAAAACAGATCTAATGAACATAAACAGAAGCGTTTCAAAATAACCATCGGAAAAAATTTCATGGAATCTGATTCATGAATCACTAACAACTCAATTTGATTTTAATCTCTGCTCTAGGAATGGAACCTGAACATGCAGGCTACTCTATGAGTATTGAAATGTTGTATCCACTTGTCCAAAAATATGTATATAACACAAGATACTAATTTATGATAAACCACAAAGGTGAGTACTGTTTGTGAAGCAATAAGCCTAATTTGTACCCTTCCCACCAATGATGTGAAAAAATGAGGAAAAATTGTATACATGATGTGTCATATTTATTGATGAACTTGAATTATTATCATTTAATTCTCTTTTGTTAAAAATTGTCTTGTGAAAATAAAAATGCTGATACATATTTATGAAATTGAAAAAAACAATTACTTTTTCTTTGTTTAATTCTTTTCTATTTCAATTGAAGGTTCTACTTATTTAACTTATTGAATGCCAGACATAAAGTCATATGATTTGAAGTCAGAGATGAAAAGTCTTGGGAAAAAAGGTTTTCAAAAACCAAATAAGTAATTTTCAATTTAAAATGATTTAAATCAATCAATTAATGGAGTTTTCCATGTGATTTATCTTTTATTTGTGACTGTTCACTTTGTCTAAACCTAGAATGTATGAACGTTGATTATCTAGATCAAATTTGTCTGAACCACAGATTGGTTTAATATTGATAACATTTTTACAGACCATCTGATGATGTATAGATGAAAAGTTAACCCTAAGTCAATCATAAGTGGCTAATACACTCAGTTTTATTTCTAATAGAGTTCATCTAATGAATTTAACATCAAAATCTTAGGATATTGATTTGTTTTTATTTTATCGCCAAACCATGTTATTTACTCGTGGCTCGGTAGCACATGTTTGGTGACCTGGTACCGGTTCACTGTCCAGTTGTTAGGGACCACTGGTCTGAACTACCATAATAAGTACGGAATGTAATTTTGGGTAAAAATATTTGAGATTGCAGCATAAACTCTTGAAACTGCTAACTTAGTTGTTATTATTGAATGCAAAGGAAAATGAAAAAAAAAGTGACATTCTAATTGTTTTTTTTATGAACATGGCCAAAAGTTTTCACCAGGAACATGATATCAGAGATTTCTTAAAAAGCGTCAAACTTACATAACAGATTATTTTAGTGTCAAAATCTTTATGTTATCAATTTAAAAGAAAGATTGGAAAAAATTTGATATGATCTATCTATACGGGAAATGTTTCAGAAAATTGACAGTGAAAAGTGATCCATTTGTAAACATTGAAATGACATAAATTTGGCATTGGAAATTTTTCTGAAATTTGTTAACAAAATGTCATTTTTAGAATCATAGTAATAGTGTCTTAACAATATAAAAGAACTTTTAAAAAAGAACAATATTACCAAGTATTTAAAAAAATGTTTTATTGATTCTGAATTTTCCAATATTTTCACACAAAATCTGATTTGGTACTCATTATAATAGTTTAGCCCATTGATTCCAAAAGTACAGTGTACAACCGACAGTAAGGCAGTTTGAATAAGTGAGAAGAGCATTTGGGAGGTCAGAATTGAGTTGTTTTAACTGATTAGTTCTAAAAAAATCTTCCAATATATTCAAATATTGTTTGCTTTATTCTTGCTTGAAGCCTGTACCCAGTGTATATGAGTTTTTTCCAGTTCCTATTCCAAACATTCAGTGTGTGGTGATCTTTCCTGGAAAACTCCTCTAGTACACAGGTTTCAGGAAGCAGATACAGCGATTTGTTTTGTATATAAGGAGAAGAGCTGGGTAGTTAGCATGAGCTGTGATTACCAGCATGGCTGAATAGAGAGAGAAAAAAGCATTACCTACAGAAACTAGAACTACAACTGCGGAAAATGATTATTAAACACTAGAAGGAATGTCGACATAACACCAAACATGTTCCAAAGAAGGAGAAACAAAACAAAGACTTAGATTTCACTGATCACCATTTTGACTTACATTTTATTGGCCTTCAGCAGCAGCATATTGAACGGATAGTCTATTTTTCCTCACCAAATGCTTTACTAGTATAGCTAAATTTGTTTTCTGGGACTCTATTTACGAAGTGCTGTTACAGGCTGTGCTGATATGTTGTGTTCTTTTTAATGTAGAATATATTGTTAAGAAGAACGCCGTGCAAGTTATTAAAAATTTGCTTTATCATTATTTTTACCCCACTGAGAGCTGAACCTATAATTTCTGACCTCAACTGCACTTAGGTTAGTTCAATAAATTATGGGTTAAAGGATGAGACAGCCTGCTGAAGAAGTTCTGTTGAGCCTTTCACAACTGCTGAAAAATGCTGGTATATTTGAATATCTTTCTCTTTGAAGAGTTTATGAAGTTTTGGGACTTTTCTGGTTTTTTGTGTGATTACTTGTACAGCTCTGTTTCCTTATACATAGTGAAAATATGGAAGTGTTGGTCAACATTATTGCTGCTTAGAGGCAAAAAGGAAAGGGGAGCCCAAAAGACACCAAATAGATAGCTACTGCGAGAATTCCATACGTGAGGGGGGATACTTCCTTTGAAAATAGCCTTCTTAATCACTGTTAAGTAACATAAAGCTATGCAAAAAGAATTTTACAAACATATTACCCTACGGAAAATTTCAGTTCAGGATAAAAAGAAAATATAAATCAAAATATCTTAAAAGAATTTGGATATTTTGTATTAATATCATCTTTTCAATCAAGGCTGTTTAACGAAATGTGTAAACAACCCCAAACAAAATATGAAAAAATGACATTGCAAAAGGATTATAAGAAATTTTTTTATTTCAATTCAAAGACATAAATCACTCTGATTTCACAGATGAAAGAGATGAGAATTTACAACATTTTCTAAGAAGTGTGAAAGATTTGAAAAATCATAAAATACCCAGAGATTATACTGTTCTGAGCTAATTATTATTCAAATCTCACATTTTTATAATTTAAAGAAAATACTCCATATATTCTAAATGAATTGTAAAGTTATTGTATACAATAATTTATGCTTTTATTTCAGTGTATATGATATAAATTAACTTCAATTAGCCTTCATTTGAATAACAAAAATAAGTGGCCTTACTGAGAAAATATTAAAATATAACAGGGACTATAATGTAGTCCGTAAATGCAGATCAAAACCCACTACATGATTTTAGTTTCTGCTCAATATCAGCCAAGGATTTTGAAAGCTGAATTGACTTCATGTGTGTAAGAACAGACATCTTGTGAGCTATTGTAATTTCAAAGGTGCATTTATATATTTCTCTTTAAATTTGACATTACTGAAACTGTATACACACATTACTAAAATATATTGCCATTTCACTCTCTTGTGTTCCAATATGTTGGATCGATCTATCTCTTATGAAAAATGAAGATCCATGTAATTAACAGAAATATGGCTTATATCATGCGTTTAGGAATATGTTGATGTGTAAAGTTGTCTGAGAATGATGATTTACAAACTTGAGAAGAAAGGTTTTCTTCTACGTGTTTATGAGTGTTTTATGAAGTTTAACTTCAATTACAGGAAGATCGACCTGAAAGAAATCTCCCCAGGGTATCTTTGCATATGTTACACTGAAGAAAGATTTACTCTTTCCAGGTTTAACATTCATATTCATTGTTAAAGATATACGAATTCCAAGTATGGTTTCTATCCATTGTGTGCTTGCATCTAAATGTGAATTCCAAGGACACAAGTATCAATACATTTTGCGAGTAAATGTCACACCAGATATGAATTCCACAAGAAAGCAGAGATATACATTTTATACAAATATGATTTCTCTCCAATGTGTGTTCACATACCCACAAAAATATCTAAGATGAGAGGACAGATAACTATTCCAGATTATTATGGCTTTTCTCTAGTGTGTGTTTGCATATGTTACTCTAAATGTGTTTTCTGTGAAGAGAAAGATCCACATATTTCATAATTGTATGTTTTCTCCAGTGTGTATGCACATGTGGTTTGATGCTGGATTTTTTCATTTCCTTCCTTGTGGATTGGTGTCGCTGTTGCATTTCCCAGTTTTGTGGTAGTTTTCCTTCAGTGAGAAATAGGTTGAACATCATGTTATACTTAATTCCTTAGCTGCAGTTTCAAGTATTTTTGAATTAATGTTGTTAGGTTCCAATGCCTTGTTTTTCAAAAGAATTGAGCTACATGAAAATGCTGAACCATACATTTCATATGAATATGGTTTTGTTGCCAGTGTGTGCTCCCATATGACTTTTTAACCCTGAATTTGCAGGAAAAGGCTAAACCACACACACTTCACATGAATATGGTTTCTCACCAGAGTGCATTCTCTTGAGAAGTTTTAATGCGGAATTATGTACAGATGCGGAATCACTCACTTCATATGAATATTGGTTGTCTTCAGTGTGTGATAGCATGTATCTTTTCAAATGCACATTCAGTGAGAAGGCTGATTGACTAACATCACATCAATATAGCCTTTTTTGACAGTTTGCATTCAAGTTTTTACATTTCACTTTCATGAAAATGCTAAACCACATTCTTCAAATGAATATGGTCTCTTTGTACAGTTTTTGCATGTTACTTTAGAAACTTGAATTACAAGGAAAATTCTATACCACACACTTCAGCTAAATATAGCTTCTCTCCAGTGTATATTTTCAAGGTATTTTTCAAACTTGAATTTGCTGAAAATGCCAGTCCACACACTTAACATGAATATGGTTTCTCTCCACTGGGCATGTTCAGGTTTATTATACCCCTGATCTCACTGGAGAAGTTAATCTACATATATCACATGAATATGGCTTCTCTCCAGTTTGTGTTTCATGAAACATTTTTAATACTGAACTATGAGAAAATGCTGAACCAGCCACTTCACATGAGTATGGTTTTCTGCCAGTGTGTGTTTGCTGGTATATATTCAAATCTGACCTCGGTGAAAATGCTGATACTCACAGTTCATATAGATATGGTTCTTTTCCATTGTATGTTTAGTAATTGATCTTCTAAACTGAAATTGTAGGAAATGCTACACACTTCATCTGAATATGATTCCTATTGAGTGTGTATCTGCTTGTGTTTTTTTAGAGATACATTGGATGTAAATGATGACTCACATGTGTCACATGAATATGTTTTTTCTCCTGCATGTGTTCGGTAATGTATTTTTAAATTTGTGGCTCGTGAAAATGTTGATCCACACACACCACATGAATATGGTTTCTCTCCAGTGTGAGTTTGCATATGAGTTTTTAAATTTGACTTCCATGAAACTGTCAAACCACAGACTTCACATGAATATGGTTTCTCACCAGTGTGCGTTTTCATGTGACTTTTCAAATATGAACTTTCTGAAAATGATGATCCACACACTTGGCACGAATATGGTTTCTCACCTGTATGTGTTTTCATGTGCCTTTTCAAACCTGAACTCTGTATAAATCCTGATCCACACACTTCACAGGAATATGGTTTCTCATCAACGTGTGTTCGGTAGTGGATTTTCAAAGTCGAACTGCATAAATAAGCTGATCCACACACATCACATGAATATGGCTTTTCTCCATTGTGTATTTGCATGTGACTTTTTAAACTTGCATTACATGAAAATGCTACACCACACACTTCACATGAATATGGCTTCTCTCCAGTGTGGGTTTGTATGTGAGTTTTTAGATTTGACTTCCATGAAAATGCTAAACCACACACTTCACATGAATGTGGTTTGTCACCAGTGTGTGTTTTCATGTGACTTTTCAAATAAGAACTTTCTGCAAATGTCGATCCACACACTTTGCATGAATATGGCTTCTCACCAGTGTGTATCCGGTAGTGTCTTTTCAAAGAATAACTGTGCAAAAATACTGAACCACACACCTCACATATAAAGTCTTTTACTCCAGTGTGTGAGTGCATGTGAGTTTTTAAAATTGACTTCCATGAAAATGCTAAACCACACACTTCACATGAATATGGTTTCTCGCCAGTGTGTGTTCTCATGTGATTTTTCAAATCTGAACTTTGTGAAAATGCTGATCCACACACTTCACATGAATATGGTTTCTCACCTGTATGTATCCGGTTGTGTCTTTTTAATGAATATTTGTGCAAAAATACAGAACCACACACCTTACATGTAAAGTCTTTTGCTCCAGTGTGTGTTTGCATGTGATTTTTTAATTTTGAACTCTTTGAAAATTCCAATCCACAAATGTCACATGAATATGCTTTCTCTCCAATGTGTGTTTTCATTTTAACAGACATATTGACAAAATGCTCATAAATATTGCCTATTTTGCAAATGCGCTTTCAGTTAAAGAACTCTAAAGTAAAAATACAATCTCACATATTTTTTCTGTTGGAGTTTTCAAAAATTCATTCTGTACACACTTTCACAAAGTTAATTATATTACTTATGTAGATCACATATTTCTATATTTAACATTGAATCGATGACAAGTTTTGTCTTTACAATATTTACATCCATCCATCAGAAGAGTTCATTTGTTTTCACCACAGTTGAAATCTGTGAAAAAAGAAAAAGTATTATTAAAGAACATATGTTCTTTCATTATTTGCAATTATAAATTCATATCAATTCAGTTTGGATATCAAATGATTTCAGCAGATCTCATTAGACATTTTAATTCATAAGTAGTATGAATATGAGAAAAAAAATATACGGAAAATAAATCACCCGACCTCATATATGTATTTCATTGTATTAAATATGAAATGTTAAAATTTCCTTTTAAATGTTACATAAATTTCAAAGGAGACCCATTGAGGATTATGGCAAAATATCTAGTTGTATTTCTTAGAGTGAGAGTTCAGATGTTATAAAATGAATATTTTGCATCAAAAATTCAGTATTGAGGATACCACTAATCTTCGCAGGCATTTTTGATTAACTGCGAATAGTTTCAAATGATTAAAAATAAAAATAAGCCTATTGAGATGGGAAACACTAACAAATATGAACAATATATACATCTTATATGTATTTTAGAGTCATAGGTTAACGAATCCTACAAAAAAATTCCTTTTATAGCTGAGTGATAGTCTATAATTATAAAGAATGCAATCAGAATCAGTCTATTTGATGTGTACTGCTATTGCCAACTTAACAACAAGACTTCCAAGGAAAATTAGTGGCTCACAGAAAAGATTCCTTGCTTTAAAACAATTACATTTCTTCTCTATAATCTATTACAATAGTTCAACAGTTCCATCAAACAGATAATTATTCAATTTTTGTAATTTTGAATTTAGATAAAATGTAGATGTTTTTCTTCTAAATTGTTCACCTCTATGTAAATAAGGAAAAGTGTTATGATCATTTTGCTGAAAGGAGATTTTGAAAATTTACAGCAGTATATTTCATTACAACCAAGCAATCTGGGATATATGAGATTTATGAGAGAAGAGTGCTAACTTTAAAAGAAAGAGAAATGAGTGAGTAAAGTGTTAATTCTCACAGACATTAATCTACAATTGCAGAAGACACGGGCTTTGTGTAATAAAGAGAATATCACACATTTTAAAGGAAAATAGATAACATAAGACTGTGGATGGTAAAGGTATGAAAATAACTGGAAGTAGTAAAATGAAATCGTATTTAGCAAGGAACAAGAAAACTATCAGGTAGTATTACTTAATTTTCTGTGCTAGCATCGAACACAATTTTTTTATATTCATAAGTATGTGACCTTGTGCATGAGAAACTCATAGAAATGCTAATTATATCCTTTTAAAGAAATCTTGTTCTTCCTCAAGGAATATGAAATACTGAAGAGCAAATAAAACCAAAATATAAGATCAAGTAAAGATCCAGTGTTAAATTGTTTTTATTTGAGATCTTTTACTCATGTATTTGACTCTTTTGATGCTCTTTCAAGGTTGATTTTTGCCTTGGCTTAACTATGATTCTATTAGCTAAGGAAAATAGATTAAACGAAAACATTTCCATGGGCTGATTTGGTATGACGTCATGCATGAATGTTTTCATAGCATCAGTTGAAAATAAGACTGTCGCAACATTGTAGTTACAGAGAGTTTTTGAGGTTTTTGGTATGTTTTCATCAGTATTTTGTACTGAATCATTTATGAAAAATGATGGGCTTATTCACGTGTAGCTTGACGCTATGGAGCATAAAGCTAATCCATCTGATAATTCGTTTATTTGGGTAATTGTTAATTCAAAAATTATTCTAATTTCTAGTCTTATGTCTCTACTTTCAGAGAGTGATAGCAAAATTTTAAGACAAAATATTATATAAGAAGAAGAAAAGATGATTGTAAAGTAGTTTTAAAAAAATAATAACATCAAATCTATTTAGAAAAATTAAATTGATGAAAGAAAATAAATGTTTTTTTAAGTAAAAGAATTTAACAAATGGCGGGAAAATTCAAGTATGGATAAATTATGCAAATATATATCTTAGTATTTATTTTCATTGGTTAATTAGTACTAAATTATAATTTATTCCTCAAATTTGACATTTAGTAACGAAAGATGTTATATGAGTATTTTGATAAGCTTGGAACTAAAACAATTTTTTTTTGCCAGTACTTTTTAATGATTTTGAATCATTAGACCAGAATTTGCAAAACTGGGGTCTACTGCCCCTTGAGGGCCCATCAAATAATACTCCTCAAAAAACACAATTATTGTACACAAACCATGGATTTGAACTTGAATAAATGTAATCCATTCATGGCCTGCTCGAAAAGGTCAAAAATTGTTTATTATTGCAGTTAAATAATTAAAGTCTAAGAGACTGAATGCTGAAAATAGGGGTCCACCACCATACCTTTATGATATAGAAGGGGTCCTTGAATTTTCAAAGTTTCAAAACCATTGTATTAGACCCTAACAATCTTGTTACTTTTTAGGAAAAAATATTTTTCAGGTTTTACGAAGTAAAAAAGTAACAGAAGTGGTAAACTTGAACGCACTTTGCGTCCGTTGTAATGAATGAACCCTCCATGTAAACTGTGAGTTACTTTTCTTTTCTGTCAGGGTTTTGAGGGGTACCATGCATAGCAACCCTTAAAAGGTATTGGCAAAAAATTGTTTTCTATCAGTTTTTGAAGAGGTGAACGAAAATAGCTTATCATCACAGAACTTCTCAAAATCTTTGACATCCTATTTTAAAAATGCAATGGAAAAATGTGTGAGAGGGAGGGTCTCATCATATGAAAAAAAGAAAGAAGAAACTTTTCCCAAAAATTTGGAATGGAAACTTTGAAGTGAAAAAAAAAAAATTGATTTTCACAACGAATGTAAACTTATTTCCCTTTCAAAGTCCACTTCCTCCCACTGTGGTTCAAGTTCAGTTATGGCCTGTACCAAATATTTCCACTTTTCCATTTTATCTCGAAAGATGTGGAGAGACAATTTTTCCTTTCAACATCATATTATGGTTTGAACAACCAACTGCTACACAACATTAAGGCATATCTCATCAAATTACATCAACTTATGAACGATTTCTATTTGCATTTAACCTTTTGACACAGAGGTTGTTTCAACTTACAATGGCAGCAAGGGTTTGTTTTCACCTGACGTCTGCTGCTGGGAGCCGTTGCTAAGCCCTACCAAGTCAGTTCATAGTCAGTGAACGAAATACGTTACCTTTTTCATTTATTGGTGTTTTTTGGTTGAAAAAAACTCTTTAGAGAAAAACCACTTTTCTATTTTTCTCGAATATTCTATTTAGTCTAAAAATTGCTTCCTCTTACTGACAATTCTTAGTTTTGTGAACAAAGATATTTTTATCATTGTCGATTTCACAGAAGGGCAATAGCAAAGGAATGTGAATCAAAGTGCACAAATAACTAAGGAAAATGCAATATTCTTACCTGAATTTAAAGAACCAAATTCATATTCTTCCAGAAAATCACCTGCTGATGGATGGAAAGCATGAAAAAAAATATCATCGAAAGAAACACAATTGAATGCATGTGATCCAACATTAAAACAAATCAATTATCTAATTCTATGTGTAATTTTGATATTATTAATAATCTAATGTTTACATCTATTCATTCATTCCTTTATATATTCATCAAAATGTATTGATACTTATTATTATGATTACAATGGATAATAGAGTTCAATCAAGAAAAATAGAATTCACAAATTATCAGAATAAATTAAGTTGAATGAGTTTGTATTTCGTTATAACCATTATAAAAATTTATAAATGAATAGATACAATAAATGATTAATCATTTAAAAATTGTAAATAGATAATTTCCAAAAGATATCTTCAAGCAGTTCAGACAAGAATCAATATAACACTTTCATTTTTATCAGTCATTTGTACGTCCCTCTGATGTTTTCCTTACGTGCATCCTTAGATAAAATCAACGATGGTTAAAATGTCGCCATTCACAGAACGTAGAATTGCCAACATAATCAAAACTTATTCAAGAGCCTTCAAAAATGTTATTGCTTAAACACTGAATGTAAAAAAAAGTTCATTTTTATTAGAATGAAATGGAGGAAAATACTTCAATGCGATTATTAGAAAACTCTCATGAAAACATCGCCAGTTTTCTAAATGATTCGACTAATTCCAGATCGATTTTTAGATAAAAGATCGAACATTACAAATCATTGAAAGATCAATCGATATTTTTATGAAAATCGTCATTTCTTTGTTCCTAAAAGAATTGATTCATCTACAAAAAAGTGAATGTGATTCCTTCTCTTTACTTTTCTGCAATTCGTAAATAAAACGAGAGGACGTTATACTAACTTCTTTCTGTTCTCTTTCGTCTGATTTGCCCTCCATATTGCAATGAAACATCTTAGAAAAGGAGAGGAACAAGGCTCTAAATAATCTGAAAAGTCCTGGACTGAATTTTCTAAAAAAATAAAACCAACAAAAAAACTTTCGTTTGCGATCAGAAAATGACTTCTTCAAACGAAAGTCAAGGGAGATAATCAAGAAAAACAATGAAAGATTTGAATTTAAAAAAAAAAATTAAGATCCACACAAAAGAATCTCACAGTAGACCTTTTTTTTAAAAAAACAAAAAACTAGCTGAAAACCCGCCCGTAGACAGTTTCAGTTAGTTCCCGAGAAAGGACTAATTTTTTGCTCTGATAGTATATTATTCTGCTTGACACCACCTGAGATAAAAGATAATTAATTCGAACAGTATTTATTGAATCCTACCTTATTTTTTAAAAAGTCACCATCATCATGAACTCTTGGATCACATTCCATATAATTTGATTTGGTGGATCAAACATTTAGTATTATATAGATACAGATGGAAATATTTTCATTATGTGAACAAGGATGCAGATCCAACAGAATTTTTTTCCAAAAAATCAGAAGAATTTCCCTTTGGTCCACTGAGTTTGCATACCAAATTTGATGGGGGTCTGCCAATATTCAGGTTTAGTTTCTATAGTGTGACAGACAAACAGAGGGTTCTCATTTATATACAGGAAAGTCTGGTATTACACACAAGATATGTTCCAGCATGTGCAGTACAGAGAGTAAATCTAATTGCCTTGTACACTTTCCGACTAACATTTAGTAAAAAACTGAGATGCCAGTCTCTTAATGTATAACTGAAATGATTGTATGTGTTATTTGATTTTACCTTAAGCTAAAACTTTCAGGTGGATTGAACTCATAAGCAGAATGAAACAATACTCTGCTTTCAAGAAACATGTACATCAACTCAAGTATGTAAACAATAATAAAAAAAATAGATGTTTAAAACTTTACAAGTCTTTTGATGAAATGATTAGATTTCTCAGTATATAAGTGCTCTCATTATTGATCATTGCTACCCACAACAGACCAGTTTAATCACTGTTACTGGATTTAGGTTATTCATGCATTCTGATATTTATATCTATCTATCCCGACTTTTTCCTAATCTGTTCACAGTGAAAAACATGAGATTTTACAACCAGTCTCATTGAGTCAAGAAATTTTTTTTTTTTTTTTAACTTTCCCATCCCCACCAATAGGTTTTCATTGAAGGGTTTTATTTACAATAAAAGTTTATGTCAAATTGGTCACTTAGTTCGTGTCCAGCAGCAGTCATACTTGTTTTCTGAACATTTGTATTTTTTAGTGATCACAGCCCAAAAAAGGCAAAAAAAGTAACTTATTCATTGATCACCAACTTCTTTTAATTGATCCCTCTATCGAGTGACTAACCAGACCAATATTTTTTTTGTTTGTTAAATCATAAATTTATAATCCTAATAATACAGGTTGTATTTTAATCAAGATAATTTGATATTACCACCATCATTGCTTAATTTACAAGGTAAAAAGCATATATGGATGGCAATTAATAATTTCTTCTGGAATAATTTCTTTTGGAATGTTATTATAGTAACTATATGTTGGCTCTAAGTGCTTAGTGCCGTTTTTCATTCTCTTCCACGTCTGATGCTATAGCTTTAAGGTCCCTTACTGCTTTTAAAAATCTTGTTAGATTTTCTAATTTTCCGAGAACGTTTAATTGCCTCAGGACAGAGCATTTCGGGGATGTTATTAGATGGTCAGGAGAAAAAACGTTGTATAATAACAGAGTGGATTAAGAAGTTGCTATATTGTCTTGCTAAGTGAAGCACACACTGTAACCCGCACAAAGAACCAGTGTGGGATAGCCAATGTCAGAAAAAAAAAGATTGCCTATATTACTGACAGTGTGTGCTACTATGGTGTGTGGTACCAGGCTTTCATGTACATGGACTTCACTTTTCACAATACAGCAAACATCAAATTTTTTAAACTGAAAATTTAGAAAAGCAGAAATGAAAGAATGATTCTGTAATCCCCCCTCCCCAACAAGCCGTAGTCATGCAGAAAGGAATTACCCTGGGGTATGGATCAGCAGGCTCACCTCAGAGGCTTATACACTGGGTGTCCCTCATTTGTAGCCTTGTGGCAGACTTAGCCAAGGTCAGTAAATAAATACCTATTTTGAATTGCATTTTGGCTTTCCCACCTGTGCTAGTACCCAATGTTCAAGCCCAGATAGAATCGGGATTTCAAATGCTGATTTTAAGGCAAGTAGGCTCAACATACTTGAAAATATGGCACAACACAATCCTCTCATCCAATTTTCCCCTAATTTAGAAATGTGTAATATCTAGCTAAGCTTTGTGAATATCCAGAACATTAATCCTTACATAATTAACTGTTAAATTAACTTAACATCAGTAACTGCTTGTATTGACAGTGGAATTCTTCAATGAATAGAATTAAAAATGATAGAACTCACATATGAATTGAATAGAAAATTTTTATTCATTCAATTATTTTTTTTATAATCACCCAGTGATCAAAGGGAGGATAATTTTAATCAGGAGTTATTTACCTTAATAATGACATTCATTTTTTTTTCCTGATGAATTCAAGACTTAATTTTTGATTAAAGTTGCAAAATTTCAATTGGTACTGAGAATGATGTCACTTGCCATGTGTTTTATTGAGCAGGTTATTGTTTCTCCATGGAGTTTTCCTTTTTCTGTTTAGTCTTCAATGATGTTCAGAGTTTTTACAAAAATCTTCACCGGAATTTTTTTCATGAATTCTCTTATTTCTTCTTCTTATTCACTTTATTTTGTCGACAGGCAGAAATACCGAAGTCCACAGAAATTGAAAGCAACTCGAATTGTCAAAAATGTTTTATTGGATCAATGCTCAGATGTAAGAGATCCTGGTTTTGATTAAATCGAATAAAATTTTGATTAACTTTGGAGCAACAAACTTAGGAGTATAGTGCAACACAATCTTCCTATCCTATTTTTCTCCAATTTAAGTTGATGTTTTTTCAAGCTAACTTTTGTGTATATCCAGGACATTAATCCTTAAATAATTAATTTTATATTGATTCTTTAGTTACAATTATTATTATCATTATTATTATACAATTGAATATCTGAGATGAAACTATAAAAATTTGTTTCGACATCTAATACTTATGAAAAGTTGATTTAAAAAAAGATTTTTATCTATTTTTGTCTCCGACTAGTCTCACCCTACCCCCATCTCCAGTTTTCTCTTCATTTCTGCATGAATAACGAGGGTCAATCTTAAAGGAGTATGTAATGTATTTACAGCATATGATACTAACTCAATTTGGGAAATAACTTCCTGCATTCTCCATGCAATAAAAAGGAAAATTGGATCAAAGTTTATAAAGATGTAAAATTCAATACAATGCAGATTCAATTATAATGCAATAGAAAATTATGGACCCTGACTTATGTGTTATGATGGCTCTACAGTGTAGACAGTCCTGGTGCTGTAGTAGAGCCCCATAGGACTTTTTGAGTTTACTAATGAAATCAATTGAACATGCTCAGGAGATCTACAATTAGTAAGAATATCTTGGGTAGACATTCCAGATCAGTTGCAACAAAAATTTTAGCACCATTTGTCATAATGGCAGATTTTTGCCATTGTACCCTGATCTGAATTTTGTTTTTTTCCTTTTAAATCAAATATGATCATATTGTAGATCATTTAAAAGCAAATTTGGGGCTAAATGAAGTTTATAACATAACTATATGTCTCAGAGCAAGTCCTTTCAAGATATTGACAATCAAAGTTCATGAACCCTTGTTTTAAAATGAAACATCTGTGTGAACAGATAGCCATAATATGGGAAGATAACTGTGGATGGATCTGCACTAAAATTGGATCACTTCTTCTGTAGTCTATTGCCTACCCCTCTCCAAAATTTAATTGATAACATTTGAAGATATCGTGTGGACAACCAGCGAACCATTGGATCTGTAGTGTGGTGCAGACTGTTAGCTGCAACATGGGTAGGTAATTGTGATGTGCATGCATCCGCTCAAAAATTTAATGACTTCTATTGTGGCCTCTTGCCCACCCTTCCACAAAATTTTGAAGATATTGTCTGGTGTGGAATGATAGCTGCAGTGTAGGGGACATGATTGTGCATCAATTCAAACCAAAATTTAATCACTTAATTTCATATATATTATTCCCTGTCCCACGAATTGAAATTCATTGAGAACTTCGAGAGACTCTGTCTGGAAAGAGATTTTTTGCTCTAGCCAAAAGTTAGCTAGGATGTAAGGGAGATAATCTTGCATAGATCCACTTCAAAGTTTCCTAACTACTCTCATAGCCTATGTACAATTACTTCCCCTACATTAAAGCTATCTCTTTGAATCACGATTTATCTTCAAAATTTTCTGTCTCATTACATAATATCTCCAAAAGTTCTTGATGAATTTCTACAAAATTTTTTTTTTAGTGATCACTATTTAACAGGTGAGAGAAGTAACTTATTTATTGATCATCACTTTCTCCATTTTTTTCAATGATCATCTGCAAAACGGCATGCTGCCAAAAGACATTTGTCACATGATGGTTTCTGTTCAATGACTAACCAGACCTCTCACTACTTTGTTTTTCAGATCAATCTCCAAACAAAGATTTAGAAACATTCTATTCAATGAAGTTTGAGGCAGAGGGGCAAGGGGGCCAGGGGTCGTAGATTGTCACAGAGAATAGCGTAAGGATTGTTTTATGGCATGTGCCTTGAAGTACTGAGACAGTGAGCAGGGATGGATCTAGGATTTCAAGCTGGGGATGGAAAACATTTTTTTTTTGTTTTTAAGGCTAATTTACTAGGGATTATTTGGATGTTCTTATCATAAAATGTATACTTTAGACAGGTGCATTTTTTACACTTGTGAATTATGATAAATTAGTTCCAGTTTCCAGGCGTGTCTCGTACTTGAAATTCAATCATGAATTGATTTATTATATATTCTTAAATTTATGATTAAAGAAAAAACTAAAATAACTAAAGATCATAACAAGCATATTCTGGTACAATAACTATTCCTCTCTTGTTAATACTAAGAGGAGAATCAAAAAGTACCAAATAAATAACTACTGTTAGATTTCATACATAAGGGAGAATACTTCTTTTGAAAATAGCCTTCTTAATTACTGTTAAGTGACATAAAGCCAGGCAAAAAGAATTTTAGTAACCTCACTCCAGTAAAAAATTCAGTCCAGGATGAAAATATTATATAAATACAAGATATTCAAACTTTTTAATCAAGGCTGTTTTGCAAAATGTGTAAAAAAATAACTTTCAATCACAGAAACAAAGCAAATATGAAAGAATAACAATGCAAAAGGATTACAAGACAAAACTTTACTTTATTTCCATAACGTGAATCACTCTGATTTCACAGATTAAAGAGACGATGATTTATATTTGCTAAAAAGTGTGAAAGATGGGAAGAATCATAAAATATCCAGAGTTCTGTGAAAATTATTACGTACACCTCACATTTTTCTGATATAAAAATGATTGTTGATATATTTTGAATAATTTAACATCTTGTAAACATTAGTTTCTTCAAGCTTTTATTTCACAGTATATGATATAAATAAACTTGAATTAGCCTTCATTTGCTTCTATTTTGATTTGAATAACTAAAAACATATAAAAAGAAATACTAAAATAAGCAAACACACTGAGAAATATCAAAAATATATTGAGGGACCATAATGTAGATCTAAATCCCCTACGAGATTTTTGTTTCAACGTCAGTCCAAAAGATTTTCAAAGCTGATTTGACTTAATGCATGTAGGAACAGAAATTTTTAGAGTAATTGTAATTTCAAAGGTGTGTTTAAAGTAGTCTCTCTGAATTCGACATCACTGAAATTGTAAGTCCACATCATTAGAAAAATATTGCCATTTCTCTCCTCCATTGTGTGATCAAACAAGTTGGATTCATTTGAGGTTTATTTTTAATGAAAAATGGAGATCCAATTAATTCACAGAAATATGGCTTGTATTGTGTGATTAGGGATATGTTGATCTGTAAAGTTATCTGAGAATGATGATCTACAAAACTAAGAAGAGAGGATTTCTTCTATACGTTTACAAGTGTTTTATAAAGTTGAACTTCAATTAGAGGTAGATTGACATAATAGAAATATAGTTTCTCTCCAGTACATATGCAAAGCCGACAACATGTTCATAAATAAAAAGCTTGAACCTCGAGAAATATTGATGTTATCACAAAAAAAATAGCAACAGATAGAAGACTGGACAAAAATTGAAATATAGAAATTATTTATGTAAACTATATAAAAGGTGATATATTTTTGTCTGAAAACATGTCTCATGCAAAAACCATAAGACATTGTACTACAGAATTATATATAAATGCAGATTTGTAGTGTGAACAAAATCTTAAAATTGTTTTATCTCCAGTTCTATACAGTTCATTCACAAATTTTATCACATATTTCTAGTCAATCCTCTCTCTGCCCAATGACACAAAAAACTTCTATATATGAGAAGTTTGGTGCGTTTATTTATGAACATGCCTCCCCTCTTCTCTGCACACAGCATGGGTTAATAGTCAAAGAAAGGATCCCTCAGGAATAGTTTATAATTATAAATAAAATAATTTCACAGTCAAAGTAATGCCTACTTATTTTTTTATTGAATATCTTTCTTACATTGTCATTTAATGAATGTGTAATAAATGTTGCGACAAGTTGTCCCTTACCCATGTTATAGGAGAAAAAAAAAACAATATTTGCAAAAATATGATTAAAGATAGGTTTTTGATAATTTTAACTTTTAAATTGAAATACTTGGTCGGATTTTATTTGAAAAAAAAAAGGTCTTTAGTGGAAGGAAAGACATAATTTCAGATTAATATGGCTTTACTCCAGGGTAAAAGTTTCTATTTTTCTGAGATAAACTTTTAGTAGTCTCATATCAATGAGACATAAGTTTCTCAACTTGAAAATTCTATTCAAGAGTCTGGAGAAAACAGTCCTCAATTTTGTTACTTGCTTGATTGGTTCAGATAATATATTGCCAAGGACCTGATATTTAGGCTGCGTTTAATGTAAATGATTTTGTCAACCTTCCCCTTAGAGGGATAAGGATTCATTCAAAATTAAAAAGTCTTCACTATCTTTAAAAAATAGAGTGAGTAATTATCTATGGCTTTGGCGCATACCTTATTTGCTTTTTCTTCTACTCAAGAGTTTATAATTCTTATTGAACTAGGTTTTTTGTTTCGTTTTAGGGAACATTCATTTTTATTACATGTTTCTTCAAATTTTTGCCACATTTGATCAATTTCATCATTTTTAAATATAATTGTCCGTTTAAACATTTCCTTTATATTTTGAAAGTCAATATTTTATTTAATGAGATATTCAAAAGATATCGTTGATTGATCACTTATTCCCAGGGGCTGATCATACCTGAGAGCAGGGTATTTTCTTCAATTGTAATTTTGCCATGGAGGGATTCATCAAAAAGTTCCATCATTCAATTGATTACATACAACTTCTAAATTTTCTTTAATATAAATTATTAGTCCACCTCTAAGATGCTGGCTGTCTTTTCTAATCAGGTTGTATCCATTTAATTCCTAAGTATTGCTTGACAAGTTTGTTGTATACCATATTTCATTTATGGCTACTATATTTGGATCATTGATTCATTTGATTTGTTTGAATAACTTTCTGCAGTTTTGAACCAACATTTGTGGTTGGATTCTTGTGTTGATAAATTTTCCACCTTTCAAAATTTCAATCTCTGCAAATTGCTTTAGACCTTAGCCACATGACCAAACCATCAGTTGTTAACCTGAAAATAGCCAAGGGAATGGTCGAGTCTCAAGAGACATATCCAGTGTTTGACTCTGAATAAGGAGTCAGGAATCCCAAGTTCACTAATTGAGTTGTAAAAATCTCACCATGTGTTCACCGCATTAGCTAAGGAAACCAGCCATCTTTCCTCCATTTGGACAAAAGTAACCCTTTTTTCTCTGGCTATGCAGAGCTACTAATCCAAATTGTTGCAGACCGAATAAACTTGTAATTCTCTTGTATTGCACCAATCAATGCACAGTACAACAATACATCTTCATGAGGGCAACAAACTTGTATATCTGAATCTATTTTTTCTTTGGAATTTGGTATTTAAGTTACTCTATTTTTCATCTCAAATTTTTCATTCAGATAGCAGTTAACTTCAATCAATTTTTCTTTTGCTTCATATTTTTCAACCTGTTTTTTTTTTCTTTCCTTCATCTCTTTGTAGATCTTTATCTCTCCTTGATAACAGTACATCTTTCCTTTTGTAAATTCTTTCTTGATACCTTTTTTTGTTTCCTTTCTCTATATCTTTTATATCTTTGAGCACTTCGTTCAGTCTTTTCTTTTCTCATAGTTCAATCTTTAATTATATTGTTACATTTTTGACACTTTCAAGTAATAACTAATAGCTATTGTTTAGCAGTCGGTATGCAACCATCTTTCGCATCCATCACAAGGAAGACTTTTCTCACCTTTTTTATACGTGGTAGTTGATTTTTTACATTTTTAAAAATTTTCGGGTCTATTTCTTCAGTAATTTGCAATGTTTATAAAGTAGTATCTATAACAAATAATAACAATGTGTTTATAACAGATTATTAACATGATATATAATAAAAAATACTTTGATATTGAAAAACACTTCAAATGTTAAATGCAAGGACAGATATAGAGCAACTTCATGGAACTGTTGGTATTGTACCTGATCACAATATCTCTCTTCAATGTGTCATTCAGATCTGTGTCACATTCAACATAGCATGTTGTTGACAAGTGCAGGGAGTTTTGTCAATGTTTCTTAAAAATATTTGCAGCCAACTTACATATTTTGGAAGCATATAGGTTGTTTCAAGGTCAGGTTCAATGGAAATACTGATCCTAACCATTTCTTCATTATGACTTCCGTTCACTGTGTGTTCTCATATGACTTTTCAACCCTGAACTCCATGAAAATGCTGAACCACACATTTCACATGAATATGGTTTCTCTCCAGTATGTGTCCTCATGTGTCTTTTTAAAATTGAACTTCCTGAAAATGCTGAACCACACACTTTGCATGAATATGGTTTCTCACCAGTGTGTGCTCTTGTGTGACTTTTTAACCCTGAACTTTCAGAAAATGCTAAACCACACACTTCACATGAATATGGTTTCTCACCAGTGTGTATTCTCATGTGGCGTTTTAAATTTGAACTTCGTGAAAATGCTGATCCACACACATCACAAAAATATGGCTTCTCTCCAGTGTGTAATATCATGTGACTTTTTAATGTTGAACTATGTGGAAAAGCTGAACCACACACTTCACAGGAATATGGTTTCTCACCAGTGTGTGTTCTCATGTGTCTTTTTAAATGTGCACTCTGGGAAAAAGCTGATCCACAAACATCACACGAATATGGTCTCTCTCCAGTGTGTGTCTGCATGTGAGTTTTTAAATTTGATTTCCATGAAAATGATAAGTCACACACTTTACATGAATATGGTTTCTTCCCAGTGTGTGTTTGCATGTGGGTTTTCAAACTTGCATTATATGAAAATGCCACACCACACACCTCACATGGATATGGTTTCTCTCCAGTATGTACATTCATGTGACTTTTCAAACTCGAATTCGCTGAAAATGCCGATCCACACACTTGACATGTATATGGTTTCTCTCCGGTGTGTGTTCTCATGTGTTTTTTTACCCCTGATCTCAATGAAAATGTTGATCCACATATATCACATGAATATGGCTTCTTTGCAGTTTGTGTTTTCATATGATGTTTCAACATTGAACTATGAGAAAATGCTGAACCAGATACTCTACCTGAACATGTTTTTTTGCTGTTGTGGGTTTGCAGGTGTTTATCTAAATCTGACCTCTGTGAAAATGCTGATTCACACTCTTCACACTGATATGGTTCTTCTCCATTGAGTGTTTGATAGTGTACCTTCAAAGACGAACTAGTGAGAGATGCTGAGATATTCATATTACAAGAATATATCTTTTCAGGATGTGTTTGCTTGTGTTTTTTTAAAGATGCATTGGATGTAAATGATAACTCACATACATCACATGAATATGGTTTTTCTCCAGTGTGTGTCCGATAGTGTATTTTTAAATTTGTGGCCCGTGAAAATGTTGACCCACACATACCACATGAATATGGTTTCTCTCCAGTGTGTGTTTGCAAGTGCTTTTTTAAATCTGAACTCCGTATAAATCCCGATCCACACACTTCACAGGAATATGGTTTTTCGCCAGTGTGTGTTCGGTAGTGGATTTTCAAAGTTGAACTTTTTAAATAGGCTAATCCACACACATCACATGAATATGGCTTTTCTCCATTGTGTATTTGCATATGACTTTTTAAACTTGCATTATATGGAAATGCAACACCACACACTTCACATGGATATGGCTTCTCTCCAGTGTGTGTTTGCATGTGGGTTTTTAAATTTGATTTCCATGAAAATGCTAAACCACACACTTCACATGAATATGGTTTCTCGCCAGTGTGTGTTTTCATGTGACTTTTCAAATATGAACTTTGTGAAAATGCCGATCCACACACTTCACATGAATATGGTTTCTCACCAGTGTGTATTCGGGAGTGTCTTTTTAAAGAGAAATTGTGCAAAAATACTGAACCACACACCTCACATGTAAAGTTTTTTGTTCCAGAGTGTGTTCGCATGTGAGTTTTTAAATATGAACTCTGTGAAAATTTCAATCCACAAATGTCACATGAATATGCTTTTTCTCCGATGTTTGTTTTCATTCCAACAGACATGTTGACAAAATGCTCATCAATATTACTTATTTTACAAATACACATTTACTATAAGTAATGTAAAATACAAATAATCATATCACAAATGAATTTTTTTGTTGGTGTTTTCAATTTTTTATCCTGTGAACAACAACTTCACAAACTTGATAATATCATATCTAACAGTGTATCGATGATCACAGTTCGTCTTTACTATGTTCACATCCATCCATCAGAAGAGTTCCTTTGTTTTCCACCACAGTTAAAATCTGTGAAAGAGGAAGATATGTTTTTAAAGAGCATATGTCCCTGCATTATTTGCATATATAAATTCATATCAACTTATTTTGGATATAAATTGATTCCAGCAGATCTAATTAGATATTTTAATTTAGCATGGATATGAAATCAGCAAAAAAAGACTAAATGAGAAAAATCAGTTGACTTCATATGTGTATAATCCAGAGCCATTCTCTATAATCTACAGGCAACTAGACTCCCAAGAAATATCAATGGCTTACAGCAAAGATTCCATATTTTAAAACAATAATATTATATCTTAATAACTCAATTACAATAGTTTAACAGACCCATCAAACAGATAATTATTAATTTCTTGTTCTTTCAAATTCATATGAAATGGAGATGCATTTCTTTAATTGTTTACATCTACATAATTGGGGAAAGGTTTCTTATTATTTGACTGAGAAAAAAACTTGTAAAGTGGAAGAAAATTGAAAATTTACACAAGCATATTTCTATTTTAACAATGATTTTATTACAACCAATTTGTCTTTGGTTTCTGTGCTGGCACTATATTCATAAGTACATAACTTTGTGTGGAAATAAGAAACTCATAGCATTCATTAAAGAAATCTTGTTTCTCCCACACAACATTAATGAGCAGGAAGTATGAAATTAAGTACAGATATAGTATTAAATTGCTTTTATTTATTAAATCTCTCACTAGAGTTTCTATTCCATCACCCTGCAAATAGCATTACCCAACAAGAAAGGCTAATGGAGATAAATAAAAACAAAGCATTTCAGCCATTTATGAATTCAGGGTTCTCACCAACTTGCAAGTTCTAAATTCCACAATATATTCCAAATCTCCCTGACAAAAGATACGTCAAAATAGGGACGATTTATAGCCTCTTACCTCCAATTCAGTTCCTAAGTAGCTACATTTTTATTTAAATACACACAAAAAACTACACATCAAAAATATGTTATCAATTTGTAAGTCTGCAAAATATGCCTAAATAAAAAAAAAATAAGTAGAAGACTTGCATGTTGAATGTCCAAAGTGATGTGCCCCTTCCCCATAATTGAGAAGCAACTGTACTTAGCTTCCCAACATCCCTTAAATTTCTAGATTTTTTTTCACTTTTAGGGGTGTGCTAAAAAGTATTTCAAAAAAAAGGAGAGCTGATTTTCCCCTGACAATATACAAAATTCCCTGACAATTCTAACATTTTTTGAAATCTCAAAAAAAAAATCTTGACAATTCTCTGACCTTGGGGAATTCATTCTTTTTTTGACATGTCTCTAACAGATGAGAACTCTGAAATTACACTCAAATGGGCTTTTATACTTGCTGACTACATAACATTTTTAATTGACAACTGAAATTTTCATTTGAAATTATACAGAGATGATATTTGTTGATAATTCTTACTTTTTTCAATTTAGTTCAACATTGTTACTATTGAATATTTCAGGCCTAACCAAGATGAAGAAATAATATAAGAATTTTAAAACATCTTTCAAATTCCTAAATTTATTGAATGTCTCATTTTTTTCTAGATCATTGAAAATATGAATATTTTCTTTTAATTTTGACATACTTACATTCTCCAATAAACCATAAAAAAAATTAAATTTCTAACCACGCACCCACAGATTTTGATAAAAATTGGCATACCAAATGATTATTTGCCTCCAATAATGAAACCTGTTTTTCAAAACTTCAATTTTGACATTTTGGTGAACTACCCTATATTTACAAGCTCACAACTCTGATCTTAATTAAGATGGAACCCATTGGATTAACACCAGTGGATAGAAAGAACTGAGCCTTGCAATACTTCTTCAATGGAGTTTAGTCCCAAGATATCCCTAGAAAGTTATAGAAATTTAAAATCACAATCCAGAAATTTTCTGCTCTTAAATTGACCTCAGGTTCTTTCTGTCACATGTAATATAACAGTTTTTTTTAAATTTTTGCTTCTTATGGTTGAATAAGCAGTGTTCTAATGTTAATTTGAGGGCTATAAGTAATCTTCCATCAACTTGAGCTTTCCTTTCTTTAGTTCAAAATATATACAGAACTCATTATACAAAAGGGATTTGTCACTCCAAAGATTACCACATTAATGTGTAATAATATTATTATAATAGATACAGGCTATAAACTAATCTGTTTGATATTGGGCTAAAAATAAAACTCTTTAATAAACCTTGATTTTTAACAGAACATTTTTCAATACAATCAAACAACAGAAATCCCTTATTGACACAAAATGGAAATTGAGAAAATTGCGTATTGAAACAGTTCATTTAGTTTGACAAATTTAAGAGTAAGTACATCCAGACTTTTTTAATGATGCCATGTTTCAATTTTTCCTGGCTGTATTTATTTATTTCTTTTTAAAAAAAAGAGTACACAGTTTTTCAATCCAGTTTACTTTAATCCATTTCAAGTACATAAAAAGGTTACTACAACATTGTGCCCTAACCCTAAATCTTTTTAAATCATCAAAAGGATTGACATTTTGAAATTTTAGAATGAGATAACACATCAGCTGTACTTCCATAGAAACAACAGGAAATATGTACCCACTTTATCATAAAGTTGCATCGTAAAAATAATCCACCTCATGAAGCATTAAAAGAATGGTTTTTTTTTAAAATGGCTAGTAGGTCTGATGGATTACAAGCACCTAAAATTGAAAGAAGAAATATTTCCTTGGAGGACTGCGTCTTGCATAAAAGAATCTTCACCCCTCATTTACCTTATGAAATTTGTCAGTTTTAAGGAAACATAATTTTATGAGTTTTACAGGAGGGAGTTCTATTTACAGTGTAACTGAGAGGCTCAACTAGGCATATCTTTTCCACCATTTTTACAGGAGAGAGACTTTGCAGTAAGTGCGTCAAGGGAAATGACTGCATACTTTGAGGGTCAGCACTTCCGTAAAAATGGTGGAAATGTGTGCTCAGTTTAGCATTACAGTTAAACTGCACGTAGAACCACTCTGCCTTCCCGTCAAACGTGATTTCTTTTTTCTCAAAACCTGACAAATTGGCTCAGGTAAGTAATACCTTGAGGTTTGAAAACACAAAAGAATTCTATCAAAATAATTTTGTATTCACCTTAAAAATTCGATTTATTTAAAAATCACTTTTCGTTTTCGGCAATCCTTTGTGAACAGAGGTCTTTTAACCAATGTCGATTTCGACAACAGATTTGTAAATCTAAAAAATTAGTAATATAAGTAATTAATATTAAATACTACCTATTGAATTAATAATATCCGAGAGTATATATATTTATGTCTACTGGTAATTCAGGTAATAATATAGCATTTTCATCTTTACAAATCATTTGTACGTCTTTTCGATGTTGTCAATCCGTAGTAGAAATCGACAATGGGTTTAACGAAGTACCTCCATTCACAAAACTTCTTAGGTTTGCCAATTTTCTCAAAATCAAAACTTATTCAAGAGCTTTCAAAAATGTTTTGGGAAGTTGTTTAGAAAGTCAATATAAAATGTTTTTTTTTTAGCAGCATGAAATAAACAAAAAATCTTTGAAGCGATTATTAGGCAACACTAAAGAATGTTCATTGTTTTATAAAAACATTTGAATTGATTGGCAGTTTTTATTAAGAATCGCCCAATTCCAGATCAATTTTCAGATTAAAGATGGATTTTACTTATCATGAAAGATGAATAGTAATTATTGTTTATGAGAATCGTGATTTCTTCGTTAAAATAAATAACTAATTTATTTACAAAAAGAATGAGAACCCCCGCCTTCTTTCGGTGGATTCGTAAATGAAAAAGGGGACGATATACTTACTTTTTTCTGTTTCCTTTCGTTTGATTTATATTCCTTGAGAAAAAGTATAAAATTTTAAATAACAAAAATTTTTGAGTTAAATTTTCTTTTCTTTAAAAAAAAGGGGGGTTGTCTGCGATCAGAAAATAACTTCTAGAGAGCGAAAGTCAAGGGAGATAATCGAGGGAAAACGATGACAACTCCCCGGTTTTTAATCGAGTCATTTTCTGTATTGTATTCCACTCAATGGAATCTCACAGTAGTATTTCTCCATTTCATTTTTGAGTAGCTAAAAAAAAAAATCCTTAAGGAAAGATTTCCGGCTAGTTTTCGCAGAAGGTCTGATTTTCTGATCAGGTAGAATATTATTCTGCTCGTTCCAGTAATGAGATTATGAATTTGAACTACGTACTTATTGGATAATACCTCAGTTGGGAAATAATCAGTATCTTGAACTTTTGGATCACATCCAATATAATTTGGTTTGGCTAAATGGACTCTTAGTATTTTATTGATATAGATGGAAATATGTTCATTATTATTGATGTGAGCACGAATGCAAATCTCACAGCAAATTATTTTGATAACTAAAAAATTTTTCCTTTAAATCCTTCCCCTTGGTCCACTCTTTTTATGTATAACTGAAATAGTTTCTAGTGTCATTAAATTTCAACTTAATGTTGGTGAAAACTTTAATGTTAAAATTTCGGATGAATTGAACTTATAAGCAAAAAACAAAACTACATTTAGTTACCAGGAAAATACATGCTAAACACTGACCAAAAAATATTTGAAAACATCAAAACTTGAAAAATATTTTAGTGAAATTACTAGATTTGACAGAATATGTTTTTTCTATTATTATTATTGTTGTTCTATGTATTCATCATGCTTTAAGTACCGCTAATTCTAAAAATCTTAATGGTTTTTTCCAAGTATGTTTAACTGCCTGACTAGATAATATGGTGCAATATAACTCTCGCTGCCTATTTTCCTAGAAATTAGCCATGTGCCTTTTAAAGCTAATCTTTGTAAATATCTAGGTGATTAATCCATAAATAATTGATTTTATATAACTTTACCCTAGTTATCATAATAAAATCAAGTATCTGAGATAAAGCTACAAGAATTTCATTCAACATGTAATATAATTAATTTTGACTAGCTTTCAGTCGCTTTTTACCTCAACTTTGAATCAGAATGATATCTCTAATTTCTTTTGAATTTATTCTTGGATGAAATTTTTATTTTCTGATGACGCAGTTCAATCATTGCTGTGATCCGATTCAAAGTTGTGATAAAAAGCAACTGAAAGTTAGGATGAAGGTGAAAGCTTGTCAAAATTAATAATATTGCAATACTTCATCCAGGAATAAAATTGAAAAAAATCAAAGATATTCCAACATGTAATATTTATGAAAAGCTCAAGTTAATAAGTTAATAAAATTAAAATTGATCCAAGTTCATTATGTATATAGAGATATGGACAAATTTCATTTATGCATTGAAGATAAAATTTGGAATCCAGATCCCAAAACTGAAGAAAACTCGCAAATTATCTGTTGACATCAGATATCATGAGTCATAAGCTATATCAGGGTATTGATATTGTTGAAACTTGTTTATTTTTCATTAAAATTAAATACAAACATGAATCCAAATAAGTATACAACTTGAGGTATGAAACAAAAGCTATCCACTTAATTCATGAAGTCTTTTCTTTTAGCTTCTGTCTTTAAAATCTTTAAACTTATGTTAATCATTGCTCACTTGCACCAGTCTTCCTGGAAATTGGTTATCTTCTTTCTCACTCTCTTTCTTTATCTCTCTCAGACCGGTTATTTTGCATAGCCTCAAGGCCAAAGCAGATTTCATTTTATCTCATGACCCATCACTGTTGCAAACCTTACAGCTTTCCTTTCACAAATGTTGAGATCTTACTCATACACCTAGCAACTTGATAATGTGTGCTCTCTTTCTCTAGCCTAATGCATATCAACATCTCCATCCCACATGAATAACTTGAAGCAATGTGTTTTTACATCACAATCATGAACTTACTTTATTCTATCAAACTCTCAACTACTGATATATCTTTCTGTCATTTCTACTTTATCAGTTTTGGGAGCGGCTCATGATGGTCAAAAACATGGTGGTCCTACTGGCTCAGTAACTCTCTGAATCCCATTTCCATAATCACTCTGGTCTTTGAAATAATCAGACATTGTCAATACAATGCATTTCAGTATCTCTGCCTCATAAATTTGCAACAATGACCTCATATGTCACATTTATCTTTCTTTCCTGCCTATCTAAAAGCAGACACCTCATATCTATTCTATTAGATAATATCTCCTTCTTTCATTACTCAGCAATCAGGTCTGCTCTATCAACGATTATATTAAATGCCTACATATCTTTATGTTTCAGCTTTGATTGTATTGATTATTAATGTCTTATTTGTCTAAATATTTGTATTTGTTTTCATTTCAATTATGAACTCTCTGCCTGATCTCTGTGTTACTATTCAAACATCATGGCACATAGAACTCATGCTTCCAACAAAGAAACCGTCAGAAAAGAGTATCAGCTTTCAAATTTCCTTGTGATGTCACAGATAAGGCAGCAACTCATCCACATAAGTGTACAGCATCACTATGACCACAATATCTTACATCTATTCAGGACTATTATTATTATTCTCTCTCACTTGTTGGACATTAATTTAGACAAATTCCTGTTATTGTCACCACAACACTGCTGCAACAGTGGTGGCTTGTGGCCCCATCGATTAAGGCAAACAGAACCAACCCTGTATTTAATTGCCAATGCATTAGTTGCTTTTCATTTCTCTGTTACTTTCAGCAGGAAGAATAGTTTTTAACCGAACGTGTCCACTTACCCATTCAATAGCAACTGTCACTTGACCAATATCATTTGGCAGCATGCTATGTTGTGGGTGATCAATTAGAAAATTGGTAAAAGGGGTGATTAATGAATAAGTTACTCCTCTCACATTTTTTGGACAGTGATCACTAAGAAAATTTGAAATTTCAAAAAACAGAGGTGATACAAACGAGCAATAACTTACATTGCAAACTAAACCCCAACTAAAAAACCTATCTAGTAAGGAAATTTTCAAAAAACGAAAGTAAGAGTAAATGTTGAAATTTTCAGCCCTCTAGCTCTATGCGTGGAGTCTGTATGCATGATATGAATCCAGCCAGCCAGACCAACTTGAAGAGAAGAGAAACCCGTGTTGATAGTTTTGGTTGATGATTGAACCATGATTTTTCAATCAAACAAAATTCATGTGACAGTCGTCCACAAAAATAAATCAATTGTGTGGAGAATTAGAATTGATGAATCCACCAGAGAAATATTTAGCAAAACTGTTTGAAACCAGCTGTTGGAGAGAGAATTGGCACTGATTCGTGGCTGGAGCTGTACCAGTTTAAGGACTGGCAGGGCCCCACCGGAAACTTTTGGCTTGGCCTGATGTTTGCAATCAAAGTTTATAGAATCTCATAAATAAAGTTTATTATCAAAAAGCAAGTAAAAAGTGCCTGTGGACCAAATGGATTTAAGTACATTTCAATAAAAAAATTGAATATCCATACCTTGCGTAAATGCATTAACATAGCCTGTGTATGTACCAGAACTAATTATCTGATAAATTATCTAGAAAAATGGATTTTTTATCAAAATTTATCTAAGATTACCATCATAAGATTTGGGCACTGTTGGTATGTCCAAAATGACTATAGAGACCCCAGAAAGCACTATTTTGAAAAAACGAGTTTTCAAGTGTACTCACATACATTTCCAAGGCTTTAGTCCCCAAAATGTGACTAGGAGTATCCGGAGACACATTGACAGATACACAGATGAGCGGGAGAGAAGAATCTGCAACCCACGGCGGGCCATTTGTGGGATTATAGTGATTTAATACATATAAGCCTACAAATTGACAAACAAAATTTGTAGATTTACTTTGATAAGTAAATAGTTACAAAACCATTTTGGGGGTGATTGTGTAATGATTTATTGAAAGTATTTTCAAGAATTCAGATTTGATTAAAATTGTTGCTGTTCTCTGCGAAAGCTACCAGATGGTGTTCAGTATGTTTTTGTGTGTATTTTACAAGACTAGAGTAAATTACTCTAGCATAGGGACCTCTTGGGCATAAGGCCTAATTTATAGCAATTAGTCCAATTGGCCTTAAGCTAACCTTGTTTATTAGTATAGATGGGTCTTGGTCAATATCACTTGGATATCTCAGCTGTTAAGAAACTTTCCTTTTCACAAGGAGTTCTCCAGGTTTAACTGAGATATAACTGTCCGAAAATGAAATTCAACTAAATAAAGAAGAAAAATCAAGTGTTGGTATTTCATTGACTCTGTGTAACAAATAATATTCTACATCACTCTCTTTAAAGTTTTAAACTAATAACTTTTACAGTAGAAGTAACAAATAGATATATAAAACCTAATGTTCTTCCTATACGAGGTAGAGTAGGTAAATCAATAATTTTTTATGTTTTTATTTGTTTTCTCTCCAAATAGAATGTGAAGAACCTATGAATTAAAACCTTTTTACAAATACACTTAATGAATGCATGATTCCTTTGCCTGATGATGATGTGGGTAAAGGTCTGCTTTCTCTGAGTGCTTCCTAGTTTTACTGCATAGTCTGTTTTTTTTTAAAAGATTGTGAATGAAACCATTTTCACTGTACCCAGATTTATTTTCTTCATTTGTTTTACGAAGTCAAAATTGAAAACTAAAGATAAATAGAATTTTTACGAAATGTAGGTTTATGCTGACATGTGGAAGAATCATGATGAATAATGAATAGTATTAGTACAAAAAGATCACCAAAATTCTAGATATCCAGGAGGAGTGAGGTTGACACCATGACTCATCAACCCAGGTGACACCAACCAAAGGCCTGTCACTGTACACAGATTCATATAAAACCTAAAAATTGGTTTACAAAAGAATTTTCTCAAGTAAACTCAAGAAAAAACAATAAAATACATTCAGGGTCTACAATGAATATTGATAGATCATTTTAGGGGTTTGAAGCTGATGTAGGCCAATTGCAAGATTTTAGTTTCTAATCAACATGAATCCAAAGGATTTTCATACCTGATTTGACTTGAAGTATGTAGCAATTGTAATATCCATGATGAGTTCACATTGGTTTTTTCAAACTTGACACTACCAAGAATGAATATCCATATTCTTGAAAAAATATCTCTTCATTGTATTGGGTGATCCAGGCAGCCAGAGGTCTATAAATTAACTCCAGAAAATATTCAGTAGGGGGTGTAATTAAAGTTTAAAACAATCTTATCAGTCACCAGGTAACCCAAGACCCTAAGGTCAACCTATGAGGTATTCTGCCTCATATACTAGTGGGGGCTGATTTGTAATACTGCTCAAATTTTTTAGTAGAAGAAAGTATTATTCTTTGAAATGCTCAGGCCACTAAGAAGAAAAAAAATTGTAAATGATTTTTGTGTATTTTACAGACCAGAGGAGAAAAACATCATAAATCTCTATGCGTGAATATAGTTAGAAAACTATTTTTGCATATTTTTTTCATATTCACTCCTATCTACATTTCTCAAAGAATTTCAATTGAATTTGGTGGAATGGCCAGCCACAGAGTAAGGTAGAAATGATTATATTCTGGTGTGGATCCAGTAATTCATCTAGGATTGAGGGATTTTTTTCCATTTTTATATTTTCAGTATTTATGTATTTGTCATGTCTCAGTACGGTATCTTTAAAAGTTCTTGATGAATATTTTACACATTTACGTTCATCGGTCAATACAATAACTTCAAAAGTTCTTGAATTTCAATTGAACTTTGTGGAAAAGTAGGTCATAGTAGGAAAAAGAAGTAACCAAAGGATTGAGTACATATCTAAAAAGATGTGACTAAAAGTTGGGGCAGATCCATGAATTTTCTTTGATTCAAAGATATCATTGGTTTTTCTCTTCTATACATTCCTGTTCTCGCTTCTGTCTACCCTCACAATATCTACAAAAGTTCTCACCAAATTTCAATGGAATTCTGTGGACAGGTAAGGACCATTGTGAGGGAGGAATCAAATTTCGGAGAGGATCCAGGAATTCTTTTTGATTGAGACAGATTTCTCATTTTTTTTCTTCATACATAATTGTATTCACTCATTTCAGTCTACATAATATCTCGAAAAGCTCTCGATGAATTTCAATGAAAATTTATGGAAAAGTAGGCTGCAGCTAAGAAAGGAGTGATTGAATGTTGGGGGGGTGCGGGTCCAGAAATCTGTCTACATAGTGTGTACTGCTGTATGAAAACATCAATAACTTATGTATCAAAAAATAATTATTATTGAAAGCAAAAAATTAGGTTGTGTATTAATAATGTGGAGAAAATTGATGATTTCATTATCATTTGAATGAAAATTTATCAAAATCTCAAGATTTTAATGATTTTTTAGTTTTTTATTGTACAATTTATGGTCATAATTGAGATAAATGTAATTTTATATCAAAGTTAATAAAATGTCAACAATTTTTCCTTGGCTGGATAATTTTCAGTTATGATTCGAACTGGTTGCTAATATTCTTCCTCGAAAAATGATAACTTCAACTTTCCAAAAGATCATTAACATGGAATTTCATTTATTTCCACTATACATGGACATTGAAAATAATGTTAAAAAACTCCCCAAATCAGGTCAATTATTATCAAAAACATGTTTTTAGGATTAATTTCTGATCCCTGACCCAAATTAGGATAAGAAACCAATTTTCAGCCTTAAGACTTACATTTTATCATAAATAGACATATGAATTTATAACATCATTATTATAAGCTCTGTAAAATATACAAAATTGAGAAAAAAAAAATTGCAAACATATTTTATTTCTATTGTCTTAGCTTTCTACAAAAAGATTTGAGTGGTAACCCTATTTTGTTACTCATCAGCCCATACTGCACAAAATGTTTTAATAGCTCAGTAAAAGATAAGCTGCCACTGGATTACCAGATTCCAGATGTTATGTAGCCACCCTTTGCTAGAAAAGTTCTGAAATCAGCCCTGAAATATTTACTAATTGCATCATGAATGTAATCTAGAAAATTCTGAAAAAATAATGTCACAAAACCTAAAGAAAATTTGCAGTGGACTGCAATCAGATCTAGCACAGCCACTGATGTAAGGTGAAAAAATTATGTCTCTTGAAACAGAAAATATTTTGGCATTTTTCAGTTCTCAATCCAAAAAGATTTTTTTTTCCACGGATAATTTATCAGTTTTGGAAAAAGTTAATTTTTTCAAGGTTTTTTTTTGGGGGGGGGTGTTCATTGTAACTATGATGTTAAGTTGGACCTTTACTTTCCACCATTCATGCAGAAGGATGGCTTATATGATTTACTTTCTCCTTGTTAGGAACTTATCAATTTTATAAATTCACTCATTTCCGTATATTTTTGTAGCATCATTTTTTTGAAAAAAACGGGGCTTGATTTTAAAAACGTTGTTCCAAATTTAAAAAAACTCAATCTTGCTTTTTTGAACGAAAAGATTATGTACTTTCATTGAGATTTTAGGAGCAAGCCTGCATAGGTACCCCCTAAAATCATAATGAAATCACAAAAACTTACAACCTTCACAAGACAAATAACCAAATACTTTGAGGTAGTACTTAGTACAAATGGTGGAAAGAATAGGTCCAGTATGGCCACATTGTAAATAAAACCCTCCCTGTTAAACCTTAAAAGATAATTTTTTTCAAAAGTGATACATTTTCTGAGGAAGTGAATGTCTTAAAGAATGGAAGCACAAAAAATTACTTGCAAAAATAATATTTATCCATTTTCAAGTGAAATTTCTTGATGTTATTTTCTTTAAATATCAGTCTTTCAAGTCATGCTGACGGGCCTCATTTCATCTCCAGGTCATCTCAGCCTAGATTGCAAGATACTTCGAGATATTTCCACCCAGATACACACAAAAACGGACAAATGCCAGAAATTTTCATCAGACATTGGAATGCTGCAGTACACATCAAAAATAAGAAACTACTGTAACAAAGTCAACTTTTTTGTTCAATACAAATAGCAGTTCTACCAAGATTAGAATTATAATGTTACCGTTTATTGTTTTGAATGTTTCCTCTGCATCCCTCCTTATTCTTCTATTTCATTATCAGTATTTCAAACAGATCTTTAATAGTTTCTTTTTTGAACAAAGGGTATTTATTTTCAATCTGCGTTACTGCTGGTTTTTTGATTCTTCATTTCTAGGCATCTATACAGCTTTTTAAGAACATAATTAAACTTTTAAAAATGTTGTTTTTCACTTATATCTTGTTTTTTGCTAGAAAGAAACAAAAACAAAATTTCATTGTTAATGAAGTCAGATCGGGCTGTTTTGATTCACTGTTTCTTTGTATGGAAATTTTACCAACAAAACACCAATAATGAGAGTTAATAGCTTATTGACCAGAGGGAGATCAGAAGCTTTTCTTCACACATTTAAAAAATGGCAGGCAAAAGCATAAACTTAAACTTGAAACTAAATTTGAACTGCCATGGAAGCAGTTTGATAATAAACACCTAATAACTGATAATTTCTTAATCAGTGCTCTGTTCAAATCTAAAATTCTGATAATACGTCGCAAAGTGGGAGCCTACCACAGCAGGAGGTGTCAGCAAAGAGACGAAAACAAAAGAGAGGAAGGAGCAGAAAAAAAGTTTTAAGAAATGATTTATTACAGCAAGAAACAAGATCAACTACTCCAAAGAGTAAGCCGTGGTTTTTGAAAATCATGTTGTTTGTTCATTAGTGTGACAATTGATATCCGCCTGCTGATGGGTTTAATCCCAGTGCAATCAAGAGACAGGAATTTAATTGAAAGCAAGCCTTTTAAGTTTGAATGGACACCTGCCCTTCACAAGCATAAACAATGAAAATAAAGAACTGGTTTTGTTGAAAAAAAAATGCCGTGTATCTTATTACAAGATAAAGGGACAGTGTATCTGAAATTCTGCTGATTGATGACTCATTTTAAGGTGTTAAACTTCACAGATCAACTTGATTATGATATCATAAAAACTTATGGGAAAGGCATCTTTGTGTTTTTTTCTGATGTAATTTTGCCTGTTTTTGGTGGTCATTTGAGATTGCAGAAGCCTCCAGCATTGAGAAATTGTTTGTTAGGACCAGAAAGTTGGAAATTGTAGGAAATGCTGAATATCACATCAGATATGAATTCCATGAGAAAGGAAAGGGCACATTTTACATAAATATGATTTCTTTCCAATATACATTCACATATGATCCTCAAAAATGCTTTTGGTGAAAGGAAAGTCAATCATTTCAGATTAATATGTTTTTTACTCAAGCATGTTGGCATGTGTTGCACTAAATGTGTCTTCTGTGAGAAAGAAGATCCACAAATTTCACAGTTATATGGTTTCTCTCCAGTGTGTGTTCGCATGTGCTTTACCAAAATTGACTTTTTTGAAAAGGAAGATCCACACACTTTGCAAGTATACGGTTTCTCACCATTGTGTATACGCATATGTTGTAACAACGTTGAATTATGTACAAAAGATGATCCACACACTTCGCATGAATATGGTTTCTCTCCAGTGTGTGTTCGCATATGTGCAACCAGAGTTGACTTTATTGTACAGGCATATCCACAAATTTGACATGAATATGGTTTCTCTCCAGTGTGTGTTCTCACGTGTAGCACCAAAGTGAACTTTTCTGAAAAGGAAGAGCCACACATTTTACAAGAATATGGTTTCTCTCCAGTGTGCGTTCTCATATGGCGAGTTAAATCTGATTTTTTTACAAATGCAAATCCACAAACTTCACAGGAAAATGGTTTCTCACCAGTGTGTGTTCGCATATGTTGCTGTAAGTGTGCTTTCCGTGAGAAAGGAGATCCACACACTTTGCAAGTATATGGTTTCTCTCCAGTGTGTGTGCGCATATGTTGTAACAGCATGGAGTTTAGTACAAAGGATGATCCACACACTTTACATGAATATGGTTTCTCTCCAGTATGTGTTTTCATATGGTATGCCAAACTCGACTTTTGTGTAAAAGTAGAGCCACATGTTTCACAAGAATATGGTCTCTCTCCAGTGTGGGTTCTCATATGGTTAGTTAAATGCGACTTTTGTACAAATGCAATTCCACAAACTTCACAAGTATATGGTTTTTCTCCAGTGTGAGTTTTCATATGGTATGCCAAATCTGATTTTTGGGTAAAAGATGATCCACATGTTTCACAACCAAATGGTTTTTCGCCAGTGTGTTTCCGCATATGGACAGTTAAATTTGACTTTTGTACGAATGCAAATCCACAAACTTCACAAGAGTATGGTTTCTCTCTGTGTGTTTTCATATGGTATGATAAACCTGATTTTTGTGTAAAAGTTGATCCACATATTTCACAAGAATATGGTTCCTCGCCAGTGTGTTTTCGCATATGTTCTACTAAAAGATACTTTCCTGAAAAGGAGGATCCACACACATTGCAACTATGCGGTTTCTCTCCAGTGTGTGTTTGCATATGTCTTGTCAAACTTGATTTTGTTGTAAAAGAAGATCCACACATGGAGCATGAATATGGTTTCTCTCCAGTATGTGATTTCATGTGATATGCCAAACTTGACTTATGTGTAAAAGAAGATCCACATGTTTCACAATGATATGGTTTCTCTCCAGTATGAATTCTCATGTGTTTCACTAAATATGACTTTTGCGCAAAAGAATATCCACATGTTTCACAAGAATATGGTTTCTCTCCAGTGTGTGTCCGCATATGACATGTTAAATTTGATTTTCGTGTAAAAGTAGATCCACATGTTTCACAAGAATATAGTTTTTCTGCAGTGTGTGCTTGCATTTGTTCCAAAAAATATGATTCTGAAAAGGAAGATCAGCACACCTTAGATGTTTGCAAATGATCCATCAAATATATCTTTCATGAGAGGGAAGATGATTTCTCTCTTGTGTTTCAAGTAAATCAAAGATTCACAGGCTTTGCAAGTTTGTGCTTTCTCTCCAGCATGTATTTGCATACTTTTGTACAAGTAGATTAACACAATATATCACATGTCTTTCCCAGACAGAACATCTGTGAATGAAAAGCAATTAGAGATATATGAATAAAGACTTTGAATATTGTATGAACTCAGATTATATAGCAATAGATACATGTAGTTATTTACTAAGATTACTTTAGTTCAAAATAAGGCCACAAAAATCCAGCGCCCAGTGAGAATCAAATTCACAACACTAGTTAACAGCCTGTAAGACATGATTGCTTAATCATTGCTCTATGATATATGTATACAACTTTATTTCCACACAAATATTTATTAGGATAATTGTATTACGTCGGTGTGAAAATAATTGTGTTTTGTTTACCATTCATTGCAGAAAACAACTAGAAACAAGTCAATTTACTCCATAAACATATAATTCATGGTTTGGGAACCAATGAATTCTTCAAAGGTATTTTGAGCCGTTGTTTGGTTGTTGAAGACCATCCCTTCTAGGAAATGGTTAAAAAAATGTGGCCAGAGAAAAGTTTGGTGAGGTAGAGTTTCTCAGCCTACTTCATTCAATTTCTGCAGGGTCATTCACATGACACGAAAGCTTATTTGCATTTCATTTGGGGTCATATGTCTAAAAGTTTACCTTTTGTTCTCTATCATATTGTACGCAATAAATTCTTCAATGGATGACAGAAACAGATAGAAACTTCTGACAGGACAAATTGACATTTTGATTAAGAACAAAAAAATAGGCTTTTAATTTCATTTTTGCATCAATTTCTGATGAATGATTTGTTTAATTGTACTTTTCATTACAAAAATTATACTTTCTGTAACCTCTGTGTGACCCCTGGAGCTTTTGTAAATTGGTTAAACATAGCGAAGATTACATGAACTGTCCGAACCGGTCCGTACTGACAAGGAATCTACATGGGCCTGCCTAAGCTTAACAATATTCTAAATTCATATATCCCATCCCTGGATGATGAGCAAATCCTTGAAGATGCAGAATTCCCACGTCTGAACCCTAGAAGATGTTAAATTCCCATATCCAAACACTGGAAAGCAAAGGAAATTCAAGTGTATGATCTTCTACAGCAAACATTGGCAATGGTTTAAAATACTGAAAAACGGCCTGGGTTTCTCTCCTGAAAGATTGTGCTAAAATATCCCACTAATGAAAATTCTTATTGAACATTATATTAATAAAAACCTGATACTGAAATTGTAGGAAAAACGTGATGAATGTAATGAAACAATCTTGAATTTATCTACGGTTTTCAAAAGAGGAATTGCCTAATTCTATATCAACATTTAGATAAAGGATAAAAACATTATTAATGATTGAAAGATTAGTCATCATTCTCTCAAGTAGGTACTCCCTGATCTTTTGACGAAAAAGCAATATGTGATGAGAAAAATGTATGTTCAAAACTTATGTAAAAATCATTTTATTGCAATATTCATCCCTTCTGTGAGAATGAATGGAGAATTTTTCAATCAAGAAATCTGTTTTCCTTGTTTAGAACTAGAAGTTTTGATTTGAAAAAAAACATGCTTACACACTGTCAACAATGTGACATAATGATTAGCAAAAAAAAATTACCTGCTAAATGGATGCAAATTTTGAAATTCTACCATAAAACAATAATTACCATATTTTATTCAATTTTCAATGGATTTAATTAAGAAATAGGTATTTTTTTTAAAAAAAGTTTTGAGTGACAATTGTTTTTAAAAATTCAATCAATCCTTGCTCCATTTTATCTATTTTCATAAAATCTCCTGTAAATAATTATCTTTTAACACTACAAAATAAAGTCCCTGCAGAAATTGAATTAGTTGAAATTTTACTTGGTGACTAAATTGGGGGAGTAGAAATAATGATCTGAATTAAGAGGAAAATAAAATTCAATAAAATTAAAACATTTTTTGGTTTGAGAACTTTGAAGTTGTTTTATCAAATATAATACATTACATACATTGAGACTGAGCAAAAAAATGAATATTTGTTTGAAAAATAATGTTTTAAAGAATTTTTTACAAATTTTAGGGATAAGTGTTTTTGAAAATTTCAAAGTCTTTATACTCTCCGTGGGCAATCATGAATTTCAGTTATTAAAAAAAACTGTTTCAGAAAATTTAATCAAAAGGAGATATTTAATGATATTGAATTTTATCACGTATATACACAAAGCAATTAGTAAATATGGGAGACCGATTAGGAAATAATTTATTACGGCACTTGTCTAAAAAGAGAACAACCAAATGACTTTGTTTCTGTTTCTGTTGTCTGTTTTCCAACTTTCTCTTTATTTAATTCAATAAAATCTCTATTAAATATCATTTACTTCAGCTCTTCACTATAACAACAAGAAGTTTCTTCTCATTATTATTTGTTTTTCACAGCTCATTGGAGGATGTACCAGAACTAATATCAACATTTTATAGTAAGTTTTTCTTATATGTTTATTGATATTATTTTCATTTTTACAGTTTTCCTGTCAGATAGTGGTATAACGTATTTTATTTCAATTATCTGAATTAAATTATCAAGGCTTTCCATTTTTGTAAAAGAAATCAAAAAAAAAAATAAAATAAAATTTCAACTAGGTGTAGCGAAATATTTTAGACTGGTTTCAAAAGTTGATTTTATCTTATTCTTTATTGTGTGCATTTATTATACATTTTTTTAACAATAAATGTATATTAATCTTAGGCCCCCATTGGCCACAGCTGTTCATTGGTGTTGCATCCTCATCTCTCTGGCCACTCCCTTGGTTGGAGCTGTGTCGTCAGTGACTAAATAGACCTACGTGGAAGGCGCATGGTCTACAGTAAAGGTTGTATCTAAGAGTAATGGTTAGTCCGTCCGAGTTGTTGTTATGCTCCTTCCTTCACTCCCTCCTATTTGCTGCTATATTCATCAGCCTCTCTTCTCCCTTGAGCTGTTCAGTCAGGATACTTCTCCACCTTGTGTAGTCAGCCATGAGGTCCTCCAAGGAGTTAGTGTCAAATTTGACTTCCTCCATGTCCCTCTTGCAGACATCCTTGTAGCACATTGGGGGGGGGCGACCCTTGGTTCTCCCACCAGGTGCCAGACCTACGGATGAGATGTCTAACAGGATGTGGCCATTCTCCATAAGTTAGACATGACCCAGCTAGCACAGGATGAACATGGTGGGAAGGCCAGAGCAAGTCAGGACCTAGGTATTGGTAATTTTATCACGTCAGCGTAGACCCAGGGTGCAGCAGGACTTCACATATGGAAGGTGATAAGTCTTTTCTCCTGTCTAGCCTAAGCAATCTATGCCTCGTTTCCATATAGTTATGTGATGACGCAGACTTTGTACACAGCTATTTTGGTCTTTGCTGTCAGCTTGGGTCTGTTCCATATTCGGTTGGTAAGGAAGGCAAATGTTGTGGCTGCTTTCCTGATCCTCTTATCTATTTCTGTGTTCAGGAACAGATTGTTGGTGATGGTAGATCTGAGATGAGTGAACTGATGGATGATATCAAATTCATAGTCATTGATTGTGATGACTTTCATTGAGTCTATATTCTGTACGAGGACATTTGTGTTTTTCAGGCTGATGGTCGACCCAAAGTTCTGGCATAGGAGAAGTGATCCATCAATTATTTAGCTATAAATGAGGTACAATATTCCCTCCCAATGGAAATTCTTATTGAACATTAGATTAATGAAGATCCGATTGAGCAAAAAGTCTGATGTATGATACTGCACGATAGGAATAAAAAAACTCAGAACTTTCATTTATGAGTAGCAAAAAGTCATTAGAAAATTTTAAAAGTAAAATATTTCAATTTATTTGATTTCTGTTAGTAAAATAATATTTTTATAAAAAGTCATATTTTGTATGGTGATTATGAAAATATATTGAAATTTCAAACTATCAATTTATTCCTACAAATTAAAAATTAGAATATTAGAAAACAAAACAGTCACCAATATTGTCGATATAGATTTCTTCAGTTTTTAAGCTGGTCTAGGTGGCTTGCAATGTATGTATGTATGTATTGTGTGTACTAGTTGTACCAATGGAGTAAGAGGGCTGAAAATTAACAAAATTTACTTCTTATTATGAGAAAATAACAGGGTTTTGTACGTTTTTTCTAAATTTCCACTCTTAGCAGGTTTTTTAATGGAGGGCCCTTTTGGTTTTGTTCATTTTTTCCCTAGTCAGTGCTGGACATCCTATCAACTCCTAAAAGGGACTGTACATGATTTTCTTGTATGCGGCTGCACTTCATTTTCTTTAATGTCTTCTAATGAGTAATATTTTTGCGAACCCCAATCAAACAATTACCAAGTAATCGTCAAAGTAGTAAAGATTTGCTATAGGTTCGTGAATTCGACATCAAAGGGAGATAACCGATTACATTGGGTTATGCGTCTGCTACAACTGCTGCTACTTCCTTTGATATTGAATTTACGAGCCGATAGCAAACCTTTATCGCCAAAGTAAATGATATCCATGAAATAAATTGACTAAATTATGATTTTTTAAAAAAATCATATTGATTCAAGATTTCAATTTTTTCTGTCAATAGGGTTAAATTTTGAAAATGATTGAATAGCTAAAAAATTTTTTTTTACGAAAACTTTTGTTCTTTAAAAAGCCGTCCAAAATGAGTAATTATTTGTATAACAGTAATTTTCTCTTTCACTTCAAGGAAGATATCAACATTATTTAAGCAGGCTTTTTTCTCGTCACGTATCACTTTACTCGGTAGGAACCTACTTTTCTTCGAGAGAATCGTCGTTTCTTTGTTTAAATTACAAATAAGAAAGTTCGGAACTCGTCCAGTCTTTTTTTTTTTCTGCGAATTCGTTAATAAAACGAACAAAATAGAAACACTCACCTGAATTAGCTTTACGGTGGTTTCGATTAGTTCAGGATTTGTTGCAGTTCGGGTAAGGTATTGCTGTACGATTTGATGCAAGTGTAAACTGAAAAAAATGAATTAAGACCATGAATAGGGCAGTTTTGAACAGTACGGAAATGTGGGATCAAATTAATCACACTATTCAAGGCATTACTGTACTCACTTCTTGAACGTTTCTTTAGAATTGTCTTCCTTGAAATTATCAATAAACTAAGTATTTGTGATAATTTTCTTAAAAAATAAAGGCCATTTTTTGCGATCACTAAAATTACTTCTGTACGGCGAAAAGGGAGGTAATCAAGGAAAATGAAAGCTCTCAGATTTGAGTAAATCAACAAAAATAAGACCGATTCAAATGGAAATCTTTAATGAAGATTTTGATTTCTTTTTTTTATCTCGTCGAAAACCTACCCGTTGGCCGGAATTTTCTGCTATTCCCTGCATAAAGCCTAATTTTTTTAGGCCTGATCTAATCTATAATATTCTGCTGGTTCCTTTCTGATATAAGAGATAATGAAATATAACTATGCACTATGAACTATATAAATCAGAATATTTTACTTAAAATCCTTACCCCGGGTTCATTGGGTGTGTATGTCAAATTTGGTTGGGTTGGTCAATGTTTAGGGGATTTGTATATCATGACAGTCAAACAAATTGTTCTCACTCATATACATAGTCTCATTACAATAAATATACATTTTTTTAAAATTGAAAATTCATAAATCCCGAAAAAATAAAACAATTCCTCATTCCCCCCCACCCCGAAAAAGCAAGTCATGCAGAGAGCAGTTTACAAGCCTTTATACACTAGATGCCCCACATTATTGGCCTTGTGCCAGGTCAAGTAAAGTCAAGTTGAGTAAATATTTATTTGGAATTGCATTGTGTCTTTTCCACCAGCGCCAGTAAGAAGTGTTGAAGTCTATGTATATTTGAAACAAATGTTGGGAACCTTAAAAAAAAAACGCCAAAATTAGAAGCATACACATTCGAATAAAAAAAAACCCTCTAAAATATGCATATTAAATATATGTATCACTTCCAGTCTCCCTTACTAATGATCACGAGGGAAATTCAGCGCCCGAATCAAGCAAACATCCCTTTCTGCAGCTGAGACTTGGACATGTAGGAGATATAGAAGGTTCGCAGGCAAGAAGGTCAAGTTTATTTGCATACCCATGACTACAAATATGACACGCTATTGGATTAAGATGAGATCCCATGCATTCGAAAACATGCAGGCAAAGGATGCAATGATCCCGAGTCCTTATGCATGATTTCGCAAGGACGTCTAGAAGACCAGCTTCACTGGACAAATCCTGTAGTGTAAGAGTCCCCAAGTCTCAACACATGATTTCATGGAGTCCTTAGGGCAGGTTTGACTTGGTTCACAGGACGGATCCTGTTGATGCGCTCAGGATACCTTGAGGATGGGTACATGTCCATCTGTCTATTTGAAGGGTCTTGGAAGGTGAGCTCCTCTCCAGACACCTCATCATAGGCTTTTAGACTTACCTGTTCAATCACCTTGTGCATTAGCCTAATGTCCCAGTGACAGGACGTAGAGACAGTGACGGCATCGGCGTATGTAGAGACCGTGGTCCGATCCTCTTGGGGTGGCTCACTCTATGCAGGCCCCGGTCCGTGTCCACATTCTCCAACTGGCACAGGAAAGGTTCTAGCCCAAGGACATAAGGTAGGGGCGACAGAAGACAGCCCTGTTAGACTGACTGTGTGATCCCGAAGAACCTCAACTTCTTTCCATGGACCTGAACCACCGACTGACTAGTACAGCAGACCAATCCAGGAGCGAATTTCCGGTTTGAATCTGGTGGCCTCCAGTAGGGCTGCTAGGAATCGTTGGTCTACCCTATCGAACGCCTTGGATCGATCTAAATTGATCATCGCAACTTCAGTGCCAGAAGGCCGACTGCTTAGAAATTAGCTGATGTTAGACAAACTGCAGTAAATACAGAGTTTCTACACTCTGGGTGACACCAAGATGTTTTGGCAGTGCAGAAATTCAACATTTATTGCTACTTTTAATGCTAATTTTTCAGCGATTTTAGCCAATATCAAGCTATTTTATAGCTATTTACAACTATCAAAATGGCCATAAAAAGGCTAACAGTTTTTTTTTTGGTGTGTTTTGGCATTATTGAGTTGGCAACACTACGGATGACATCCTGAGTTACTGTACCTGGTGACACCAACCCTAGAAACGCCACTGATTTCCGGTACCTTTCTTTCTGATACCATGATGAACTCTTTGTAACGAGGATATCTGAAGAGTGTGGTTTCTGGATTTGAATTTCTTTTATCTTATTACAACATTTTTATCTATGTGTAGTTTATAAGGGTTTAATAAGATGAATAGTTCAAATTGAGAATTTGATTATTGATTTAATTTAACATACTTTTTAAATGGTACTTATGTTTGGAGACACATTCTTCATTTTTTTGTCTCTATTTCAGCATGAAGATTTTGTACATGCTACAAATTTTAGACTGTTAAACGATTGATATACCAATATTTCCTCATAAATTTTTTTTCAATAAAATCCATATACTGTTCATTGTTATCCACAATACCTGTGTTCTTATTCACTTTTGCCTTTTTACACTTTCTTCAGTAAATATAAGAATCTTAGTTCTCTATGATCCAGAAAATAGTTTGACCATACACAATGATTAATTGATGTCATCCATCTCTACAGACAATAGAACATCCCCCCGCAGAGAGTATGTTTGGGTGAAACATATGGAGATGCTTGAATGTGTAGTTGTCAGAATCTCTCACTCGGCCAAGTTGATGTGGTCCAGAAAAAAACAGAGAGTGGTATATTTGGCATCAGCTTGGCTGCAGCGGCTGCTTGAAAGATATCAAATTGGGAGTCAAACCAATTTGAAGGGGCTTCACTCCTTGGTTGGGGAAACACAGTTGTCCTTCTAGACTAGTTGCCTATTTTACCCTTAGTTGAGAGAGGAGATATAGATTCACGCCTCTCCCAAGGACATTAGTGCGAAGTTGCCCCAAGGAAGACAATTTCATGTACCTGAATTTGATTGGCCAACTTCTCATTTTCCTGACTGCTTAAAAAATTTGAGTAAATGAAAAGAAATAAGAAAATTCACAAAAAAAAAAACAGAACATTCCAGTATTTGGAAAAGAAGGTGAAGCGTCAAAATCAGTTTTATTCAGATGATTCAATTTTCTTGGTTAGTAACTCCATCATATTCAGAAATGTTTTTTATTTATATATATATATATATATATATATATATATATATATATTACAATATGTGGGGACCGCTCAAACTCAGTAAAACAAAAATTGTACAAAATATGCTCCAGGAATTTACCTTCAAAACATGTTACAGAAAAGTATTCAAAATTAAATATTGGATACATTCACGAATCTATGACCAATCACAGACCAGCATTCAGTAGGCAAAATTGGTTTAGTCAGGAAGCCCAGCAAATATATATATAAACAAGGGACAAACAGATTTGTCATCTGTCAGTCTTGCTGACTCATGCCTAGGGGCACAACCGAATTAACTTACACATACACATGCATTAACCATTGCACACCAGGCATTCCCAGACAGGACAAATAAGTGGACACACATTCGCACACACACATCACAACTTCTTTAGAACTTCAATTCATTTGACTCTTTCATTTCCAATTTCACCCATGAACACTTCTCAAAGCAACAACCATTGCCTATCATTCATTGTTACTGTTTATATAGATAAATATATCTTAAATACATATTCCTCCATTCAGTTATTTTGTTCATTTTGTTGAACCTTAAACGAGGTCAAATTAAACTATTATTGTATACACAGATAATCTCTGGTCCATAGAAGTGTTGATTTGTTCACAGTGTCCCTACAAATATGAGATCTGGTCCCCCCCCAAAAAAAGTGGTATTATTTTTTAATTTATAAGCCGAAAAAGTACAATAGAAGTGATTGTCGTATAAGAGAAATAATAAATAATAATTTTAAAAAAGTAGAAAAGTGTTTTTATGAATAAAATTGAGTGTTGTATAAAAGAAATGAAAAAGGGACTCAGTATCACGGTCAATAATTAAACAACAGTAGCTTCAAAATTTGAAGTCATGTAAGACAAATCGGTATGGCCAAGAGCGTTGGAACACGCAGACACATGCACTCATAAAAAAAGGATAGAACCCTTTGCAATCTTTTATGGCTACAGTTTTTCAATGGTTGTTTTTAAAAAAGGGAAAAAAAATATAAGAATAAGTATGAGAATAAAACTGAAGGTCGTGCATAAATGAACAAGAGAGACATTTAGTAGAAGAGTGTCTTGTTGAATTAAAGTAAGTTTTGTAAGAAAAGGAACAAGAGCACGTGGTATCATTTTTTTGAAATTTTCGGATGTGTCTAAACAAAGAGCTTTCAAAGTCTATATTTACAATATGAAACTAGGTTGGAAAAAAAAAAGTGATATAGTCACCATTAAATGCTTGGATTTGGAGGCAGGACCTGTTCTTGGTGGATATTTTTCTGGGGTTGGGTGGTCTGGGCCAGCCATTGAGTTGATCTTAATTTTGAAAATTAAGAACCGTGCTTTTATTACCTCATCCTCAATTCACTTTCATTCCAATTGTTGCTTTTTATCGCAACTAGGCTTTCACATCTCTGTTCCTCAATATTACGCCCAAATTTTTGACATTATATCTCTCCTTTTGAACTTTTTACCATTCTTTAACATCAGACCCCTCTTTCTTACATCAGCCCCTCCTCTTTTTTGAGATTAGCCCCACCTTTTTCTAGCATCAATGCTCATTTTCAAGTTTGTCCACACAACCCCACCCTTTATATTATGAATATTAACCCTTTTGTTAGATTAGCCAATGATCTTTTCTTTCACATAAGCACACCCTTTTTCTAACAGTGTAACAAGTGGTAATAAATCAGTTTCATAAACAAATTAAATAAAACGCGATCAGATCACCATTCATCTATGATTCAATTCCTCTTTTGGACAGTAATTTACTCCACCCGTAAGGGCGTAGTTAGTTTAGTGATATATAATACTTATTTATTAGAACAAATAAAAATTGAGACTTCATCGTTTCTCATAATTACCTCCCTTGGATTTCGCTCTTCAGGAAAGAATTTTCTTATCGAAAACAATGGTTTTAGAAATAAAATTAACCCTCGAAATGTTCAGTTTATTCCAAATTCTATAGTTTCTCCGTTTCCTGTAATGTTGTATTACCCTACAGAAGACAAATCAGATGAAGGAAAACCGAAAGAAGTAAGTACAACTCTTATTTTCTTGGTTTACAGATGAATGCGAATGTTTTGGCTGACACTCTCTTCGTCACCTGCCAAAGAAACAATAATTCTATTAAACGATAACAGTTAATCTTTCTATGTTCAATTATATTTATCATTCATCTAAAATTTGTTCTGGAATAAGGCAATTCCTTTCTGAAATCCCCCGTTGATTCTAAGATATTTTCATTCATCTTTTCTGTTATATAAAATTCACGTCAAAACTAGCTTCATCAATCTTATCTGTTGAATGAATGAATTGGTTTCAAAGAGATGTTGGAAACGATGATGACCTGAATCACTTACACTTTGACATGAGAAATGAATAGATAATACTCGATCCTGTGTTAACAAAAAAGGATTTGCGTTTTATCAAGTCTTTTAGTAAAGATTCAGTTTTACTCTCAACGCCGTTCTTTTTTTGCTATCTTATGCGATGGAATTTCCTCTAATTATTGTTTTGTTGTATTATTTTCTTTAAATAAATCAAAAAATATTTCAAATAAATTCTTCGCCGAATGAATACCAGGAACAAAAAGAAATTTACACGCATGACCTTCTGTGACAGAATCCACCAATGGTTGAAAATCACAAACTAAATTGATTCTCTCTGTGGAAGATCGCCATTCATCCTCTTTCAATTATAGGTATTTCCAATCCACTCAAACTCTTCTAGGTTTTTTGAGGTTGAGGGTTTCCATTCAGAATGTAACTGATATGCTAAACTTTTCACTTAGTGTCCACCATTTTTACGGAAATATGGCTCTCATGAATTATCTTTCCTTGGCACTTTTTATTTCTCTTATTTCTCTTCAATTGTCAAACGTCATGGGGCTTATGCAATTTTCAGCTTATTCGAACAATTACAGCAACTTATATTCTACAATTAAAGAAAATTTACGTTTAGGAATGAACACTTTGGAATTGGATGTTAAAATGAAGCTATTATTACATTCTACAATTTAGAGATAATTGCAATTTCTTTTAGAAGAAATTGATAATTTCTACATCAATTTAATCATTTCACTTGAATTTGAAAAAAAAAAGAAAATTGATTCTCAGTTTATTTAGTTATGACTTTTGTCTCTCGTTGGGTTCTGAAAACTGATTTTTTACAGAAAGAAATTACAACTTCAGCCCCCCCCCCACTACAATTTTTGGACAGAATTAAATGGAACATTGGAGACAGGAATAACATAGGATTCATTTATTAATTTGTATTTATCTATAATTATAAATATAGAAAATTAACATTATTTTGATTTATTCAGTTATCTACATTTATATTTCTTGTATATCTACTCTTTTCTTTTGTTGAAGAAATAATGTTAAATTTTCTCCATCTTTATCAATAGTATTGGGCCAGTTGTTCAATTTAGGCATCCAGCAGGAATTCTTTCCATCCTATCCTGTGTATTGTATTTCCTGATCAGATTTGGTTTGCTGAATATTGATGTGTCAAGGTGTTAGCCAGGAATTAGATTTCCCCATTATTTTCACATGATCGGAATGTTTTCTGAGATCTGCATCAATGTATCAAAAATGCCTAAAATGGCCCCAAACAATCCATACATATAACAATGGCCCAAAACATGTCAAAACTACTTCTTTTATCCCAAGTGAATGATAACAGAAAAAGGATGAGAAGAGGGGGGGGTGAATGAGTGATAATCGTTACTCCAACTTTTGTTTTTTTTTTTCCTTTTCTTCTATCCCTCTAGCTCTTCCTCTCCGTTATCTTGATTTCTGCATGTTTAATGTTGTAATATGAATTTGAGGTGGGAGGGAGATTGAAATAAAGTTTGTATGTGGAATTAGCTATTAAATGGCTAGTGAGAACAATGACTAACACTGTGTGTGTGCATATTCATTTTTTGTTAACTGATTTAGTTACTTTGCACTGAAAATGAGCCTGCTACCACAAAAGCAACAGTGATGTTTACTGTGCCAAATGTGCTTATACAAAATTAAAAAGCATAAAAGTCCAAACAAACTTTATCATAATACACTTTTTTATAGTTCTTTAATCTGATAAATTCTCATCTTTGTCATTGCTACCACTTCCAGAACTGCTGTCACTGTCATTTTTAATGTGCTCTGGCTTGTTGTTCCCACGATTTTGACAAAAGTATAAATCTACACACTATAGCCCTGCTTTCCTGCAAGCACACCTGTGAATACAGTTTGTTGTACACCAACACAGGCTCATTTTGACAATCGTTGTTGGAGTAAGAGGAAGGTCAGTTGAACTTGGCAACAAAGCACCTTCCATTCTCAACCAATTATACAATGCAGAATCTGATATATCAGGTTAGGGCTTGTGTGATTGTGTCCAAATACAGCAAACAAAATGTGGTCAAAGAATCTTGTATTTTAATGCAAAGGGTTTTAGAGGAACCTTATCAGACTAACACCAATGCTAAGTCAGCGTAAGTCAGCTAAATTCTTCCACTATATTAGGCTGCTGTGAAGAGTAGAAATTTATCTCAAACCTTTCCAGATTTGCATTTAACTCCTCCATCAGAACTTAACCATCAGGTTTCTTGAGTAATGCAAAAGCTTGCTGAATTTCTAAACTAGATTGAAAAAATACTTCTTGCTAGTTCTGACTTTCTGTCAGGATTTTGCATTGTGTCAAGTCACAGAAAAAATTCTTGTCATTCAACTTTCTTGTGATGTACAGCATTTTTCTGCGTCAAGCTTCTTTTTTTTTTTCTTCTCTGTGTAATTTACTCCCAGGTATTTAACAGATATTGTAATGTTACTTTTTATATGGAAAAGTTTCAGATTGTTGTGAACAAGAGATCACATCATGATCAAATGGAGAACTTGTGTATAGATCGATAGGTTGGCCAAATTTCTGATCAACGGTAGCGAAGAGCTTCATTCTGCTGCTGAATAATCTGTTTAATAACATAGATGTTTGTAAGTTTCTCATAACAGTTTTTTATGAATGATTTCTTTAGTCTGCATTAATTCTTCCACCATGTATTGTTCTATATGATTGTTCAAATCAATTACAGAATTATCACTGCATACATAAGTTTTTCAACACTACTTCAATTTGTTTTCTTTTTTCATGATAACTTTGACTCTTTAGTGATACACCATGAGAAAAATTACGCCAGTCTTCTTTTTCTTCTATGGTGTCAAAATTTGCTCGCTAAAGCCCATCATTTTATGGTATAAACAAAAAAATATCTTTGTTTGTAGTTGCCGCTATTGAAAGGTCTGTATACTCAACAAGCTCACAGGCCCCCAGTAATACCTTAGAGTACCTTCTCCAGGGTGTGGTCTAACATTGGTGTACCCTCTATTTCCCAAAGGGGCCAGCTGATTTTGAATCACCTTTGTGAAAATTTTTGGCCATTTCTGTATGTTTTGATCATTTTGGCCATTTTTTGCATAAGCAAAGTGAAGAGGGGAAGCAAATGGGAAGTTTTATTATTCATCATTAGTAGCAATAATACTTGGCATTGCCTGGGCTGGGTCAAATAACTGAAAATGTAGCTACAGTTTCCGATTGATTTTGACCTCTGAGAGGGAAGAAAATATCCTCTCAATTTACATCCCTAAAGTGAAAAAGTTCCCCTCGATTTTGAACCTTAAAATTGAAAATAGTTGTCCCCCTCGATTCTGTCTCCTTTAGTGAAAAAAAAAAGACCCCTCTCTACTTTGATCCTTAAAATTGAAAAATGAAGTTCTCTCTCAATGACAAAACCTAAAAGTGAAAAAAAAAAGTTCCCATTCATTTCTGATCCATACAGAACCTGCCAACCTTAAATTTCATATTTTTGATTTATAAATGAAATAGAGGCAACTAACCAAAATACTTTGAATCCATGGTTTCATTCAACAGATAGAAAGTAAGGGTTCACTTCAGCAGTATAGTCTCATCACAGATAGAACCCTTTACCTTCCTACCAAAATGTTATGTTTTGGAATAATGATCAAGACATCTAAAAGTCATCACATTATGAAGTCCTGTAAAAAAAAAAATCTTTCTAAGAATAAGTGTTGTCTGAATAGATGTCATTCAAATGTCACCATTCTGAAAATGTAAACACATCACCTGTTTACTGAAGTTACTTACCCTGAGAAAAACAAGTTATTTCTTTATTAAAAGAAGTCATTTTTGTCCTTTCAATCCCAAAATGTTGAATAAGAAGAAAAACAGTTTATTTGTTAAGTTATGAAAGTTACTTACCAAAAAAAAAACACAAAAAAATGTTCTATCAAAGATACTTTTTTTGAATTAATACATTATTTCTGAAAGTTACTTACCCTAATAATAGTAGTTTTTTGTGCTTTCAATCCAATTGCATGGAAAAGTAGAATATTAGATCAGAAAAAGAGGAAATGTTAGTTTTGAAAATTAACACTAGGAAAATGAAAAGTATTTAAAAAAAAAAAAAGTATTTTCTGTGCTTTCAATTCATTCTCAAAATACTGAGGCAAAGACAAATACAGGGGAAATGAAAGTCTTTATCAAATCCTAATCTGCTGATTGGTAAACGTATTTTTATAAAAATAATGTTTAAGTTATAAATTGTAATTTCGCTATATACTTACAGAACTAGAATAATAAAATGAAATTTGAAGTTTTTTTTTCAAATTCCATCACGTTACCTAAATCCCACATGTCATTGGTTCGCCATCATAGTGTTTGAAATAAAAAAAAACATAGTTTCTATCAAAAGTTTATTTTATCAAAATACAAATAACTATTTTCTCTACTGAAAATTATAAAAAAGGGAGATGTCTATTTAATCCAAAGGATTCTGTGAAGAAATAGTCTCACAATACTTTTAAAAAAACATCATGTCTATGTATCTCTTGTGCCACAAATTCCTTTAAATAGAATTCCAAATGAGATCTTCTACATCCAATCGTTGACTTCATAAAACATTTGTGGTGATTCCAATAGCTTTCTATTGTTTGCTTGTGAACTTTTTTTTATCCGTAAAGCAAACTGAAGGATTCAGTTTTATGAGGAAATTCCAGGACTTGCTGAATCCACTTGTACCTTTCAAACTTGACAAAAAAAAACAAACTTTTTTCTTATTAGACTTTTTGGATTGAAAGCAAAAAAAATTACTTGTTTCTGTGATGATAAGTAACGTCTGTAAAACGCATGTTACTTGTTTCATTTACATTTTTAGAAATGTGACGTTTGAATGATGTCATCCGATATCAAGTCAAATGTGTACCTGACAATCTCTGGGTGCAAAAAGTTGACTTGGTCCCTCTAATGTTGAATATAACTGATCAAAAAGGATTTAGAAGCAGAGTTTTCTGTAGATATACAATTGTACTGTAATGAACCGCATGAACCAGACCTAAAAATATCGTCTCCAATCATGTTCTCATTACATTGCTTGGTAGCAGCATTCAAAGTTCAGTATATCTTCGTAGTAGTGTGTCCGTTGCTCCTCTGAATATGCTCCCATATTCTCCTTGAATTTATGAAAATAAGTATCAAGGATATAGACATCGAGGGACAGCCTGCAGCTCATTTTACCATAGTTCTTTTTCAATAGAGTTTAACATTACCTGTGGTAGAGCATTTTTACCATTTTTAAAAAAAATCTATTCCATTTCGAATTCAAATATTTCATGCAGAAGTAGCTTTTATAAAATATAGGATATGAATTTATTGAATTTTGATACAGAACAGTACGCAACAGGGTGGTAAAATTCACAGAAAGTAATCATCCAGCCTTAGTTCTTAACTGCTGAGAATGTTTGTAGTTAAATAATTTTTCAATTAAGTTGAATTTATGTGCCACATTTAAGTCTGTATGCTTTCTTTCAACTTCCGTATCAGTTGATGCTGTTTCGAATTGTGAGGATTGCAAAATTATTTAATAAATAAAAGTGAATATTCAGAAATCACAGATGATAACAGGTTGACTAAGTAAAAGAAAAAGCTAGAGAAATCCCCAAATATCTGATTGTTCCAGAGGATTGTCTAAAAAATTATCTATAATTGAGACAAAAATTATCCGAACATTTACATGTTTCAGGAAATCATCTAAAAATACATTAAACCTCCATTCACTGCATTCTACATAAAAATATGAAGAAAAACACCGAAAATTTAATGACTGTAAAGTGAAAATATGAAAGTTGTTTTTGTTTTTGTTTCTTTGATTTTTTTGTTTTTGTTTTGAATGATTATAACCTTCTTTTCATTGGCAAATTTCTCATTTTTGAGAAATATCAAGTTCTGAGTTAGTGTCGAAATATAGTTATTTAATAAAAAATCAGAAAATATTTCATGCAGGAATGTCACCAGGATTTGCTGTTGCAAAGAAAAACCTTGCAAGGTTTTGAAGCTTGAATGGTCAAATCTTACCTTAATCAAATGAACCATTGTATGTTCATATCTTAGAAGTAAATTCTTTTGTAGTGATCTTCAACACTTGCAATATGGTAAGCAGAAGAACCTTCACAGCCATCTATGAGTCCAATCATCGAATAATTTGGTCTGTTCTGCTTTTTTGGCATAGATTGGTTGAAGCACCACCCACCAATCAGTGTTGTTTTAATTCCACTACTCCAATCACAATGAACAATTTGATGGAAGCATCACTTCAAATCCGTTTTAATGTCTGAACACTTAGGTTAGCAAGCTGTGGTCCATTAATATTTGCCGCCTTCTCTTTCAATATTTTCTTAGATGGAACCAAGCATTTTTTCTTGTTTTGGCAAAAACTTGATTATAACATGTATCTCACGTACAGTTCCCATTTTATCACCAAGGTTTTCACTTTCAGATGTGATGTTTTTCACCAATAATTTTGAAGAATGCCTGTGACAATGGTTAATCAAGGCTCTTGGCTGAATTGTCAAAATTCGGGAAACAACGATTGATTTTTCTCAGCATGTTGCTTGTACTGACATGCATTTGCCCTCTACAGTTGGACGTAGATAACTGCATTCAAGTAAGCATATTCTTTATTGCAGAAACTGTTGTGTTGCTTCTCATGTCTGTCAGTTTGTAGAAACCAGAGAAGTCTTCTTGGACACAAACAGACTGGGTAACTGAGCAAATACCTAAGCATATGTTAGAAAAAAATTGTTTTCTCATATCTGCTTCGACACTTCGTTTTTTGTTTTTTTAAAAATTTGAATTGCCATGATTCTCAACCAATCATTTTGATAATCTGGATAAGTGTATGGAATCATATTTTGCAAGTAATTTCATTGATTGGGTAGAGTTGTTGTCTTGTGAAGATGCATCTTCTTGAAATGCCAACCATTGGCTACCAAGAAACTGCACACATTCCATGACTTTAAAGAAGTATTTTCTTTCCCCCTTTTTTTTCCTGAGTCCTGGTATCCCTCATTTTTAGCTGGATCATCTGATTTCGAAATAATGTCAAATTGAAAGCGATTCACTTGAGTGTCAAAACAGAATATTTTGGGGAAAAAAAAATTTTTCACAAGCAAGCTATCATTTCTTTCCATTGTTGAACGGTTGAAACGTTCCTGGATATTTTAACTGATCGACATCAAAAAGAAAACATCGCATTGTTTCTAATAAAGCCAATCCATTATTGATATTCTAACATTGCAAAATTATGGATTAATTTACATACCTGTTAACAATGAGATTCTTGAAATCTTGCAGAATTCTTAAATGATTAGAAAGAAGCACATGTGATATTTTGTAAAACCTCAATTCTCCTCATCTTTCTCTTTTTACTAATAGGAGTATAGAGATGGACAAAGAATCATATATGAAGTCGTTATATGAAAAAAAGTTTTTTGGTGTTGGGGGGAGATCTCCGCCCACCTTGGCTCTGGCATCATGGGCCCTAATGCTTGCTATGATAAAGAATGTCCAATTCTGGATCTGTTTGTGCCTTTTTTTTAATTCAGTGTTTATACAGCAGCGAAAACATGCTCAAAACAAAGCGCTTTAAAAAATGTTCCGAGTGGACAGCCCCATTAAATATTGTCATTAAACCAATCAGGGAAATGATGGAAATCAATCTACAATTTCATGTAAATTCATTCAAATAGTCAAAGTATTTGAAAAAAAATTAATTTAAAAAATTTGAGAAAGGAAACTAATTATTTTTATACAATAACAATTATACACATATGAAGTCATTTGAGTTATTTTTGCTTTATTTTATTTTACTGATTTTGAGTCCATGTTTTTTTATGACAAAACATATCAAGATAGGCTGGAATTCATTGAAATACAAACTTTATAATTGCAAATAATGAATGCATTTGATATTTAATGGTTTTTCTTCCTTTTTCAGAGATTTCAACTGCTGAGAAAACAGATGGACTTCTTTGATGGCGATATCTAAATATTGTATTGAGAGACTTTGATGATAAATTCAATGTTTCATGTGGAAATACATAATCAAGATAGATATTATAACCATGTGAATTTGCAATGAATTGAGAAACCTTTAGCAACACACATTTCATAAAACTTTTGCTCTTTTAGAGTTCTTTTATGACCAACATTTTTATAAAAAGCCAAAAGAAAAGGCTTTATTCATGTATAGTGTTTCAATGATTATTCAAAGGAGTTTATAAAAAAAGATAGACATGTAAAAAACAATTCAGCATATACTGGGAGATCACATTCTATCAGTTCATGTATTCATGTGGAGTTTGTGGTTAAGCATTAAGGCTTAATTCAACTTTGAAATTTTATATGCAGATAGACTCTTGAGAGAAACTGTATTCATGCAAAGTGTGAGATTTTTCATTTCCACAATATTCAAGTATAAAAACTCACACGGACACACAAAGGGGAGAGAGCTCATTCTAGTAAAGTGTGTGGTTCAGGATTTACTATGAAATCAAATTTAAAAACTCGCATCCAGGGACACACTGGAAAGAAAGCATACTCATGTGGAGTGTGTGGTTCAGCATTTCCAGAGAATTCAATTTTGAAAGTTCACCTGCAAACGCATACTACAGAAAAAACACATTCATGTGAAGTGTGTGGTTTATCATTTTCGCAGAGCTCACGTTTAAAAACTCATATGCAAATACACACTGGTGAGAAACCGTATTCATGCGAACTCTGTGGATCAGTATTTACGCTGAGATCATCTTTGAAAACTCACATACGTGAACACAGTGGGGAGAAACCATATCTATGTAATGTATGTGATGCAGCATTTACTCGGAAATCACATTTAAAAACTCATATGTTGACACACACTGGAGAAAAACCATATCCATGTGAAGTATGTGGTTCAGCATTTTCACAGAGCTCAAATTTGAAAATTCATATGCGAACACATACTGGAGAGAAACCATATTCATGTGAAGTGTGTGGAGCAGCATTTTCAACAAATTATAGTTTGAAAAATCATATGGGGGAACACACTGGTAAGAAACCATATTCATGTGATGTGTGTGATTTATCATATTCACAGCGTTCTGTTTTAAAAATCCACATGCGAACGCACACTGGTGAGAAACCATATTCATGTGAAGTGTGTGGTTCAGCTTTTACACTGAAATCAATTTTAAAAACTCACATGCGGACACACACTGGAGAGAAACCATATTCATGTGAAGTATGTGGCTCAGCATTTTCAGAGAATTCAACTTTAAAAATTCACATGCGAACACACACTGGGGAGAAACCATATCCATGTGTTGTGTGTGGTTTATCATTTCCACAGAGAGCACATTTAAAAATTCATCTGCATAAACACACTGGGGAGAAACCATATTCATGCAAAATGTGTGGTTCAGCCTTTTCTGAGAAATCAACTTTAAAATCTCATATGCTGATTCACACTGGAGAGAAACCATATGCATGTGAAGTGTGTGGTTTATTCTTCTTACGGAAAACACATTTAAAAACTCATATGCGAACACACACTGGGGAGAAACCATTTTCATGTAAAGAGTGTGATTCAGCATTTTCCCAGAAATCAGGTTTGAAATCCCACATGAGGATACACACAGGGGAGAAACCATATTCATGTAAAATGTGTGGTTCATCATTTTCCCAGAGAGCACATTTGAATTCTCATATGCGTACACATACTGGAGAGAAACCACATTCATGTGAAGTATGTAATTCTTCATTTTCACAGAAATCAGGTTTGAAAAATCACATGCAAACACACACTGGAGAGAAACCACATTCATGTGATATTTGTGGTTCAGCATTTACAGTGAGATCATCCTTAAAAACTCATATGCGTACACATACAGGAGAAAAACCATATTCCTGTGATGTGTGTGGTTCAGCATTTGCACAAACTCTACATTTGAAAAGACACATGCGAACACACACTGGAGAGAAACCATATTCATGTGAGGTGTGTGGTGCTGCATTTTCAAGAAATTATAGTTTGAAAACTCATATGCGGACACACACTGGAGAGAAACCATATTCATGTGAAGTGTGTGGTATATCAATTTCACATTGTTCAGCTTTGAAAAGTCACATGCGAACGCACACCGGAGAGAAACCATATCCATGTAAAGTGTGTGGTTCAGCATTTTCACAGGGTTCATCCTTAAAAACTCATATGCGTATACACACAGGGGAGAAACCATATTCGTGTAAAATATGTGGTGCAGCATTTTCACAAAATTCAAATTTGAAACTTCACATACGGACACACTCTGGAGAGTAATCGTCTTCATGGAAAGTGTGTGGCTCAATATTTTGAAGGGATTCTCATATAAACTTCCACATGCAATCACACCAAAAAATGATCTAATCATACAAAATTGTTTAATATCTTCACAGTGTTCAACCTGAAAAAAAAATTGTTATGTATAAATAGTCATCTTTGTGTGGATTACTCTGATATTTGCAAGTTTTTTTGGAAGGATTTCATCGCAGTTGTTGATACAGTGAGCAAAAGATAAAAAGCAAGACTCTGAATTGAAGTAATATTCTTTCACCTACACAATGGAAAGGTTTGGCTCAGACATTTTGTGAAATCATGCTTATCTGAAATTCTGATTTTAAAACTTGGATCACTTGTAGAAAAAATATCTCAAATTTGATTCAAATCATATAGAGAATGCAGATTAATGATGAATTTGAAAGTTCCCTATTGCTTTGATCACTCTGTATTTGAAAATTTTCATCAATTTCTCTTCCTCTAGGCATTTTATTCAAACATGTGGACTTAGTTTTTAGTTTATGGTTTATTTATTAGATGAAATGTCAACAAGTAAATTTAATAAAAGTGGTTGGCACTGGTGTAATGTCAAAATTTGTTCTATAGATTTGGATCAAATTTCGGGTATCTTTTCTACATTTATCTCCTAAATCTTTGAACTAAGTGAAATCATTCAAAGTCTTTGGCGTTTTGTGTACAAAATAAAAGAATAATGAAATTGCAAGTTTTTTCCTTTATTCAATGAGATTACAATCATACTAGTTTAGTGCAGTGACCACCAAGATAAGCTTTGATAACTTTTGATGGAAAGAAAAGCGGAACAGCGGTCAGAATATATTGATGATGCTGACTAAACAACAGTTACTTCCTCTGCAGTCTCTAAACCAATTCTGCTGATCCCTCAATCAATATTGATATTCAATTTCAGTGGTCTGTCTGGTTTCTTTGTATCTCAAATATGCCAGGTGCCACTTTTGGATATGCATATCGTTGATTTTTATTCCTTCTAATAGAAAAATGATCAACTAAGATTGTTAGAAGGAAAAGAAATTTAGAATATATATTTTCCAAAGTTGTAATTTTAGGTTCAAGGAGTTAAAAAGATAAATTTTCTGCTTTGTTTCCTTCAGCAAGTCTTTATTCTTTCAAATTCACCGCAATATACTTATGTATGTTTGTTTTTATTGTTGGGTTTTAATGTGTGTGCCTGACAATAATGAAGATTGAGGTGGTAGAAAATTGTATTCATGATAGTTCCTACATTATCTATCAGTACCCAATAAAACAACCCCCACCAAATATTTAAAACATAAGTGCATTCATGGATCATTTCTGACTATATCTCATTCCAAATGGATTCAGTTTTCAAATTATTACAATTTAACCAAAAAGTACTTTTTAAAAGGGAATCAATACAGTTTTTCTCTGAAAAGAAAGATCATTCGTTCAGAAAATCTTATACTTCTGACACTAGAACAAATCTTGATTTAACAAACCTCTGGATTTATCTGAACCGACTTTAGATTTACAAAATGAAGTTTTTTAAAGGCAGCAAACATATTGATAATCATGAACTTTTGGTATCTTCCCATTCCATGATTTTGGACAAACAAAATGAAAATCCTCGGCAAAATATTAGACTGGTGTTACTTGAAATAATAACTGCTAAGTCATTAAATTCTTAAATTTCCAACTTTCTTCAATGCTAACTAAAATTTACATTGGAAATACAATAATTTCATCAGGAACATACAAAGTTCTCTCAATTCAGTTTTCAACAAAATGAATTTAAGGGGTAGGAAGTTTCTTGTGTTTCATATGTGCTATACTTATCTACAATTTAATGTAAACCCATGTTGGAAAATTTTTGGATGAAAAATTGCAAGTTCAAATAAAATACAATCAAAGTAATTATAACTTTCATGATAGGAGTGCATAATTTTTTGGGTGGATTCAATTGAATTTGAATTTAAACCTTATATTCTAAAATGCTATGTTATTTGACTGCAATGATTAAAGTCATACCAATTTCTGTTTTCGTAAAATAAAATACAGTATATATTTACGCTCTCTCATTAAGTTGTAATAAATGATTTTCTTAATTCTTGAAAGTAGACATTGAAATAATAATTTTTAAACAGTAAATATTTCCTCATTTACCTTTTTATTTTGTTGCAAAAAGAAATAAATGGCTGATATTGATTAGCCATGCAGAATATAACATGCAAACTTAGAATACACACCCAATTATTTATTTTTTATATATTAACTTGTGAAAAATCAGTTATCATTTGGAAATGTTCAACTTTGATTCACGAATGATCCCTATTTACAATGAATTAGCTGTGCTAGATTAAGCTAAAGGATACGTCATGAGGAAATTCAGAAAATACACCGTAGAACCGTTTTAATCCGAAAGTTGGGGTCTATAATTTTCTAAGCCGTCATAAGTGAATCCATATTGTAACAAATTTTCCATTTTTATAAACTCAAATCCAAGTCTTGACCCCTTCCCCCTACTTTTCTTAGACCAACCATGCAGAAAGGAAGAGAAAACCCAGGGAGGAGGCTAGACCTGCAGGAAGAAGGAGAAAGATTGAAAAAAAAAACTTCCAAAGTGTGACACCTCACTAGAAGGTAGGGTTTGGGATAAGTAAAATTTAAGTAATTGTTGATATCAGGTAAGTCGGGAGGTTATCAACTGGCACTGTTGGCTACATCTGAAGAAGATGAAAGAAACAAGAATTTTTTTCTCTCTGTTTACATTTTTTACTTTGACTTGAATATTGTGATAAGATTACTGAAATGTTTTTGTCTAATTCATGTTCTTCTTATAGTTGGTGTTAACTTGATCGGGTAAGAGGCTGTGCATTTTTGTATATAGCTATTATTTTGAGAGCCAAATTCAGTGCTTTGAAAATAAGGTTCCATGCTCAAACTATGTTATAACAGGTCTACAATGTTTATTGGTACATTAATATGTGAACACATAATTCTTTTATTTGCATAGCAACTATTTTCATTTGCTATTTAGCCAGATAATGCAACAAATATATTTCATATTTCAGTAATAGTATTACTTTCATGTTTTCATGCTTGTGATGTAGTTATGAAGTTATGACTTCAGTTTCAAATACCTTTGTATTTATACGTCACAGAGATACCACACTCCGATTAATGACTATATCAAAATATCTCCGCTTAGTGATAATTTAATAAAAATATTAACTTAATACACCCGATCATTCATGAAAGTTGAAGGCAGCATAGTAAATAAGTTAATTCAGGATCATTGAATCGGAATTGATTGTTCGCAAAGATTTTGGAGCCGAAGTAAATGCTGCTTTTGCCACATGGGAAATTTGATACTGCATTCTATTCATTCTGAAATTTACAAAATATTAATTGAGAAAATCAAACCTCTAATTGTGGTAAGAATCATAGGAAAACAGAACATTTTCTCAGATAAAAAATGTGAAACAATTAAGTGTAAAGGTAAGAAATGCAAAAAATGAATGATGAGTTCAGAATATCAAGTTTGTTTTCGGAAAAAAAATTAATCAATGAATGATTTACTAATCTCACTCTTTGATGGGCTGTGATCACTAAAAAATGCTGAATTAAAAAAAAAATATGAACATTAACTAAGGGATAAATTTAGCGTAGCCTCACTTCAAAAATTGCTAACCCCCACTAAAAGTTTATTTAGGTGGGGAATTTTGGAAGAAAAAAAAAATTCTGTAGACTTGATTGGTAGTAGATGTATGAATTTTCTGCACTCTAGCTCCTGTGGTATGGTTTGTCCATATGATACATACATAGCCAGCCAGACAAGTTTAAAAACTGGAGGAAACCCATCTGGACAGTTTTGGTTGAAGGTTTCTTTTTATTGTATGATTATGAAATTAATTGACACAAAAATAATGAATTGACCCTGGTATGGATCAAAGCAAAAAAAAAACTGGATAAAATAGAAAATGTTAAACAAGCGTAAAATCAAGTGTTAAGATAAGAAGTGCAACAATGGATTTTTTAGTTCGATATCAATAAGGTATTTTCCTATGTTGATATAGTTTGATTGTAAAAACTAGGTAAAACTTCATTTGACAGTTTTCAGCTAGTAGACAAATATAGTAGGATGCCCATATTTGCATTTACTGTGAGATCAAATTCAAATTTTTAAAATATGTGGACACACACTAGAGAGAAACCATATGCAAAGTGTGTGACTCACCATTTTCATAGAGCACAAATTTAAAAACCCATGTAAAAATACTGTTGGAACAAATCATATTCATTGGAAATGTAGAGTTCTGCTATTTCAATGAATCCAAGTATAAAAAGCTACTTGTATACTCACATTGAAGAGAAACCATATTCATGTTAAGTGTGTGGGTCAGCATTTTCACAAAATTCAAATTTATAATCTCACATGTGGACACACTCTGGAGTGTAAACATCTTCATGTTAAGTGTTGCCTAGCATTTTGAACAGATTCAGCCGGGGCAATATCAACATAGGGAACTGTATCCATAGTCATTTAATATGTGTGGCTTACTTCAATACTTATACAAGTTTATTTCAATAGTTATGACTGTGTCCCAAAGGTTTTCCTCGTAGTTGTCTATCGCTATCTTCAAAAATAGGACAAGAGACTATTTGAAATAGTATTCCTTCGTATTTTCAACATTTAGCAGTTTTCTTTTGCTATGAAATTTCAAAAAATGTGATCCATTCTCATTTTTAGGGAAATCTTCCACAATAATTGTAGGTGGTCCTTTTTTCACTAAATAATCATTAACACTCTATCATTTCTAGTCATGTGCAGGATCATCTGTTATTTTACAGAAATGGCAGAATTTTGGTTGCAGTTCTCACTTGCTTCAGAGTGGCTGATATCAAATAGATAAATTTCCACTTTTTCTTGCATAATTTCTTCAGACTCGCGTTTTTCAGTGTCATCATCTTCACAGTGTTCTGACTACATTTGCTCCTCTGAGATGGGTTTATTGATATACTTATCTAATGTACCTTTCTCCTTTTCTGTTTCAGCCTTCTTTGCCTTGGCTTACTGCCACTTGAATATTTTCAGCTAATGACCCTTTGTCTTTTATTCATATTTAAAGGAACCACAAGATTCTGAGAAAAAAAATACAACCTGTGTCAGAGGTCCAATTTAGAACACTATTGGTAATTGTTTACATCTCCAAAAAGACGATTGCAAAAATTAGTTTTTCATCACTTTATATGTATCAGTTTCTTTTCTTCCTTCTGGTACAAACCTACATGTGTACATTCTTTGGATGTATCGTTTGTCCCCTTGGAGCCCTCTTTACTGAAACCATAAAGTGCTCAACACTACTGTTCAATTTCTTAATTCAAATCCAGTCACCTTGGATGCCATCCATTTTGGGCCCATCATGTCTCCTTTCTTCCTTATAAAAAGCTTCTTGGAAATGTATCACCTACTTTCAGTAAAATGTACCTTAAGGACAATAATCTTTATGTGTCCTTCAACAGTCAACACCAATTACCCCCTTGATGCATTAAGTAATGGTGCCAGCATAACGATGTTTAAAAGTTCTTACACTTTATATTTTTATACGTCACATTGACTTTTTTTGCAGAAATACATTTTCGCACCATTCTATAATTTCTGAATTTATCATACTCAATTCAAGTAAAATTTTTTAAAATTCAAAATATGAACAGTGTAAACAAACACTACTGACTTTTCAAAAATTTGGAAGGAATTTCTGATGTCTTTTTCATAGATGAAACGGCAGTTAATCAAAATCATGAAACTCATTGCAAGGAGCCTAACTTATTCTGATTTTTTACGGGAAGTAACTGTGTGGTGTTAAATAAATATGGCCATTGTTAAGCTTCGATAACTTTTCTATTACTTTCAAGGAGAAGAGAAGCAATAAAATACTACTTTATTACCCACTAAACATAAGGGCAAAGAATATAATCATTATAATTATTGCTGTTCTCTTTAAAACCTACAGTGTTGTGTGAGGTGTTCATCAAATTATGTTGTTGTTTTTACTAGATTACCCAAAAGTGAAGCTTAATTGGGATCAATTGGTTAATCAGCTTAAAGCAGGCCCTCTTTGTGAGTATCCCTGATATTAGACTTTAAATGATTAATCAGAAACTGTCAAGCAAAACTGTCAACACAGCTTTCTTCAGTTCTCAAGTTGCATCAAAAATGTTTATAATATAGATTTTGTTCTATTGAAATGTCTTTGTATGATTCATCAATTATTACAGTTGGTTATCGAAGTCAAATATATTTCTTTGTGGGGTGGAAGTTGTGTCTCCTGTTATCAAATGGGTGTTTCCAAAATACAGAGCTTATGAGTTTGATAGGAAATTGTTTCTTTTCTATTTTTTTCCCAAGGTTTTTGTTGATGAGTGGGTGGTAATATAGGTAAGAATGTTGAGGTTAATCAATCATCTGCCTTACGAAGGGATCCACTCTATATTGAACCCACAGTGTGATTGGGGGAACCTGTATTTTGTTATTTTTCTCACATACCTCATTTTATTACTTCCATTTATTCACTGAGGTCTATAGTGTCACAATAATACTAAATGGTTCTTCCAGTAATATATCAAGGAATGGAAATGGGGCATTTCACAGGAGTACAGCATATATCAGTAATATATACAAAATTCTCATTTTATTTCTTCTGTTGAATTCTGGGGTCTATTGTGTCACTATAAAGCTAAATGGTTGATTCTGTAAAGTGTTTCATATACCTCTTTTTATTACTTCTGTGTACTCCCTAAAGTCCATTCTGTCACAAGTTAAATACATTGACAATTTTTTAGCCCCTTAAGTACTGTTGTTTAGGCATCTATGAGACTCATGATGATAAACAAAAGTCATTTGAGAAGCTATAAGACTTATAATGATAAACAAATGAACAAAAATTTTTGGCTTTATATCAACATTGTGAATAAATCCAACCTCCCTTATAAAGATGTTTTTCTTGAAGCTGACAAATTTAGTTTTATGATAACATTGTAAATAGGACCCTTCTAAACCTTTCGAGAAAATATTTTTCTCCAAACTTACAAATGCTCAGAAGTTTTAAAGATCCTATAAATTGAAAGCACATAAAATTAAGAAAAAACAAATTCAATTTTCTCAGTAGGATTTTGAATTTGGTTCACTGATTCCATTTTACATGACTAACCACTGGATCATTATGAATACCCATCATTTTTTTTAGAAATAAATAAATGAATCTTTAAATAGAAACTCATAATTAGGACAGAGAACATAATTAGGACAGAAAACCCTAGAGTCCTTGGAGGTCAGCACCACCTATTTTATGTTGATCCTGGAATGAAGTTACCACTATGAACAAATTTGCAGTCCCTAGGGGATGATCATTCAAAAGTTTATAAGACATAAACATGCAAGATAACAAACATTAGTCAGTTTTATATCATTAGAGGCATTAAACAATAAGCACCATTTTATTGCGACTGTGCTTAAACATTCAATCACTGTTGACAAGGATTGGTACGAAACTCACAAACACAATATCTTTTTAATTCTTGATAGAATTACAATCAGATGAATTTCAAGCCAAAAACTTGTTTACTGTTTTTTCTCCATATTAGTATTTCGAAATTAAAATCAGCAATTTTTTCTATTTTATTCCAAGCATAAGGTTTTATGGTAAAATTTAAAAAAAAGTCTTTTTATCATTTCATGAGAATCATAGAGAAATATTTTGATTTTATAAGAAATTGCACAAAAGACTTGAACATTTTTCAAAAAAGACAACTCAAAATTCTCTTCAAATCTTTTATTGTATATAAAATTAAAGAAAGACTTTTTTAAATGTACAAAATTTATTTCATTTTTAATAGAATTCCGTTGAAAAATAGTAAAATTGTTATTATATCCAGTTTATCTTGGATTACTTCATTGAACACTATTAAAATTTCATACAATTTAGCAATTCATACTTTTTCTGGAGGATAATGATGTGAAAATAATCTTCAACTCGGGAAAAGATTAAATGTTTTATGGTCAAAGTTTAGTTAATACAAGTAATTATGTTTCTCCCTACAATATATTTTTGAAATACTTCTTCACAGTTCAGAAATTTATGGTTACTCCCTAATGGGTTTGCATGTGTTTCTCTATGAAAATACTGACCCACACACTATGCATTTACATGATTTCTCTCCAGTGTGTGCATGCATTTGTCTTTTAAACTCAAATTTAGTGAAAATACTTTTCTGGGCAAGGGTTCTCTCAATTGTGTATCCAGGTGTGTTATATTAAGGTGAATCTGTTGAAATGCCAACTAACACACCACACAAGAATATATTTTTTCTATGAGTGTTCCGATGAGTGTTTTAAAATTCTAATTCCATGAAAATGAAGATACCCCAGCAGAGGAGTTTTTTTTCTCTTTAGTGTGTTTGCATGTGTTCTTTAACTAGGACTTCTGTGAAAATCAATACTCACAACTCATAAACATGGTTTTTCTCCAGTGTTTTCTCATGTTTTTTAAAACTTTTAATGCCCTGAAAATGCTGATCCATACGACATAAAAGTACATGGTTTCTCTCACATATGTGTCCCCATGTGTGTTTTCAAATGAGAACGCTGTGAAAATGCTGATCCACATATCTCACAGGAATATGGTTTCTCACCGGTGTGTGTTTGCATATGTTTTTTTAAATTTGAATTTAGTGAAAATGCTGATCCACAAATCTCACAAGGGTACGGTTTCTCTCCAGTGTGTGTTCGCACATGTGTTTTTAAATGAGAATGCAGCGAAAATGCTGACCCACACACTTCACAAGAATATGGCTTTTCTCCGGTGTGTGTTAGCATGTGATTTTTTAAATTTGAGTTCAGTGAAAATGCTGATCCACAAATCTCGCAAGAATATGGTTTCTCTCCAGTGTGTGTTCGCATGTGTCTTTTTAAACTCAAAACCATTGAAAAAGCTGATCCACAAACCTCACAAGTATATGGTTTTTCCCCGGTGTGTCTTCGCATGTGAGCTTTGAAATGTGAATTCCATGAAAATGTTGACTTACACACCTCACAAAAATATGGTTTTTCTCCAGTGTGTGTTCGCATGTGTGTTTTTAAAGTTGAATTCAGTGAAAAAGCTGACCCACATACGTCACAATTATATGGTTTTTCTCCAGTGTGTGTTCGCATGTGTATCTTCAAACGTGAATTCAATGAAAATGCTAACCCACACACCTCACAAGAGTAGGGTTTTTCTCCAGTGTGTGTTCGCAAGTGCGTTTTTAAATGGGAATTTCGTGAAAATGCTGACCCACACACTTCACAAGGATATGGTTTTTCTCCTGTGTGTGTTCGCACATGTGTTTTCAAATTTGAAGGCCGAGAGAATGCTGATCCACACACTTCACAAGAATAAGGTTTATCTTCAGAGTGCATTTGAATATGTTTTTTCAAAGGTGAAGGCTCCGAAAATGCTGAAACCATTTTCACCCCAGTGTGTGTTGGCAAGTGTTCTTCAAAGTTGGACACACCTGAAAATGCTAGGCCACATACATTGTAAGTGGAAAATTTCACTCCAGTGAGTGCTTGCATATAAATCTTCTGAAAATGCCACTGCATACACTCAATAATATTCTCCAGTGTAATATTATGAGAGTTTCTTTAGCTGTATTCTGTGAAAATGAAGATTCATATAACTCACAAGAACATACTCTTTAGTATGTATTAGCATAAGTATACTTGAGAAAAAACTGCAAAAGGATATAGTTTTTCCACACTGACTTTTTGCAAATATAATACCTAATAAACACAAATCAACACATTTTACAAGAATACAGCTTTTCTAGTTATTGTATTTAATATTGAATTCATGATGAGAATTTCATCATGTAATATTAATGAATGGCCATTGGAGAGGTTCCTTTGTTCTTCACTTCAACTGATATCTGTGGATGAAAAAAAGGGAGTATCATCAATAAAAATAGTAGACACACACATCATTTGCAATTAAAGAATTATAGAATAATTCTATTTATGTTTCAATGAATAGCAACATATCAGGTCATACACTCCACAGATATTGGCTTTAAGGAAGAGAAGTAAAAAAAGCCCTTCCTTTGAGAAAAAATGAGAAAACATATCCTGAGTTTGCCAAAAGGCATGTGAGAAACTCTCCAAACATATGGAAGAAAGTTCTATGTTGAAATGAAACAAATATTGAACTTTCTGGACATCATGGAAAAGGCTGTGTCTGGCACAAACACAACACCTTATCAAGCCTAGAACACCCTCCCCACAGTTGTGGTGGCAGCATCATTGGGTTGGCAAAGTCAAAGCCCAGACCTCAATTAAGTTGAGGATCTGTGGTGTGACTTGAAGATGGCTGTACACCAATGGAACCCATCAAACAACAGTTTTGCCTTGAAGAATGAGCAAAAATCCCCGTGGTCAGATGCACCTATTTCACAGAGACATACCCCAAGAGACTTTTACCTGTAATTGCTCCCAAAAATGGGTCAGCAAAACATTGACTTAGAAGGGCAGTATTATGCACACTGAATTTTTTCTGTTTTATTTTTTTGTTTCATTACAAAAATACTTCAATTCTTCAAATTGGTAGTATTGTTGTGTTGATTGAATGATACAATCTCCCCCCCCCACTGATTTATTTGAATCACGGATTGTAAGGCAACAAAATAGGAAAAATATCAAGGGGAGTGAATGCTTTAGCAAAATACTCTAAAAACAGCTTAATTAAAAGATTGAAGAATGTTTCTTTTTTTGGATAATATACTATAAAAGGTAATTTTTACAATAGCAAATCTAAACTATCAAGACAGATCAAAGAGAGGATGATTGGTTATCTCTCAACTAGAACCGTATCCCTTGCTAGCGGTCTTTACTTGAATTCTGAATAAAGGTTCAACAAAAAAGTTAGATGTCATAATGCTCAGTTTAAACATACGAGTGACATATCCCATGCTTGTTGTTTACATTTCAAATCTGAACTAAGGTTTAATGAAAAAGAAATTTAACATCTTTCATGATTAGTTTGGATGGACAAGTGACATGTCCATTGTGGTTCAGACCTGAAAGCTTCAACAAGGTTTGAGAAGAAAAGAATCGGCTTTCAATATGCTTAGTTTGAAGTACTAGTAATATGTCCCCTTCTAGCGGTCTGCCAGTGAAACCTGTACCAAGGTTTGAGAAAAAGTGAACTCAGACAATTATTTTTAGAAAACTCAACTCTCATCAGCCTTACTTAGAGGAGACATCTGAACAGAAAAGAGTATTGAAAATGATGAATAACTAACTTCATTATTTTCATTACAAGTTTATTATCAATATTACTTGGCATATTTACTGACTTCACTGACATAACAGAAATCAACATCTTACAAAACAAAAAAAAACATCATATTCCTATAAAATGTAATTTTATCATTTGAATCTTAGTGTCATTAGTAAGAAGAAAGATTGGAAAGAGAATTAAGGTGAAGATTATTGGTGTCCACCTTGAAGAATCTGATATTTTGAAAGAAAACATACCGACAAAAGCAGTAGTAATGTTAACAATAAATCAAATATAATTTGCAGTTGAATTTTTTTTCAGAAATTTCACAAAAAAAAAAACATTGATTTCACAAATATGGGAAAAAAACTTCATAATGTGATAAAAACCCTTCTATCTAATTTCATTTGGAGATTTTTTTACTCAAAATTGATATTAAAAAATGAATTTTACATATATTAAAGATAGGTCCATGACAAAATAAATCCCATATTCCACTTCTTGATAGGCTAATCTAGGAATTGAAAGAAAAAAGAATGAAAAATGAAGTGAAATATTGGACTGAACTCACAAATCCAGATCTTCAATGAAGCAAAGAACATCATCAGTTGCTGGAAATGATTTTTTAAACATATAAGATTTAAGCTTTAATCAATCTATAGGGTACTTATACAGCTGGTGCATTGCAATGGCTCCAAAGGGTTTCAAGGGGGGCCTGGATATTAAAAGAGGATCCAAGATTTTCTTGTGTAGATCAACTGTAGCAGATGAAAATGTTGTTTCGAGCAATGTGTTTAGGGGTGAAGGGACGAAATAACTCTGCATCACCTCACAAAATTCCTTGGAGGTTTTGAGCATGTTAAAGAAATTTAGTCAAAAACTTCAAAATGCCAATCAGGGAGATGATTTTTCATTTAGAGAATGTCAATGTTAAAAATTTGTGCCTATTTTCATTGATAAATCAAATTGTGACCTATGAAATGAAAAACATATTTTGAACATAATATAAAATTACAAATATTTCATTCTCCTTTATTGAACAATAAAGTTATAGGTGTTTCAACTTGACCAATTGGAATGTATTCTTGGATCTAACTACGATATTTTCCACAATTGCATCCACCAGTGCAGTTGTCTTCAAGCATGACATCCCTTCTTACACCTGCAAAATGAACAGCTTATAACATGTCTCTTTCGTCTGTGGTGGAGTCATCCATTTTGGTTTCCACTGAGAGTTTTCAGTTTGCTCCCAGCTCTATCCATCAGGGTTTGGAATCAAATGTTCTTCTCTGGTGGTTGACGCAATATGAAGAAAACCTCGATGAACTGCACATAATATATCCTATCTCAGAGATTCTTGAGATCAATGCTTGTCTTATATTGTTGATTTTTAAGATGATGCTTGTTCTATCATTGAGAAAAATGATAAATCTTTCCCAAACACCCACGCATTCATCATCAATCACTTCCGGCAATGATATCAATGTTGTTAATGCCCTTGTGAGATCAGGATAAACCTTTCACACATTCCGAGCCAACTCTTTACCTTTTCAGTTGAAGAACGATAGAGTTGCATGCCATGAAGGCATAAAGCACTGGCAAAAATCTGGCTTTCTCATGGCCAATGGCATCAGCAATTTATTGCATTGGAATGAATCTTGTTTTATTTACTTCCATCGGCAAGCCAAAATGAATTGTCATGTAAGCTGGTAAAGCATGAAATGACCAGAGCTACAATGTCAGAGTCATTTGATTTTCTAGTAACCACACAGATTAGCATCCAAAGCATGTAATGATAGGCAGGTGTCCACTTCTCCATGTGTGCATGGATCTATATTCACTATTGCTTCACTGCACAGGTCATATTCATCACAAGTACAACTAAGTTCTTTTTCATTTACCACGAAACATGTTTCAATTTGCTAAGCAATAAGACAGAATAGTTCTGTTTTGTTCTCAACTCCAAGAATATCATGCTAGTTGGTTGGGATTCGTGTAGTCAGACATACTTTAAATCACTGTCCTGAGCCTCAATTTTCTCTTGTGAATCTTTTTAATGAATATTTCCAATATATGTCCAAGATGATATCAACTTGATGCAAGGATTTCAAAGGGTGGACAATGAATGGCTTGAACACTGTTTCAACATATTCATCAAATGTGCTTGCTGTTCCAGGTGTCAACATTTGAACAATGTATGAATTCTCACTTCTACAGATATGTATAATCCGAAGTGATGGCGAAGGAATGTTCCATTTTCTTTAAACTTTTAGTACACCTGCATATGTGTCTGAGGCAGTCTGCACACATCATGAATGTGGATAGCCACTTGGAATAAGAAACAGAACACCAACAGAGGTGACTGCTCTGGAATCTCATGTCTCTATTTGTCTATGGACAAAACGATACCACCATCTGATCATAAAAGATACAATGAATATGCTCGCTACAAAAGCACAAAGAACTGTGGCTATGACTTAATGAGCATATTGTATTCTCATCAAAAGACTTGTTGAGATATGATTCTGCAATGAATTGGCTTATACCTGCTTCAAGAAGAATTTTGATCCAGCCACTTTCCAAGCACTGACTTTTCAAAATGTAAACCACCTAACATGATAATAAAATTATCTTCTCAATTTGCATTTGGCAATCTCCAATGAAATTCATTTGCTAAAGCATAGAGAAGCTGGTCGGCAATGAAGACAGGAATCTGACCAAGGTTTATACGGTGGACTATCACTATGTTCATACCATAAAATATCATTGCAATGGTATGCACATTCTGAGGAAACATGAGAAAGAATGAGATGATTGCAGGAAAATTAGTTGATTCTGCTGCATGATAGGCTGTCCATGATATGTAATCATCTTTCCCACGTTTATCTTCATCAAGTGATTGATTGAAATGTTTCAGCCAATCTTCTTTTATTTGTCATACTGCCCATGTTTCACCTGTTCAATTTGGGAGGGTTGAAAGCATGTCACAGTATTGCCTCGGCCAAGGAACTTGCTGATATGAGAGGGAATGAATCATGTACATATATATATATATATATATATATATGTAAACATGTCAAGATGAAAAGGCAATTGTATGAAAAAATGAAATATTTTGAACCATTGATTTGACCAGGAATCATTTGTCTTATCATTTATTGGATTCAGTATACCTTAAAATGGTTTACTTCCAAATTTGTCACAACTTGAATGATTTTTTCCCTTAACAGCAGGATAATATTTGTTCTAGTCTGTTCATACAATTTCTCCAAAAGTTCAAAATAAATTTCAACGAAATATTATGGGGTGAAGAATAATTGATCAAATTTCAGAGTGAATCCTGGAATTTATTTTTGATTGTGAGATATTGTTTTTTTTCCATTTTCCCATGCATTTCTGTATGTATCTGTCATCCAATATCACTAAGAGTTCTCAATGAATTTCAGTGAAACTTGTTGAAAGGTAAGGTACACATCAAGGGATATATGATCAAATTTGGGGGCTGATCCGGGAATCAATTTCTGACTGAAAGATATCAATCCGTTTTGGGTTTTTTTTCCTTTTTACATGCTATGGATTTTGATGTGCACATTTCTTGGTACTCGGGATGAATCTCACTTGGCTCCATGTTCAAAAGTGTTATCCTCAGATGTGTTCTCATTCAAATGAACGATTCGCTCATGGGTCTTAGCCACAGGACTATTAACATTTCAGGAGCCTTTGTGAGATATTTCGAATGAACTTATTAGCTACAAATCAAGCTGGAAATCGACAAATCTAGCCACTTTTAGCCAATTCGAATCATAAAGGGAGATAACTTTTTGCAATATTTACACTAATCGATTCGATCTGTATTTGCAAGTTTAGCCAAATTTTGAATTACCCAGAAATTCGTAGTTTCTGAAAAATCATCTAATTTGAAATAATTTTTCGATTTATGATAAATGAATGATGAGATTTAAAAGTTGAAATAGTCGTTCGTCCTGAGTACAAAGTCCTTTTTAAAATTCGTATATATTTGTAGAACAAGAGAACGAATTCGTTTCTGTAATATGACAAAACAAAGTGATTAAGTAAAAAATTACACTTACATCTGTCTTTCTCTTGTCGTCTGATTGATGTTGCTGTATTACACCGATTAAAGAAATAGTAAACCAAACAGTCTAAAATAAATTGACAATTTTCAGGATTAATTTGCCTTCATTATAAAATACAATTGATAGTCTACGTATTTGTAATCACAACATAAAAAAAAAAAAATGTCGGACACATAAGGTAATCAAAAGGGAGATAATCGAGATCGTACTCCTGAAAATGAAACACTAACCTGTGGTCTGAATTATTTACCTATAGATTTAGAACAAGTTCACATTTTCAGGTAATCAGACCGCAAATGTCTACGTTTCCTTTATCCGATAAAATGTGATAATCTCTGGCTGACATCAAAAATCATTTTTACGGAATTTTCCTGAAATTTAACAACTTTCGTTTGTCTTCAAATGCACACTGATGAAATTTTAACTAAACATTAACCGAACGATCTACATGGTGATTTCACTGTTTTGATATTTATTCAATGAAAATTTAATATCAACTAGCAGATAAATAGATTTCTAAACAAAATTTGTTCCATGTTCAAAAATTGAGGCATTTGGCTTTTCTAAGGTGAAAAGGACTAAAAATTGAAAGGCTGAGAGAATTAATTCAACATAACTTAAGTAATTGGCAATGAAACATTTCTGCAAAATTTAAACTAAATGGGAACAAATAAATAAGTGTTTTCTTTCACATAAGAAATGAAATGCTATTCCTCACTGGCGGCATTGTACTGCTTGGTGATTTCCTGTAATCTTCTTCGTCATCAAAATGACATATCTAAATACTCTGGTTTTCCATTCCGATAATCCTTGCACTAACACATCAAGCATCATCCTTTTTAAAAGGTTATTTTGAATGGCTGAAAGTCGTTATATTAGTTCAGTTGTTCAAAAACCATTCTCAACCTCAAAATATTGTAATGTTTACCTTGGAGCCAATATGGCACATTGTTAGGGTTAGGATTTAGTATCAGTAGGTGGGTCAGGGTTTTGGCCTGGTTTAGTGTTTCAGTTTCCAATTTCCCCAATTATCTATCGATTTTATTTCTTTGCCTGGAAATTAAATCTACCCACTGGCCATTTTTAAGAAAAATCTAGCCACTTCTAGTCATTCAAAAATGGCCAATTTCAAAGTGATGATGCTTAATGTGTTACATGCTATTTTTTCAACTTCAACTTGTTATGAATTGAATAGATGATACTGAAACTGGGTTGAAAGACTGAGAAATACTTATTTGCATTTGGATAATACTTAGAAAGAATAATGATTTTAAGAAATGTCTACATGAATAGAGAGATTTGATAGATAAAAACCTCTAAATAATCATTTTCCTTTAAACCAAAAATGTATTACTTTGTTTTTCATCTAATATAGATAAGATTTCTTCTATTTTATGCTTCATAATTCTTTTAAATTTGTTTCGCCAGGAATTTCTTTGACAAATCTTTTTTCTTTACTCTTTTGTTGATTTCAATGTAGTTCACCCAGAACTTTTGGAGATATTGTGCAGAGAGACAGATAGAAAAAACAACTTCAAAATTTCAAATCAGAGTATTCTATTTAGTCCTGGCAGTTTAGTATTGCCAATTGTATCATAAAAAATTTTGGCTTATTTTGTGGTCATAGATTTATAGCCATCACAAAGTTTTCTGCTTGTTAACACGATAACTCGGAAAGTTTCTAAAATGAATTCCAATAAAATTTTGTAAAAGACTGGCAACATCAAAAAAGTTTTGAGCAGATTCATCAAAATATCTTCAAAATTCTTCCAACTGTACACATAATTATGTTAAAAAATTCTCAATGAATTTCAATGAAATTTTGTGGACAGGAGGGCAACAGGCAACCAAAGTGATTGAATCTTTGATGGAATCCTTTAAAAATTACCATCCCTGTCTTATAGCTATCAGCCAATACAGGTGTTCCATTCAAAAACACATTATGACATCTGAAATGACTTGCTGAGGCCTATTGTCCTCCTCAGAATTTTACTTAGCATGGAATTTCCCTTCAAAAAACATACAATACGCCGATATTCAATAAAAAATTTTTTTTCACCTAATGTGCTTCAGTGAAAATCAGCTATTAGGAAAAATGACACGAAAATTTTTTCCCACTGATCTGTAATGTTGACCCAAAATATTTGTAATCACTGAAGTTCCCTCTTGCATGCCTAATTGGTTTCAGAAGTCAACTTGGAAATTCCTGAGTCTATAACAACACCAAGATTATATCAGATAAAAAGCAAAATAATAGATTTCTGTTTTTAAGGTTATCGTATGATTACTTGGGATTATTCAGGGTTTTTTTTTAAAAATTCCTCTCTCTAGATATTCAAAAAAAGATTCAATTGTACCTTTCCTGAATAAGGATGGGTGTGACGTATGCAGGGTCTTGACTAATCCTTGGATCTATGCCTGAATAAGATAATTCATATCATCAATTAGGTTTGCTTATTTTTCAATTGAATTTGCGTATTTCCATAGGTTTTCAATTCGATCGTGGTTTTTCTGAATTAGGTTATGTTACATACCGAGTGTGGAGACGACTGACAAAGGTAGCTGGTTCACTTACCAACTGGTTGTGATGAGAGGAATTGCTGCAGGATCAAATAGAGGAAGAGAAAAGATAACAAGTTGTTTAGTTGTCTCTTTTCACTTCAGACATTGGAGGACTTATACTTTTAGGAATGTGAAACTTACAACTTGTCGACACTCTTCATACTTATAACTCTCATGCAATACAGTTGAATTTCAAATTGTCAAACAAATTCAATTCTAACCAGTTTATGATTCCTTCCACTTCTTTTTCAAGCACTACAAGTTCCATTTGTCCATTCCCCCAGTAGAATTGGGTGGCAGAGCTACCATAAGTAACCCAAGTATTGTTTTCACATCTCAAACTTTTTGTGTAGCCATAGATAATTATCTCCCTACACTGCGTGATCAAAAGTTATACTGTACCATTCAGCTGGTGTCTGCCAATTCCTTTATTTTGAATTTTTCTGTTAACAATTTGGTTTTTAAAAAATTCCTCACCGTATCATCCTTGCCTGTTGGGTATTACTTTCATTCATCTTTGGGTAATGGTGGTTTCACTGTTGTCAAAACATACATGTCGAACCTGACACGTGAGTGATCTAAAAATGATGTACTCATTGAGGAAACAACATACTTCTAAAATATTGCATACAACCCAACATCCAAGTGTTGCCACATTTTTAAATTTGCATAAGAATAAGTATAGTATACAACTCTCATTTTTTGGCATTTCAGATCAGTTACTGACAATGAAATATAGATTTATTATGGGAAAATGAAAAAAGATAATTAAATCTAGATCCAGGAAAGCTTCAAACATTTCAATCTGAATAGAATCTACTGGGGAAAATTTTTGTTAGGTAGAATTCGAAGGGAATTCTTTATTATAATTGCTGAATCTGGGCAAACAGCAGATTTAACTTGGTCATGTATTTATGATATTACTATCTAATATAAAAGTATAACAAATCTGATACAAATAATGAGGAAAAAACTACTTATGAAAAATGATCAACAAGAAATATTTTTCGTTTATACTAGATATATAGAAAATACTGATGAATACTGATGAGGATTATCACAAACAGAAAAGATATTTCTATTTTGCCTAAATTTTCTTCAGACTGAAAATTTACTCTCCATACAACACTAATATCTGTTTTAAATATTAACAATAAAAATGGAATTTGCAATGACAGGCATGTTTCCTCTTTGATGTTTGGCAAAATTACTCAACCATTCGATTTCAAACCCAAATTTACCTTCATTTGTGTCTCTGTCCACACAGATAGGATTTTCGACTACCAGTCACTAAAAAAATTTCTGGAAATTTTCCAAAGTTTATAAAACAATTAAGCTTTATTTGTAGACACTGAAAGTTTTTTATGGGTTGAATGAAATAAAAGAAATGAATTTCTTTGAGAGATTGCAACTCAAAATTGCTTCCAATTTTTTAATGAACGTTAGAAAAGAAACACATCAAATATAGATGCATTGCATTGATATCTTTTAAAGATTTCCCTAGTTATGGATAGTCTCAGAGTGAGAGTATTAATGTATGATCGATTCTATAAATTACTGAACTTATGTCTTACATTGCAGTGATGTATCAATGTTATTTGATCATCTTTTATTGATTTAGTCTACATCAAAACAGGTAAAAACTCATGTGGATAAATGTTGAAATATGAAAATTAGTCTTATACTAGAACAGAATATATTGTAAAAAATCTGTTTGTGACTGAAATTTTCTATTGTAAATTCTGATAGCATGCCAGTTTTCTTGATCCTAACAAGTTTTCAAATACAAATATCTCTGAAATTATTTTATTAACAGAATTTTCTCCTTTACATATATTACCATAAAATTAATGTTTTCATGATACTTCAGTACGTCCCCAAATCAGGTATACTTTTGCTGAATCAGTTGAACTACTGGGACATTATATATTTAGCTTTGCGAACAAAACTTGATTGATGTACTGAAAAAAAATTTCCTTTTAAAAAGTGTGGAAATCTCTGGGTTACAAGTTTCGATCATTTTGTTGTCACAAGTCTGTGAACAACACTATCTTATATGTTGCATCAAATATGATTCTCATAAAAAAAGTCTACACAATTGAGAACGATACAGTTTCTTACTAGAATTTATTTGCTTATGGTCAAAGAAAGAAAGGGAGATCAATATAAAATAACAGGATATTTTATCATACATATGGGCACATATTTGCTTTTCTGAAAAGAATAACTTATATAATTCAAACATACATTATTTCTCTTTGGTGTGTATTTGTGATTTTGAAATTCGACATAAACTCAACTGGAATGCGTCTTGATGTGGCGCAACAAATGAGACTTCATTGAAAAGGAAGATCCGCACACTTCACAACTATATGGCTTCTCTCCAGTGTGTATTCGCACGTGTGTTACCAAAGATGACTTTGCTGGAAAGGAAGATCCACATGTTTCACAAGAATATGGTTTCTCTCCAGTATGTGTTCGCATATGTCTCACTAAAGATGACTTCGCTGGAAAGGAAGATCCACATATTTCGCAAGGATACGGTTTCTCTCCAGTGTGTGTTCGCATATGTCGTACCAAATGTGACTTCTTTGAAAAAGAACATCCACATACATTGCAACTAAATGGTTTCTCTCCAGTGTGTGTTCGCATATGTTCCAACAAGTATTCCCTCTGAGAAAAGGAAGATTCACACACTTTGCAAGTAAATGGTTTCTCACCTGTATGTATTCTCATATGTCTCACTAAGTGTGATTTATCTGTAAATGATGAGTTGCAAATTTCACATGTAAATGGCTTCTCTCCAGTGTGTGTTCGCATATGTCTCACTATCGATGACTTTGCGTAAAATGAAGATCCACATATTTCACAAGAATATGGTTTTTCTCCAGTGTGCTTCCGCATATGTGTAACCAACACTGATTTGTCTGAAAACGAAGATTCACATATTTCACAGGAATATGGTTTCTCTCCAGTGTGTATTCGCATATGTCTTGCTAAATGTGACTTAAGTGAAAAGGAAGAGCCACAGGTTTTGCAAGTAAATGGTTTCTCTCCAGTGTGTGTTCGTATATGTTTAACTAAAGATGATGTCACTGAAAATGAAGATCCACACACCTTGCAACAATATGGCTTTTCACCCGTATGTGTCCTCATATGTTTAACTAGAGATGACTTCTCTGAAAAGGATGATTTGCAAACTTCACAAGAATATGGTTTCTCTCCAGTGTGTGTTCGCATATGTCGCACTAAAGATGACTTCTCTGAAAAGGAAGATCCACATATCTTACATGAATGTGTATACTCCCCAGTGAGTGTTTTCGTTTTTTCAACAAGAGAAGATCCATATATTTCACGTGAATGTGGCTCTCCAGTGTGTGTTTGCATATGTTTAACTAAAGATGACTTCTCAGAAAAGGAAGATCCACATATTTCGCATGAATATGGTTTTTCTCCAGTGTGTGTTCGCATATGTCTTGCTAGGTAAGATCTATCTGAAAAGGAATATCCGCACACATTGCAACAGTGTGGCTTCTCTCCTGTGTGTATTTTCACATGTTTAACTAAAGATGACTTTGCTGAAAAAGAAGATCCACATATTTTGCAAGAAAATGGTCTCTCTCCAGTGTGTGTTCGCATATGTCCTTCCAGATGTGACTTCCGTGAAAAAGACGATCCACACACTTTGCAACAATATGGCTTCTCACCTGTGTGTGTTTTTATATGTCTCACTAAAGATGATTTTGTTGAAAAGGTTGATTTGCAAGCTTCACAAGAGAACGGTTTCTCTCCAGTGTGTGTTCGCATATGTTCAACAACATTTTTCTTCTGTGAAAAGGAAGATCCACATATATCACAAGTATATGGTTTTTCTCCAGCTTGTTTTTGCGTATTTTCTGCAATATCTGACTTTTCAGAAATTGATGAACTATGCATTTTACGAGGATGTGATTTTCCTACAGTTTGTTTTCGAATGTCATTTCAACAGAAAATATATCAATATGTGAATTCTTTAGTTCACACTGATAATTTAAAAAAATATAATTGTTCATGGCTTCTGCACCAAAACTTCATCTGTTAAAATCCATATGTATGTACTAATATTTTTCAAGATGAATACCTGTGAAAAATACAAAGAAACCTAGGTTAATAGAAATATATAGTAACTCAGTAATTGAACAAGATTCTATAAATACAGACACTTATAATTAAGATATATACATTGTAAACCAAGAGCTGCCCAGTAAGCTGGTTTACAACAATTATGTATATATGCATATTGAACAGAAAGTTTGTATAAAAACTTTTTTTTAAAAAATAATCAAAGACTAGATTAATCAAATGTTTGCACTTTATCACTGGTGTTTCCATTTCTATGATCAGAATGTTAAAGATTATCATCCAATACTATGAAATTTTTCAGTCCAATTAAGGAGATGCAACAGGCAAATGGAAACATTTAATAAGCAGATGAGAAAAGAATACTTGAACTGGATATAAGGCTTCATCATAGTTACATTGCTAATAGAACCTCCCCTTAAAATTTAAAAAAAAAAAAATTTTTTTTCCAAAACTTGATAGTCCAAATTTTTCACCTAGGTCAACAATACACACATACCAAATTTGGTTGAACTAAACCACTAAACAGGAAGTGAGGATTCAGTTTCTCATTATAGTTATATTGTAGATGGAACCTCCATAAAACACTTAAAATAATTCTTTTTTGAAAGATCAAATGGTCAGAGTTCTTCCCTACAGTCTGCTGAGATTTTATACCAAATTAGAGGGGGGTCAGAGTGAGAGAAAAAAAAAACAGAGGGCGACATTGGTTTCTACATGCATTATTCCATATATTATTTTGGACTATTGTTGTCATCTTTGTTGCCCTCTATATCTTTTGACGATAGATTCTTCCCTAGATATATATTATATCTACAATTAAGAATTTGCTTATTGCAATAAGGAAAGTGGAGGAAGTATAAAGACTATTTTTTTGCACTGAGCAGTAGAAAATGATTTTGTGGTTTAGCAATCCAAATTATCACAGTTGTTTAGCCTTATAAATATATCATAGACAGAACCCTGCCCTGTGAAACATTCGAGATGATTTTTTTTTTTTAAAACCAAATAATCAAAAGTTCTTCCTCTTGGTCCACTGAGTATGCATACCAAATTTGGTTAAGCTGCACTAAGTGGATTCAAATAAAATACTCACTTAGCAGATATCAAATTGAATAGAAAAGAACTTTCAAGAGTCATTGTTTCCAACATTATCAACATTTTTTGCTATTTGTTCTTTATTCATATAAATTTGAAAGTAAACATGGATAAAAAAAAGATAAGTGTGTTTCTGGCTATATGATAAAATACATCTAGAGTTATAGAGGTATCCATGCACTTTTAACAAAATCTTCCATATTTGAAAACATAAAATTAAAAAAATCTTGTTCTTGAATTTTTCTTGTTTTTGCAAGAAAAAAGTCAAAATTTTTTCATTATTCATAATGTTGACTCGAAAACAGTCCAATTCTATGTTAAATTTTTATCAATCATTATGTACCAATGAGGTGTTGACAGCTGTCAGATGGGCTGCCCACACTTCATTCAGTCAACAGTTGTAATGTTACTTTATGTGTAAATTTGGCCAAAATCAAGATATATTTCCGTTGAACACAAAAAATAATCAAAACAAAATAGATATAACACAACAGATTGAAAATACAAAAAACAATTGATATTTGTTACAATTCATTTTATTCATTGATTTTTTTTTATTTGCTTCATTTTACTTATTTTGTTTTTCCACTGGAGTTATTCATAATTGGTATAAACAATATATACATAGAATGGTATCCCTGTCTTTTATATAATCAACTTGATGATTTAATATTTTCTATGTTTCCCCATCTTTTTAAGTTTGGGCATATTTAGGCATTTCTGCCCTTATTTGTACAATAGTTGATTTCACGAATAGTTGGTTTGACTGGCGACTTAAGAAAGAATGCTGGAAAATATTACCATGAGGATCATACGTTTCATGGTTGTAAATTACTTGGATCATTTTTTTGTTCTAAAGCTTTTGTCTCACTTATAAACCATATAAATTAACTCCGATGAATACAAATAGATAAAAAAAAGACTTAATTCAGACCCCCCCCCAACAAAAAAACAATCTAACCAGGTGTAGTTAATTAATTGAAATATCCTTTTAAAAACAAAATATGTAACATTATAAAAAGCAAATAGAGTTGTGAAATTTATTCTTCACAATAAAAACCACAACAAAATATTTTTCCACAATTACGTTGCATAAAAAAATATTCATAACTGTTTCTGTGAAAACAAAAATAATATCTCCATGAGGAACATACTTTTCATTATCGCAAAATACTTGCATAGTTAATTTAGAATCTTTTGTCCCACTTTCAAATAATACTTATCAATTCTTATGAATACAAACAGATAAAGATATACTTGATTGAGCAAAAAAAGTATTATCCAACCAAGGAGTAGTTGGGAAATTAAAATATACCATTGAAAATAAAATGCGTAACTTTCACAAAGTAAAATTAGTTAGGAAAAAGTTGTGTTATTTATTCTCTGCAATGGCTATTGTTACCTTTCTCGTTTCAAAATTCCCACCACTCCAGCACCCAAGTGGCAACTGCTGGTGGTAATTCTAAAGTCAAAGAAGCAGATGACAAGATTCTGCAGAACAGCATTTTTTTAGTGGGTTGGTTTAGAGTAAGTAGGTAGGCAGTGGTGTACCAATGGCTGTGATGGGTGTTTTACAGTTCAACATCAAAGTGTAGTTTCTGTTCTTCTTACTTCAACGAAATATGACATTGACTCATTGTTTTCAACTAAAAATTTAATTATAGATTTATTTGTTTTCTTCATGAAAATTACTTTATTTGATTATTCTTTCAATGGTCTAGAATGAAACTATATGGTTATATTTCAATTGTTAAATGTTTTTCTTGAACTTTATCAAACTATTAGAATAATTATTTACATGCAAATATGAAACAATTTATTCTAGTATAAAATTTATCAATCAATAAGTGAAAATGGGTTCCCTCCAAAAAAATACCGATGAATTATAAGTAAAAAAGATTTGAAGAAGACTTGACCCTCTCTCAAATAAGTAAGGTAAATTTTAAAATCTAAAATTTTGTTTTTGTCAGTTAACAAAGTATTCAATTTAAATAGAATTCAGAACAATAGAAACACAACTAATAACATTAAAAATTGAAAAATGGAAGTTTATGCTATGTTTACTTGATGTGAAAAGAACTGATACTGCTATTTGACCTTGATCTAAAGGCGGCAAAAGGCTGGGTTATTACAAGTTTGATGGTCCATGTGTTCGCTATAGCTCACTGTATGTGTCTAAAAGGAAAAACAACAACAACAACAAAAAAAAACCATGGTATCCCAGAAGATACAAAGACACTTATTGCTCTATAATTTTTTCAAAATTAACAATAGATTCAAAACTTGTTTCCTATTTACAATGTTTATCTCTCTCTGGAAAACTGCCAACAATTGCATTTCTTCATACTCTGTTGCAACTGGGAAATGGTGTTTTTTGATGAGTGATAATATAATTTTCCAGATGATGTGACCATTCCTAAAATTTGTGGGCAAGGAATTTGATTCACAGGTTTAGTATTTTATAAGAGGTAAATATTCCATCCTTGTACTTTAAACCGAAAATCTGCACAGAACCCAATGCTTCATAATTGAATGGTAAACAGGTACCAAAAAGGTGCTGTCTTTGTATCTTGGGGTACACAGAATACTTGCATATATTAGATTATAACTTTCAATACTTTGTACTGACAAACAGAGCCGATTTCAAAATGACAGTTCGCAAGATCTAATAGAATTTCAAATGATTCACTTTCTCTGAAATATTATCTTCGTATGGATGTAGTATGGTGGGTTTCTCATCATTATTGTCTGAGATATTATTAAATGAAAAGGTGGGTAGACACGGAAATTGGGTTTTTCGTATAAAAAAAAAAAAATTACCTTTCTCATTGGGAAAAAATAATTTAATATATCCCTATAATCTATTTGAAATCAGCCCATCAGCATATTTTCGGTGAATTTTCCAAATAAAGTGTGTAAGTCGGGCTGCAATTGGAACGTGCTATCTCTACTAGTCCATTTAGGTCACGAATGTGAACACGTTTTCAAGCCCAGTTATCTCCACTTAGATATTGTCTACAGGGGGAAAAAATAGCTGATAATTTTTTTGCGATCTTTCCTCTATTGATAAACACAAAGATTACAACGGCACAATTGATGGATATCAAGTAACAGACGTTCGACACCAGTCGCTTTTTCCCCAAAAGTCTGTGAAAGTGCCTATATACAAAGTTTTCACGTAATAAATGAGAAAATTATCTGTAGATCACACGTATTTATTTGCAATAAAAACTAATGTTTTTTACTTTTTAAATGAAAATTATGTTGGAAGCATGTACTACAAAGAAACGAACCAAGCAAAAATATGACAACCAACCTTTCAGTTTTCATTGCTTAACTTGAAAAATTCGATTCTATAATGAAGTTATTTAGAAAATCTTAACCCCCCCCAAAAAAAACGAACATGATAATATGTATTTATTTGCAATAAAAATTAATCTACAGATAATTTTAGTCAAATAAGAATAGGGTGGCCAACTTGACTGATGAGCCGACTTGACGCGTTACCTTTCTAAACAATGCCAATCTGATAAATAAATACTAACAAACAAAAATAAAAACTAGAGAAAAATAGCCAATATAATCTAAACAGGATGTAGATAGTACATTGTAAATAAATTAGGACATATTTCTTTAAGAACATGATGATCAATTTTATAAAATCAAATTGTAAGGAGTAAACAATAAATTGTACAAGTTTATTCTACATAATCGAAAGAATAAATAAAAGTATTATACAAAGCAATTGTTTTAATTAAAAAATTACAAAAAAAGTAAGAAGTTTAAATAAAATGAACAGAACAATAATAAAATACAAAATATCAGTCATATTTTTCCTTCTTACCGTTTTGACATGAAAAATGGAATAAGTAGCTAGATAATTGCCACTTATTTGTTTTTGTGGGTGTCACAATTATTCGGTCGGTTTGTTAAAAATGGATGAGTAAATTTGCACAATATCTGTATCATTCATTAAATTCATAAGAACAATGTTGAAGTTGAAAAGAATGGCACAAAGAAAGAAATATTGAGAATAAAAGACAAAACAATACAAACATCAAATTACCTTCGAGAAAAAGTATCGTCTGATGACAAAGCAAATCAATAAACGGTGTTGTGAATTATTTGGTTCCGTACAAAAGATATCTTCAATTGCACAACAACGGAAAGAGAAATCATCGTTTGAGAAGTATGTTCCGATTGTGAGAGTTTTTTGTTTTAAATGCTGAGGATATATAAATGTTTTACTCTTTTTAAAAAAGTTGGAAGATTTTCAATGGCGTCACGTAGTTTTAACGCTGAATAGTTCAGAGTACGTAAAAACTAAAATGTTGAACATTTGCTAGACATTTTCTTCGAGAAAGTTTACAAGAAAAAAAGAGAAGTGTTAAACTTTTCTTCTCGTTTTAATGAGAAGATGTTATCAGAATTCACGAATTCCGATTCTTAAGCAACTAGGAATTATGGTCAATTTTATGGTAAAATAGTGACTCCTGCAACATGTGGCACGCAAATGAAGCTTTTTTAACAACAACCATCGTCTCCATTTTGCATTAAATCAATTCCGTATCGAAATAAGTAAAAATGTACGCTTACATCAGTCAGTTAGTAGTCGTCTGATTAATTGATATAATAACAACATCAAAGAAATGGAAAAAGTTACAATGTCTGAAATAAACCAAATAAATGTTTCAGGGTTAATTTTTCTTCCTTATAAAGCACAATTGAAATTCCATTCTCAATAGAGTTGCGAAAAGCTGACGTCATCAGTTGACTTCAGGTTCAACACATAATAATTGCGATATTCATTTCATTTTCAATAGGGAAAATATAGCTTGTTTCTTTCTTTGGTTATCTCAACTGGAATTTCACGCAGTTTGCCAGTTTATACTGAATAAGAAATTTTGATAAGTTTTAGTCTTTATTGATTTTCATTCATTTTTTTCTTTCTTGGAAACTTAAGTCAATTGCAGTAGGTAATGTATTAGACTTTTGACAACAAAGCGAAATATGTCAATAAAAATGCCCATAACTTGTAACCTGTCAATTTTATTCTAATGATCTTTTTGTTATTATTAAAATAGATTATAGAAAATTTTTATCCAACATTTGTTTGGTAAACAATATAATCTCGGAGATAATTGTGGTTGAAAACTTCTGATAATGTAAAATGCGATAATTTACATTGAAAAAAAATTCAGCCTTTGTTTTTCAAGGAAAGATTTATTTGATGAAATATACTTTTTGCACACCAAGATTGACTGTTTTGTAATTGCACACATTTTGCCATGCCACCGTATGACATCATTCATACGTCAGCCATTTTATAAAGGTGAACAAATCACACATTTTCAAGTTGCTTAACCTCAGAAAAACAAGTAACTTTTTTATTTTTTATAAAAAAAGTAATGTTTTATGCTTTCAATCAAAAAAAAAGTTGCATAAGGAAAAACATTTTTTCCAAAGTTTTGAAAGTGACTTACCCCAAGAAAAAACAAAATAATGTTCTATCCTCTATTGAAGATGGACTTTTTCAAAAACACCTGGGGAAAAAAAGTATTTTTAGTGCTTTCAATCCAATTGCATAAAAACGTCAAATATTAGATGAAAAGTACAAAAAAAAGATAGTTTTGAGATTTAATTACAGAATATTACAGAAAACTAAAGATAAGTTTCCAAAAATTTTTTTCATTTGTCCTTTAAAAATTACTTTTTCTCAAAAGTGACAATTTTACAGAGGTAACTAAGGTATTTATTGATTGAAAGCACAAAAAATATTTTTCTTTTTTTATTGAATGATTGATTTAATCAAATCTTGACCCAGGGATGGGGGACTGTTTTAGCTTGATATGTCAAAATTTCAATTTTCTTAATAATCCTGTCCCGAAGTCAAAGTGTCGCTTACATTTATTTTAGTTTTAGGTATGTTATGGGGGGAGGGGGTGTATTTTTCTAATTTATTTATGGACTCAACATTCGAATATAACTTGGAAATTCTAATTAGACTCACAAAACTAGAATAATGAATTGAAATCTAAAAAGTTTTCCCTTCAAATTCCATTATGTGTTGACTGACATGTTATAGGTTCACCATCACTGTCTTTACAGAAATAATTTAATTCATAGCTAAAATTTGATCGATGATAGGTATTTTTTTTGACACAAAATCATCAGAAAAGAGAAATGTTCATCTAATCCAAAGGATAGTTTGGAGAGATTGTCTAACAAAATTAAAAAAAACTATAATGTTTGTGTCTTTCATGCCACATAAATTCCTTGAAATGGAATTTCAGGTGAAATCTTCAGTGGATCATTTTTCTATGCAATTGGATTGAAAGCATAAAAAATACTTGGGGGGGGGGGTTAACTTTTAAAATAATTAATTAGCTTAAAAAGATACCTTTGACAGGAAATGAAACATTTTTTTTTTGTTCTTCTTGTGGCAAGTAACTTACAAAAATTCAAAAAAACTATGTTTCATTATTATTCGACATTTTTTGGATTGAAAGCACAAAACCACTTTTTTTCAAATAAAAAAAAATGATTTGTTTTTCTGAGGGTAAAGTAACTATCGAAAATATGTTTTTTGTGTACATTTGTAAATGATTTCATACGGTGTTTAGGGAAAATGTGTCCCTGTCAATGTTGGGGTACGGAAAGTATTATTGGTCCAATTTATTTATTTTAAAAGCATACAAAAGAAACAGGGACGGTTAGTAATATTATGAATGAGGGTTCACTCACCAGCCACCAACATATGCTCGCAGCGCAATCCAAACCAGCCTTCAGTTTCCCACTTCCTCCTAGAAAGCCAACTCCTACCAATCTGGGCTCAAATTGGAAGTCGGCTGGCAACCATATTGGATTCTTTTGTTCACCTTTTTCAGGGCATTGGTCAGTGATATGAAAAAGACCAATGTGTGAAATAATGTAATTTTGGATCCATTGCAGAGAGAGAACCCAAGAAATGATGACGAGACAGAAAGAAAGGTGTAAGCCTAAACTGGAGACGTTATTGAACATTGATAATCATGATCAGAGATCAACAGACAGCCAACATGTCAAAAGAGGGTAGGGGGTTTACTGGAGGCATCTAACACAACAGAAGAGGGAGAGACTGTTCGATTTAATAGACTGACAGTTCAGTTTCAACACAAATCATAGGAATGAACAAGCTTTATTTTCCAGCATCAAGGATTTCAACTGTATCAAATTATATCCTACATCATTGTAAAAGCTGCAATGACAGTTGTAGATTCATTTCCTCAATTCATTCCTTTTTGTCAGTTGGAGGAATTTGTCCAAATTCCATTTTTTCAGGACTTTCAATCTCAACTCTTATGCAACAGGCTTCAAACCCTGGTCTCCTCAACCTCATAACAAAATGACAACCTTCCTTCTCAGCTATCCTTAACCAAAACTGCCGTGGTGTCTTCTGGGATCACTTACATTAGGTTATGTGATGTAATACACAAGGGCAATATGAGTTATGTCCCCTCTGACCTGCTGAAAAATGAGGCTGTTATAACACTAATAATATTAATTTTTTCTTTCAAGAAAATATTTTTATAATCAATTGCATGAATTACAATGGGAAAAATCCTAATTCTTTTTCATTTTTTATGAATATAGTTGATTACATACTTTGAATTTAAAAAGTGAACAAAATTTTTTCATTAACAGTGTCATACTCGACAAATCCTTCAAGCAAGAAAAAATATTGGGTACACAAGACAACCGCAAGAAGATAAAAGATATCAAGCCATTTGAAATAGAGTATTGATTTTTGTTCTAAATTATTTTTGTCTTGATATTCATTTATTTGAAACAAGAAAACAATCATCAAGTGAAATGTGATTATATCATTTCAGTATCTTTATTTCGATAATTTTTGACAAATATTTAAAAAATTTTTCAGTTGCTTCACAACTTACATAGTCTGCACCAGAGAATAGTTGTGAATTGGGGAAAAATAAAAGCTTTTGTAGAGACCCTTTAGGTGCATATTAGAACATTAAAAAAAAACTTAATCTAAAAAAGAATTTGACATGCGCACATGTGTTAGGATGTTCAAATATTGACCATTAGTTCTAACAAGAATTACTTGTGAGGTTCATTCGCCCACTACTGGGTTTCTTTTAAAAAAGTATGGTCCACCTATCTAATTTACAGTCAGCTTAAGAGTAGCTCTCCTTTCTCATCGGTCAACTCTTCATAGAAGCAGAAAGACAGCAACTAGGAGATTTGGATATTAATAGTCAGTCAATGACAGAGGCTATCAGGAGACACATGTCCCCTGCAGCTATTGGCCGGTGAGGAAGTGGGGGAGTAGACAGAGAACTAGCTGTAAAGTTGATGTCCAACTAAGAATGATGGTAGGAATTTTTGTTGAAGAAAAACATTGTTCAACATTTCTCCTTTTGTCAAATTTGAACCCTACGTTTCCCTTTTAGGAGTTTTGTCTGGCTTTTTTTGTATGTTGTTTTCTTTTTTTTTTTAGAAGCTGTCCTTGTGATTTCAACAAGGCTGTTTAAATCACAATGGCCTTTCTCCGGAGAAGCATGTGAGTCAATACTAATTCATTTACAGTCGGTCAGATAAGAACTCAAACTCACTTTATTTTTGCGTCAGTTAATCATATCAATTGCTCTTACCAACTGATTTATGATGCACCAGCTGCACTCTACTATCAGAAGCCTTGTCACCATGTGAACTTTGAGTTTCTTTTTAATAAAAACTAAAAAAATATGATTATGTCCTTTTATCGTCTTCAAGTTAAGGTCACAAAATCTCTATGAAACATAGGTAAACATTGAATTAAAAAAAATACTGAATTTTTCACACTTTCGACTTATAATCTTAATAAAATGAATAGAAAATATTTGTGAACCATATAAAATGTAGAATTATATTTTTTTTTACTATTCGGCTAAGTTCATTATTCATCCTGGAAAAATGATCCAACGATTGTTATTATTTTGACCAATCAAGCCTGATTATTACTTTTTTGGCTAGAATTAAGTAATGTACTGAATATAATTGAAATAAACCTTTTGACAACATATAATTGTGTCAGCTACAGTTCAGTAGCAGTAGGAATAAACTGAAATGAAAATTGTAAATAAATAATTGAATAAATATGTAAATCAAAATCTGGCATCTAATATCATTATGGTTTACATATTCTCCTTCAGGGTGGAAAATTGGTTCATATATTTAAGTGTGAAAATAAATTTGAAAAAATTATATTACAGAAAATTAGCTAAAAAAATAACAATTGTGATTGCATTGTATTCGTGTAGATTGGTTAAGAATGAAATTAACAAATGTCAAGTTGTTCATCAGTGATTGGTCAAACAGTCCTGATCACAGGAACTTGTTAGACTCTGCAATAGACAATAGACAATTATTTATTTAAAAGATGTTATGACTTGTAACCACAGACAGAAATATTGTTCCCCAAATGTCACCTTTTGGAAATCTTTTTGGGTAAATAAATTGGTTATCAAATTTCCAAGTGCAATAAAGTCAAGATGGTGAATCATTAAAATGCATCTAAATCAATTGATTCAATAATTACAGTCAAAAACTCCATGTCTGCCAATTTGCTAATATCTGTAATATGAATTTGAGTTTTTGTTATTAGAACCAACATTGATGAATTTTCAAGCAAACATTATTCATTTGAGAGATTCAATATTTAATGGCAGTTTGGTAACAAACAGGAGATTAGTCACACAATAGAAACTATCATGTGACTGATATCTTTTGGTAGTGTGCTATGCTGTGGGTGATCAATTCAAAAATTTGAAAAAGGGTTAACAATAGATAAGTTATTTCTTTCACCTTTTGTTGGATCGCTAAAAAATCTGAATTTTTAAAAAAACATCAGGAACAAGTTCCAGACAGTTTTAGCACAAACCTACATTGTAAATTGCCTCCACACACACTAACAACCTGTTTTGGGGGAGTTTGAAAAAAAAGAAGTCTTTTGTAGTAAGGAGTGAAAGTTTAAATTTTCAGCCCTCTAGCTTCATTGGTGTGGACTGTATGCTTGATACATACATACCTTGCCAGCCAGACCAACTTGAAAACTGAAGAAACTTATGTTGACAATTTCAGTTGATGATTTTTGATATGTAAATTTCTGGATAAAATCAATTTAATATATAAAAATAAGACACATTTCTCTTTTTTATGGACTAAAAGCTGAAAAGAAAATGGTTGAAATAACAAATAAGGCTTGGTAAATCATTCACAAAACTTGTCTTAATACAGAAAAAGATTAATTTTTGGATAACTTAGTAACCCCAAAAAAGGATTCATTCACATAAGGGAAGTTAATTATACAATCATTATCATGAGTATTCAACTAAAAATGGTGGCAATGAGAATTAAAATTAGGATAAAATTACAGACATATGACAGGTGCCTCATAATACCTGGCACCCTGTGCAACTCCCCATATCATCTGTATTCAGGGCCAGCTGTTTCTAAATTTAAATTTGAATTCCAAGATATTGGTGAAATGTCTTTCAAATGTAGCTAAGATTGAGTCATTATTTTCATTCGGGGAAAATTAGGAAACAAATTGTCTTACAATGAAAAAATACATCAATTTGCAGATTTGCAATGTTGTAAATCATTAAAAGTTTGTTTCGCAAGTCCAACAACCAATAAACTATTTGGGCATGTGTCGGTTAGCTGGTTATAATCAAACAATAGAGTTCATTTTGACACCATACTTACAGAATTCTATGTTTGGGAAATGAAAATCTATAGCTGATATTTTTACACGTCAAAAAAGTTACTTTGTTTTAGAAAGCAGAATTTAATATGTGAACAGGTCAGGCTAGTTACTCAATAGGAGCTATCACATACCCATCTTTGGCAGCATGCCATGTTGGAGTGATCAATCAAAAAATTGGAAATGAGAGGTGTGATCAATGAATAAGTTACTATTATTGCCTATCGTCTGAATGCTACCGGACATGAACCAAGGAATTAATCTCATATAAAATTTATTGCAAATTGAACCCCCACTGTAAAACTTATTCAGTAGAGGGATTTGAATAAGAAAAACTTTTTTCAGTGCTCCAGCTCCATTAGTTAAGTCTGTAAACTGGATTGATACATAACGTGACAGTTGGACAAACTTGAAAACTGAAGAAACTACTGTTGACAATTTTGGTAGACTTTCCTGAAAGTGAATTGAGATCACTGTATGAATATAGAGCAAAAAAAACCAAAACAATTTGGATGTAAATAGCAATTTTTTATTTGAATATAAATTCTCTGTAGTTAAAACATATTCCAGATAAAAGTGATATTGTTTATGATAGTGAAACTCTGCCAATTTCTTCAAAGAATGATGGATGTTTTTGGTAATGACCTTCTGACGTATCAAGTCTAACATCAAAGACAAAAATTAGACTTATAACAATGGACAAGGATGTCAGAGATATGAGATTATACTACCTCGGTTGAGATATATAAATTGAGGATTGAATTGAAACCTTTGCAAATTGTCAGCAAGTATATCTGGCAACGTATTGCTATACAGCAGCAACCTAACTTGAACCCAGAGCAAATGCCATTTCGCACTTTTTACACAAATATAGTTTCACTTCAGTCAATTATCAAAGCAAATTCACTCTTATGAGAATGTTTCCTTTCATCCATGTCATATACAATCATGGAAATGGTAGATCTATGTATTACATTGGAATACTATTTATCTCCAGTAGAATTTTGCATATGTTGCACAAAATTGTATTTACTAGATACAAGACCAACATACTTAACATGATCAGTTTCTAAGCAGTGTATGTTCTTATATTTTGCATCAAATATAATTCACAGAAAAAGTCTACACAATTCTCAACAATATGAACTCAAGTATGTATTTGCTTATATTTAAGGAAATATGATTCGTGTAAAAGAAGATTAATACAATTCACTAGTATATTTCATCCGCTATATATATGTTCATCAGACATTACGACAAGAAGAATGTGGTTTTTCTCCAGGGTGTATTTCTGCATACAGTACACTAATTGGACTGCATTAAAAAGATTTGTACACTTCAAACAAAAAGGTTTCTCTGCATGATTTCTGTAAAATGAAAATTGAACTTCTTCAGGGTGCTCTGATATGTTTAACTATATATGTTCGTGAAGATAAAGAGCCAGATATTTGGCCAAATAAAATAGTTTCTCTCCAGTATTTAATATGATCCACTTAAAAAAACTTTTGCAAAAAAAAATGATTAGCCAAGTTGATAAAACAGTTTCTTTCCACTATTTGCTTATGCCTAATTACAAATGATTTCACTGAAAAGGAAGATCCATGTATTTTGCAAGAACATGGCTCCTCTCCAGGGTGTGTTTATATATGCCCTATCTCATTGTGAAATAAAGAGCTGCACACACTGCAAAAAATAGCTTGTCCCCAGTGTGTGCTTACAACTAAATTTGACATTTGTGAAAAGGGACCTGCACATATTCCACATCAATATGACTTTTTTCCAGTATGTCTTTGCATATGTTCAGCCAAAAAAGGCTCCAGTAAAAAGATCCACATATTTTGTACAAATATAGCTTCTCACTTGTGAGTGTCTGCAAAGGTAACATTTCTGGAAAGGGAGATCCACACACTTGACAAATCTATTGTTTTTTGTCTGCATGTGTTTTCATATGACTCACTAAAGATGACTTCCTTGAAAAGGATGAATAGCAAACTTCACAAGAAAATGGTTTCTCTCCGGTGTGTGTCCGCACATGCTTAACCAAAGTTGACTTATCTAAAAAGGAAGATCCACATATTTCACAAACATATGGTTTCTCTCCAGTGTGTGTTCTCATATGTATTACCAAAGATGACTTCTGAGAAAAGGAAGATCCACATGTTTCACAAGAATATGGTTTCTCTCCAGTGTGCATTCGCATATGTCCAACTAAAGATGACTTTCATGAGAATGATGATTTGCAAACTTCACAAGAAAATAGTTTGACACCTGTGTGTGTTCGCATATGGTTAACTAGAGATTTGTTCACTGAAAAAGAAGATCCACATACTTCGCAAGAGTATGGTTTCTCTCCAGTATGTGTTCGCACATGATTAACTAAAGTTGATTTTTCAGAAAAAGAAGATCCGCATATTTTGCATGAGTATGGTTTCTCCCCAGTGTGTGTTCGCATATGATTAGCTAAAGATTTGTTCACTGAAAAGGAAGATCCACATATTTTGCAAGAATATGGCTTCTCCCCAGTGTGTGTTCGCACATGACTAACTAAAGTTGAGTTTTCTGAAAAAGAAGATCCACAGATTTTGCAAGAATATGGTCTCTCTCCAGTGTGTGTTCGCACATGGATTACTAAAGATGACTTTGCTGAAAAGGAAGATCCACACACTTTGCAAGAAAATGACTTCTCTCCGGTGTGTATTCGTACATGATTCACTAGAGATGAATTTGTTGAAAAGGGAGATCCACATATTGTACAAGAATATGGCTTCTCTGAAGTGCGTGTTTCCATATATTCCAAAATATGTAATTTTTCAGAAAAAGATGATCTGCGCATTTCATAAGAATATGATTTTTTCTACAGAATGTTTTAAAATGCTATTTCAACAGTTCAAATTTTTTTTCATAATTGTTCATGTTTTTTGCACCAATGCCTAATCTGTTGAATTTCATGTAAGAAAATTATTTCCATATGTATGTACTGGTATTTTCCTAATTCAATTCCTGTGAAGAAAATAAAAAGACAAAGAATAGTGTTATTTAAGAAAACGTATAATACTTAAGTGATTGTACAAAATTTTATGAATATACAGACACTTATAAAGCAGTCTGAAAACATTGATAAATTTTCAAAGTTGCTGTAAATAACCTACACAGGATTGTATTGTGTCCTTGTAGTATTGTCTGCCTAATTGGTGTGAATTTGGGTCTCCCCATTTTCAATATATTCTTCACAATGGTTCAGTGCACAGTTTTGCCAAAAGTGACCAAAATTCCAAAAATTGCCTTTTGTGTATAGGTTAATGTTAATCTTATATAATTTTAAACCGGTTTTATATTCGATTAATTGATATAAAAGACCATTTAAGTTATGCATTCAAAATATATAGCTATTGGAAGTATCAAAAAATATACATAGTAAAAATGAGACATACAAATTAAAAATTATAATTTCATCTGCATCAATAAAATGGTGAATTATATGGAAGTAAATTTAGATGATGTATAAATATATTTTTCCATAATTCATATAATTACTAATTCAGATTTCTAGTAAACTTTTAGAGACTGCTTTCATCAAAATGACATGATATTAATTATACATTATATTTGCTGATTGGGCTATAATTTCCTCTCCCAGGTGTAATGGCTTGAACAAGATCAAGTCCTTGAGTGTGGCTTTAAAAGAAGCTAACTGGTAATCTTCCAACATCAAATCGCTCAACCTGTCTAGATATCCTATCAATCTAATACTACCACATCAAAGAAGGTCAAACTATCTCTACCAGACTGAACCAGACATGCCAGAGAGTGATTGAAGTCTGGGACTAAGCTCGTAGCAGGAAACTTTCAAACCTTTTTAATCAACAAATCAGTGAAGAACAAGCCTCAAGAAGTAATTAGGGTTTTGGTTTACACTAATGTTCAGACTTGAATTACAAAAATGTCACGGATTCTGTGATGGAAACTGTGAATTTCAATCGAGGCAAAGCTCTCAGTCATAGGATTTTCAAGCCTTTCTTTAAGGATTTAGGAAATGAATATCAAGTTCTGCACTTTGATACTGATGTGCAAGCACGTGAAAATTTCACACCTGATGTTGAAAATGATGCATGAATAGAAATAATTAAGTGAAACCATCAAATAAAAACAGAACATTTCAGTATTTAATGAAGATGGTTGATTGCCAAAATTACTTCAATTCAAAAGAGAAAATGACGACAATTAAAAACTTCATGTGTGCCAAAGAATCCATCGCTCTATCCATAAAAATGTGAATGAATAAATCAAAATATACAATCAAGGGAACATCTGATCCATTGTCGTAAATAGAATCGTTTTTTTCATTTTTCACAACTTTTGTCCCATTTTTGAATACCATTTAATTCTCATAAGAAAAAAGTATAATCTGACCAGGGTGTAGCTAATGGATGAAAATAGTCCTCATGAATGTTCAACTTAATAGAATCAAATTATGAATAAGTTGTGCAATAATCCAATATTCTAAAATAAAACAAAAACAATTACAAAACAATGGTTTTTGTTTCATAAAACATACCCACTGTCTCAAATGAAAAAAAATATCAAGTTCAAATGAAATGAACAGAACAAAAATTAATAGATTCAGAATATCAGTCATATTTCTCTTTACCTTTTTTACACAAGGAAAAGACAAAAAAAAATGGAAGAGGTAGTAATAATTGACTCCTTTTTGTATGTTTTCTAATGCTGTCACAATTATTTGGTCGTTCTTTCCTTCAAAATTGGATAGTTAATTTGCACTTTCTCTGTATCATTCATTAAATTCATAACAATAATGTAAAAGTTGAAATGAATAGTACAAAGAAAGAAGCATTAAGGAAAAGGGACGAAATGTCATATTACCTTGGAGAAAAAGTCTCGTCTGATGACCAATCAAAACGATTAGCGGTGTCGACATTCATTTCGTTCCTTACATAAGATGTTTTCTCGCCTTCATTGGTACAAAGAAGGAAAGAAAACGTTCAAAAAAATGTTAAATACTCTTTCACAAACTAGAAAATTTAACCTGGTTTAATGTAATTTCAATGATCTTCGTTGAAGTCCAATGACATTATCAAAATTCACAATTGATGAATATTATTAAATTTATTCTGAAGCCAACAATGTAACCAACGATAGTCAGTTTTGTTAAAGTAAAGTATGACACCTGCAATGAGGCTCGGCAAACAAAACTCATTTTTCCCCGCCACCCAACATCAATTTCAAAATGAACACTCACTTCCTCAGGCCCTTTGTCGTCTGATTAGTCAATGTGATAGAACAATGCCAAAGATAAGGGGAAAGTTACAAAGTCTAAAATGAATTAATATTTCAGGGTGTTTTTTCTCTCTTAAAAAACAATTCAAATCTTATCAATTTCAATTCGAACAAAACGATGTCGGACACACAAGATAATCAAAGGGAGGTAATCAATGTCGTATCATTTGAAATGAAATAGTGATCTGTGGTCTGAATCAATTTTCGAAAGATATTGATTTATATTGAATGTCTGCATTTCCATTGTACAAAAAATAAAATGTGATTTCGTAGTTTCATCTCTCCAAATTACCAACACCGAATATAAGGAAAACTTTTGAAGGGGAACATGGAGTTTTTGACCGTAGTTATTAAATCAGTTCATTAGAACATTTTCACCATTCACCGTCTTGACAATTATTGCACTTGAAAAGGAATTCAGCTGTTAATTTACGCATCATTCTTTTTGAAGGAAACATTTTTATTTATTTTATCCGAAATACATAATATGTATCTATTTTCATTTTTTTTTTAACTGAAGAAAAAAAGATGCAATACAAACAAACGTTTCGGCTTTTTGTTTAAATATTTCATTAATTCAATTGAAAAAATGTGAACTATGACAATATGAAATGAAGGATTTATTGACTTGATTGTTTAAGATGTTATGACTGTTACCCGTAAACAGGAATATCTCACAGTGAATTTGTATTTTTTTAAGAAATTAACTAAAAAAAATCAGTTTTAAAAAAAATTGAATAAAAAAATCAGTTTTGAAAAGATTTGATTCTTTTATAGGTATAGATTAATATAATACACACATAAAAAAAGGGAAGATTTATTACAAAAAAAAAATTCATTTTTTGAAATTTCCCCAGTTGAGAAGCGTTTCAGTAATAGTAATGATGCATGGTTATTTCTGGAAATTTCTGAACTTTTATGTTATCAATTGTATAGACACCAGTACATGCCCATATGAATGATTGTTAAAATAACACAGGAAATATTCCTATTCAGAATAAAAACATGGCTAAAATTCTTGCGTAGCTGTTAGAAACAATAACATAGAAATTGAAATTATTATTTTACATCAAATCTTATTGATTTTATAAAATTGTATTCAGTTTAGATTGAAGGATGCTAATTATCATGTGACTGAAATACAAATAATACATGAAGATTTCAGCTCCTTTAATTTCACTTGGAGTTTAACAAATTTTATGAGTTTTTTGGCAATTAAGTTTTTATCAAATGATAATAATAATAGACTATAAACAATGATATTTGGTGAATGTTCCATTAACTTGTCTTTTTTTTTTACTTATTCACTTCCCTCACAGAGAGGCAACAATAAAATCAGGAATACAACCATATATGATATCAACTCCAAATTTAAGAGTTGAACCTTTTTAAAATAAAAGTCAGAATGAAATCATTCAAATCAATCTGAACAGGTTAAGAATATAAAACTAGACAACCAAACATTGATTATATATAGTTAATTAAAATGTATCAAAAAAACTATGAAAATGTATTTGACTGAATACAAGTACTCTGAAAAAGAAGACTTTTCACACATTTTCATCGAGAAAATAACATAGCAAGTGCTTTATATAATACTTGAAAAATCTTTGAATGAAAAAATCCTTTAATTGATTTTGTAATGATTATAGAATTCATATCAATCTCAAAGTAGTAAGGAGTAGAAAAATCATAGGATTTTCTAAGTTCCCTAAAAATCTATGTAAAAAAAGAAGTAGTTTTTCTTTCAGTTTGTATAATCTTAGTTGAATCTTTTGATTATAGAATATACAATGTAGAAATTTTGATTGAAATAGTAGACATCAAATTGCACTTCATGACATAGGTACATCAAAAAGTCAGAGGCATAATCATGAAAAAACATTAAGTTTATATAAATATTATTTATTCCAACATAATCCCCTCCCTTGTCAATGCACAACCCAATGCTTTTCCAATGATCACAAAAAAATAAACATTACACAATGAAAGTTTCGGATTGAAATTCGGTGTGTTAGGCAACATAAGTAATGACCCATCTTCATACATTATAGTACTAAGCAAATTATATTTCATCAAAATATGCAACATTTAAAAGAATTGTGTATTGTAGAAAGAAGACTTCCTCAAATTATACTCAAAATATCTAATTTCCTTCTCTATAGACTGTAGCATAGGCATGGGGCAACTTGAAATTAAGATACTGAATCATTATTAAGAAAAAAGATTGTATAACAATGACAAAACATATTTAATAGATGAAAAAACAATGCTAACTCAAAATCAAAAAAAGTGATGAATTTTCTGTAAACATGACTAGAAAATTTGGAATTTTATTTGAAATATTTTACAATGAAAACATGGTAATGAATTTTAAAAATTATACTTCTGTTTTATGAAATTCACAAAAGAATGTGTTGACTGCTCCCATATGACAGTCCCCCGATATCACAAACATAATGGATAGTTTGTCTACAATCTGCAAGAATATCCTGCGCACTTTTTCAATGTTACTTGGTTTTGTGCTTGTCAACTGTTGTCCAGAATGGTCATTATCTTTTCTTGAAATGCTTGTACAAGAAAGACGTTTTGTTTTAAGACAAGGCATTGTCACAGGAGTCTTCTCAAAGCAAACAGTTGGTTCCTTCAGCCGTATTATCTGTCTTGAAGCAGAACTTGACGCAGATTCTTTGCTTCATGAGATCTGCTATTGCAAAACTGCAAAAGCACCGTAACAAGATTTTACAAAATAAAGTGTGCCTCGGCAACATGTCCACTCGAGCACACGGCCAGTGTCACACTAACACACAAAGGGTGCTACATGCTTCACCTACTGGCGGAAGCTGTTTGCAGTTTTCTCCCACAGTTCAATTTCCTAGAACTTCAGGTTAGCACCTCATATATGCTTTCTGTAAAAAGAAGATACACAAAATTTATACAGATATGTTTCGATTCTCCTAGACCAACTAAAAAAAATCACTCTGATTTGTTACATTTAAATTTATTAGTTTTTGTCTCAAAGGACATTTATGGTTAAAGATGATAAATAAACAGAATTTTTCAAATTGGCTCAAAGAAACAGTGTGTCAAATAGATGTTACTAAGTAACTTTCATACATGATGGTATAAATTTTAGGCTTGGAAATTAGAGTTTATAGCAGTAGACTTTGATCATTCAGATTGTAATGTGAAGATTAGGACAAAACTATTACAAGTTCTAATAAATGACAATATGAAAAATTGAAAAAAATGTATCCAATATATAGCATATGATTAAATTTTTAAAATTTTATTCCAGCACTTGAAAACAGAATCACTCAATGTTGCTTCCTTCATCATTACAGGGTGTTTTAATCTCCAATTTAGTGACACCAAGTTGAAGCTGATAAAAACCCACAACATGGACAAGAGAAACAAGTGCTGTCAGTAGATTTAAAACATCTGCTTTCTTATCAGATTTTACCTGTGAAGTGGGAAGAAGCACTTGATGATAAAACTTATCCCAGCATTTTTTTTTCTTGAGGACAGAATGCAGTGTAATTGCCAGAATATGAAGTCTTGAGACCAATGTGATTTCGATCTATTTCAACCATCTTGGCCTTACCAATCTAAAAATTTCTTTGGCTTTTTATGAAAGTAAAAGTTTCATTCTCAGAATTGCAGCACCTAGTCATTCAGGTAATGATGCACAGTTCAGTGATTTGTCATAATGCAGACGTATTCTTTTGGCAAGAATATAGAGGGATGCTGATTAATTTGCGGCTCTATTTTTCCAAATATTCAGTCAGCAAGATAAAAACTGTGCCCACAAACTGGGAAGGTAAAATTTAAAATGAGTTTGGGATATTGTTGATTCCTTAAAGCCAAAATCATTGAAAGGACATTCAAAATTCAGGTTGTCCGAAGGAGGTGTCCAAAAAGAGATGTGATTCCTGCTGTGTGTGTGTTCATCTTTGAAATTTTCTGCCAAGAATGAATCGATTCCAGCCAAGCGTAAAGATGGATATCTTTTATTTTAGTCCCATCTGCTCTGTGCGTGACAATCTCCAAAATATACATACACAGCAATCAGTTGTATAATACCTGTCCAAAGAGGGGATGTGACAACACAAAATTTTCCATCATTTCAAAACAATCCGTTGTTGTCTTTTCAACATTGTTCAGGTGTAAAATTTGCTTGTTGTTCAGGTAAAATGAACGTTTTGAGAAGGACTTTTTTTTTTTGTTACTAAGGGCTGATACTTTGTCCTCATTGAGGTACTGAAGGCAAGTGAAGCAAATGTCATTGGCTGAATGTCCAAAGTGATAGTTTAAATTTTGTGTAAACAGTGTGATACAATAAGTAGCAAATTGTTGGTGGTTTTGCTCTATCAAAATTTTGTTCATTTTTATAACATTCAAATTGATGTGACCAATGATTGACTCTTTTTTGTTGACCTTGATTTTGCTGTCTATGACCACCTCTGCTTTCTCACCTTATTGACTTAGTTCTGTGGGAATATTTGCCCCCCCCCCACCTTTGTGACTGAAACCAATGACTCACCTACAATGAATAAGAAAAAAAACAAAATGTTAATTTGAAACAAAAAATAACCGTGGATTGTTTTTTCTCACAACAGCTGTACACCAAGTGGTAATTTGGATCAACTTAAAATTACTCTAATTTGTTACTCCTAAATTGGTTCATCCCAAAGTATGATTGAAAATGATAAATGATCTCTTTTGGAACACTCATTATGAGGTACCATTTTGTCCATTATCACCAGAGGAATAATATATTAAGCAGATTCATGATATTCAAATTTTAAAACAAAATGCAAACCAAAATGTCAGCAAAAATGTGAGTAAAAAAATTATAACTTTATTATGGCTGCAATTGGCCAATGAATTTCAAAATCATGAAAAAGTTAACAAACAAGTTATAAATTTGTTTGTTTTTAATATCAGAATAAATCCTGAAAGCTTTTTCGACTGATACTTCTCAAAGAAATATTTGTCAGAAAATGTTTAAATATGCTGTGTGTGGATGGTTGGAATGAATTGAAAATGTATTTGGACATTACAAATAACAGACAGAGGACTACGTGCTGTAAATTATGGGCATGATGATTGGATATCATGTGTGGCAGGGATGCAACCTTTCTGAATAGATGGGATAATTTTCATGTTGGGAATGACATGTAGGTTGGTTGAAGCAAAGCAACTTGTGATGATCTTCATTACTTGGTTTGCCAAACAGAGATTCATTGCCAATCTATGGAACTTCCAGATAAATTGGCCAAATAATTTTCTATTAAAAAAAAACTGTCTTTTGTGTTTCAAAAGCAGTTGAAGACTTCATCATAAGGATGACCATTTTCAAACAGAATGGACTTTATTGTGTCCAGTTCATCAGCTGAATTGCTTTTATATCATATCATAAGTGACCTGTGAACTAGTGTGTGGATGAGATTTATCTTCTTTTGTTTCCAACTAAAGGAATCTCAATGAGTCCACAATCCAGCGAAGGATGGTTTCTGATGTACACTAAAAAATTTCCAACAATAATTGCATTCTTTTAAAATAGAAAATTATTCTTACTTTGAAAGTTTAACCTATACTTCTTTAACAAAGAATGGAACATAGGCCTAGTGGAAGATATGAATTTAATAACAGAAATGACAGTTACCAAAAACACAGCAGAATCTTGCCTTGAACACTCTTACTTGGCCCTGTCCATCATATGTCGTTTGGTGGAAAGTTGAAGTGATATTACATTGCTTTTTTTTTTAGCTTTTTCCTTCACTTTGACTTTTTTGGCAATTGAAATTGTCATTGATGGCCTCAGGAGAGCATCTTGCTCCACCTGACAAGAAAATGAAAGAATGAAAATTTGATAGAAGCTCCCACACAGGTTGAGTCGATGGCTGGTAAAAAAAACAATAAACATATAACACAGGAATAAAACAATATTGAAAAAAAAGTATCAATCATTTACCTTGTTTGAAAAAATATAAAATTTCTCAAAATGGAGATCATCACTGCTCAGATTTTCTACATTGCAGGTCCTATCCATGGCTTTGTGAGAACATGCTTAATTTGGCATTTTCCCAGTCCTTGAATGAGGTATTCACTTCACTTCACTTCTCTTTCGTGTAATGATGGATTGGTTTTGTTATTTTTCACCACCAATGGTTACCTTGTATATCCTCATGAGAATTGTTGAAGTTATCCATGTTTCCCATGAGCAGATGGACTGAGAACTCTACTGAAAGACAGCTTACAGTTCCAGCAGCCAATCAGAAAAACTAAGGGTGTGACATTAAGTCAAGCACTATTTGGTTGGTTATTGTGTGTCCTATCATAAAACCATATAGACATATAATGCTTTCTGCGGAAAAACACAATTTTCTCTTAATCCATAACAGAGCTTAAAATGTTTTTTATAAGAAAAGCAAAACACATATCAATAGCTTGCTCCTCGGAGAAGTGATAAGTGAGGGTGACACTTTTGTTTCAAATTTGGTGTATGATGTGTTTCACTGGGGAATCCTTAGTACCCAAAATTTGATTAACTATAAAAAGAAAACCAAAGTACTGAGGAAATGTGATTTATATGAAAACGAAGATGAATACAAATCAACAGAATATTTTATCCAGTGTATGGGAACATATCTGACTTCTCTGAAAAGAATTATGCACTTCACAGGAACATAACTTATCTCCAGTGTTTTTGTACACATGGTTCTCAGGAACATGTTTCTCCAGTGTATATTTGTATAGGCAGTAGTAAAAATGATGTACGTTGAAATCAGTTTTAATAGGAACATGTTTGGAATTTAATATAAAAGAAAATCAACATGCTTCACATTATTATAGTTTCTTTCCATTGTGTGTTTGCATATGTCTAACAAAAGATGAGTTCACAGAAAAAGATGACCCACACACTTTGCAACTATAAGGCTTCTCTCCTGTGTGGATTCGGATATGACTCATCAGACCTGGCTTCTGTGTGAAGGAAGATCCACATATTTCACAAGAATATGGCTTCTCTCCAGTATGTGATCGGATATGGCTTATCAAAGATGACTTCTGTGAAAAGGAAGATCCACATATTTCACAAGAAAATGGTTTCTCACCAGTATGTATTCGCCCATGTGTCACCAGAGATGATTTCCGTGAAAAATAAGATCCACACACAGTACAATAGTACGTTTTCTTGCTTGTGTGTGTATGCATATGGTTAACTAAAGAAGAAGTTACTGAAAAAGAAGAATGACATATTTTACATGAATATGGTTTCTCTCCAGTGTGTGTTCGCATATGTTGCACTAAATGTGACTTCTGTGAAAAGGATGATTTGCAAACCTCACAAGAAAATGGTTTCTCTCCAGTGTGTGTTCGCATATGATTAACTAAAGATGACTTCTCTGAAAAGGTAGTTCCACAAACTTTGCAACAATAAGGCTTTTCTCCAGTGTGTGTTCGCATATGTCCTACCAAGTGTGACCTCTGTGAATAGGAAGAACCACAGACTTTGCAGCAATATGGCTTCTCCCCCGAGTGAGTTCTCCTATGTTGAACAAGGGATGTTTTCTGCGAAAAGGATGATTTGCAAACTTCACAAGAATATGGCTTCTCTCCAGTGTGTATTCGGATATGTCTCATCAAAGCTGTCTTCTGTGTAAAGGAAGATCCACATATTTCACAAGAAAATGGCTTCTCTCCAGTGTGTAATCGGATATGGCTTATCAAAGATGACTTCTGAGAAAAGGAAGATCCACATGTTTCACAAGAAAATGGTTTCTCACTCGCGTGTCTTCGCATATGATTAACTAAAGCTGGCTTCTGTGAAAAGGAAGATCCACACACTCTGTAACAATGTGGCTCCTTGCCCATATGGGTTTGTATATGGTTGATTAATGATGACATATTTTGCAAGAATGAGGCTACTCTCCAGAGTATGTTTGGATACGTCTTCCCAATTTGACCTATATGAAAATAACGAGGGACAAGCTATAGAGAATGAAATTATTAAAGAGAAGAAAAAAAAAATTACAAAGTATACTACACATAACTTTGGAAATCATGTGTCCAGACAGTCATAAATGTAATCAATGGTGTTCCTGTTTCTTATATAATTATAAATATTAGCACAGCTATCTTTCCATACATAATATCAATATCTCTGTTTATTCCATGCCAAAAGGAAACTGGCTTAAGTCAAGTTATGATAAACAGCAACTAAAAATTAAGATGAGGGTAAATAGTATCAATAAAAACTAAATTAATGATGATTTTTTATACTCCATTCACTGATAATGAAAATGATATCAGCCAGTTATTTATAAATGTTGTCATAGAGCACCAAGTGATGAATGACCACTTTTTGGAGTAGAATGCAATTTTCATGGAGAAGCCGTGCCAGAAACATTGAGAAAATTACTATTATTATCAGAATACTTATATTAAATTGGGCATTGCATTCTATAATCTAGATGTTTTTTCATTGTTTTTAGATGATTTACTCAGACTCACATATGAAAATGAGGATAATATATAAAATCTAACTATAATAGTATGCTGTGTATTAATTGTTCATATGGAATTAATTTCTTTTTGTACATATTTAAATTTTTAGAATATAGATTGGGATGGCATTGCAATCTGTAACTTGTATTTCATATATGACAAGAAGGTGAAATTTCTTTGAGCCAGACTGTTATGGGAGATGAAAAGTACATAGGAAAATGAGAATAATTTGTAAAAAGCTATGATAATTTGTCAAATGTATTTATTTAGTTGTCCTCTGTCACGCTAAGAGATATATTTCATTCATATTATCATCCAGTAGGTTGATACATTAAAGACAATTCTGAATTTAAAGAATAAAAATATAACAGTCTTGAAAAGAATAAAAGTCAACAGAAAGCTATTCTCCAAGCTCATTGCATCGCAAATCTCTATTACATTAACAAAATACGCATTTGATATATGAAATGCAATGTGTATCTATATATTTTACGTATGCAGTCATTTTTGAAGGTAGGAATAAACAAGTGAAGATGGGTGGAAAATATAGAAGCAAATACAAAGATAAGATAGGAATATATATTTCCATCATTTGCTATCGAAAGTAAGAAGCATTTTCATGTGATACCCAGAAGATTTACCCTGAAGTAACCCACCATAATACTGAGTTCCTGTGTCATAAAATGTTTTATATATTTTTAATAAATATAGATAGTAAAATCTTTGAGATACAATGCTTAATATTCAGTCTACACAGGAGGGACTTTTTGAAACACATTTTTTCTCAAACAAGTCAATATTTTCTCTGTAGGAGTTATTCTGCAAGTTTACCAAATTATATACCATATATACTAGTGCAAAAGTTGACTAACTAAGCATTAAGAATTTCCCCCAATGGATCATATTGGTTTTTTTAGACTCTATACAGGGGTGGATCCAAACGGGTCTGTTGAGAACTTTTCAATGGAAATACTGGAATGGCCACTTAAGAGTACCAAATTTTGTGAGAAAAGGACCAAATAATATTTTTATTTATGGCTATCAATAATTTTTATATTTCTTCGCAATTCAAAATTTATCTAGTAAAGGTAAATAACCAAATTTCCACAATGCTGACCCCTAACTTGAGTAGAAATTACAAGTTTTTAGGGGGCAATGAACAAAATGTTACATACAACCATATTTACAATATAAATAAAAAGTTTTGTTTGCCCAGTAAATGGTATGTATTTTATTTTGCATATTTACAATTTATCAAATCACATGATAAATATTCTTCAAGGTGAATCAATGGAGTTGATATTGTATTTCATAATGTAATACTTTACAACAATATTTTTAAAACAATAATGTTTTATTAACCAAGGGAATTATTACAATATTTTGCTAACGAACATAAATCGATTTCAAGATAAGAATAGGAAATAATTATCTGGCCTTAGAGCAAAGCAAATATGGTTACTGAGCTGTAGTTCGTCAAGTTTCTAATTTGTACAGTAAAGAAAGGGGAAAAACTTTTCTTTTTGTTGATTAAACAATTAAACACCTAATATAAACGAAGGCAAACAAATTAAACATAAAGTAGTACAAAGAATTTATTAAGAGTGTCTTTATTGCTCCGATTGAATTATATTATCCATAACAGCTAACATGCTAAAAACACTTTTCATATCCATAATAATAATGATAATAGTTGATTCTTTACATCGCAGCCGGTGTTGGCCCAGACGTGAATCTTTCATCCAAGTAAGATTTTCGGTCCCCCAAAACGTTATCTGGATGAAAAATATTTTTTCATGATTTTTTTCCTTTTTACTTAGTTTGGGTGAGACTGAATAACAACCGAACAATGCAATCGAAGTAGATCCCAACTCTTATAAAAGGAAGAGTAAACTTCCTCAGTCATTTAAACGCATTTCGCCACAGGAACTCATGTAAATAAGAAGTGAACAGTCTGCGTGATTTATGCTTTTATCATGTACGGAGTCTAGTAGTTACCTTCCCTTCTCTTTGCGAACCCCAACCAACCTATTACCGTTTTGAAAGCCAATGTTATCTTTCATACTTGTGAGAATAAAAATTCAAACGTAGTAGTAAAAATTAATGACTCAAAAACGTTAATTATTATTATTGTAAGTTATTTATGTTCTAATACAAAAACAGCAACAACAAAACAAACAATGGACCGGCCTCGGATATTGAGAAAATTAGAAAATGAAATTTTTTTAAAGAAAATGAGCAGAACAATTATGGAATACAAAATCAGTCATAATTTCCCCCATTTTCTTCTTCTTCTTCACATAAGAAAACAAAGTAAAAAAAAACGGAATAATTAACTTTATAATAGCCTCATTTTGTTTTTATAGAGCTATCACAATTATTTGGTCAATTTGTCAAGATTGTTCAGTCAATTTGCACAAACTCTGTATTATTCATTAATTTCATGACAATAATGTTGAAGTTGAAAAGAATGGCACAAAGAAAGAAGTATTAAGAAAAAAAGACCGAACTAACATTGATTACCTTAGGAGAATAAGTCTCGTCTGATGACAAAATAATATGAACGGTGTCGATTACTTTTTCGTTCCTAAAAATATTTTCTCCGCTTCATTTACAGAATTAAAAAAAAAATGAATCCAAGAAAACTAAAAAAAAGTGTCTTCTGTTAGCATGAAATTTGACAGAAAACAAAGATCTAAATATGAATGATTTTTTTTATGATATTTTTTATCTTTGAAAAATTTTATAACAAAAAAAATGTTAAATTCGTTTTTCTCTTTCAATGAAAAGACAGTATCAGAATTCACGATTGACGAATTTATACTAACTCCAAATAAGAATGAAGGTCAATTTTGTTATAATATGACATTTGCAATATGAGGAACAACAAAAAGAATATATTCCTAACATTCTATGGGAAAAAAAAATCTTTATTTCGGAAAGATAAGTAATATAACTATCAATATTTATTACGTACTCAATCAAATTTCAGAATCAAATTAATTCTCGAACAAAATTTCCAAAATATTTATAAAAAAATTTTGTTTTTACAGAGGACATGATATATTGTTGGAGAGGAGATTTTGTCAGTTATCCAATAATGAATTTGTCAGTTTGTATATATTGTGCCAAAAAAGTTACGGTCAGATACGTGATGGTAGGTATTCAAGCATACACTGCAGCCAAATGGAAAGTAGGAGTTATCGTTTTGAAATTCAAAATGGACAATTCTTAATGTATATTTCTTTCAATTATGACCAAATAATTGCACATAGATCCATCCATAAATTGAATAACTTATTCCAGAGCCTACTGTGCATCATTTAACAAATTTTCATCAAAATTCATGGGGAATTTTTGGAGATATCCTGTGGACTGCCCTTAAGCAATTTCTGGATCCATTCCAAGATTTGATTTCATCTTCACTGAGATGTGTTCTACCCTTCAAAAAAATCTCATTGAAATTCATGGAGAACTTAGAATCGTGTTCTGATGACTTCATAGTAATGCATTGTGGAGAGAAGAATTAAGTTTTAATTCTATCAAATTTTAAACATAGTTTGCTTGGACAATTGAAACAAAAAAGACTGGATATCACAGTCAATAATTGAACAACCATGGCATCAAGATTTTGAAGTCATGTAAAAAAAATTCCATCAAGGAATAAAGATGGTCAGAATAAATTCTGCTTATGACATATCTGGTGTTTTTCCACTGGAAATATTCTCAAGAATCTAGATGTTACTGATAAACTCATCAGAATGAGGCCTAAAAAGGGTTTTGAGAAAAAGCCTTCTTTTTAGAAATTAATTTTTCTGAAGGAGTCTAGTGGAGTAATGATGCCAATTTTCAAATTTGTAGACAAAACTATATGACCAGAAGTAAAAAAAGAAAAGACAGATCTTTTTGCCATCTTTGATGGCTACTGTCATTCAATATTTCTATTCTGCCTTGATTTTCTTTTAACAAAAAATAACCTTCATATAACAACACTAATATCAGTTCCGATCAATCCAATATTAGAAACCGTCAACCAAAACTGCCCAATGGTCATCAAAAGTTTAAGTTCCTAAGAGATTCTGGCCAACTATATGTTTGTCATATGTACAGGCTACACCAATTGAGCTACAGGGCTGAAAATTTAAACATTTACTCATTATGTGACGAAAATTGTTTTGTTTTTTTGAGATTCAAACTTTTTAGTGTCACCGCCCAACGCATACGATTCCCATATGCACACATCACAGTCCGACATGTATGGCACCCAATAAGTACGATTCCTTCACGTGATTGAGGCCACTATATCCATTGATCACATCCAAAACTCCATCCACACAAAAGGTGATTGAAGTAACTTATTGTTCACCCCTATTTCTAATTTTTTAATTGATCATCCCCAAAAGACACTGGTTCCATGGCAGTTTCTATTGAGTGACTAATGAGAACTGTTTCTTCTTTTGTTAAATTATAACGTAACTCAAAATTTGCTAGAGATAAATATTCATCGATTATATGAAATACACACAAATTTTGTACTAAACAAATTCATATTTTAAAATACTAAATTATGTTCTACATTGCAGAGATGTTTTATGATGATTATTTGTCATTCAAAATTAATTTAGCCTGCACAGGGACCAAAAATATCTGTATTATTATAAGAATAACACAAAAGATATTTAAATGTTACAAAATTAATATGCAGCAGCTAAGAACACTAACATAGAAATTGAATTTCAGTTTGACTGAAATCATTTCATTTCACATTTTATGAATTTTTAAACTCTTAAAATCAGTTTAAATCAAAGGATACTAATCCTCATATCAAATCACTGTTATGTGACTTGGAAATAAAAATAATACACAAACATATAAGCTTGCTTAATCATGAGAATTTTATAAATTTTATGTGCTTTTAGGCTATTAAGTTTTATTTAAATGTCTTTGATAATAGACTATAAATAATGGCATTTAGAGAATGTTGCATTAATCAATCTCTTCTATAATTTCATTTGATTTCCCTACATTTCTTGGATTATTCATCTACTTACTTTAAAGGAACATGGCTTCTCTCAAGTGTGTTTTTGTATATGTAATTGTAACGATGAGGTGTGTTGAAATCAATATATATGGCTCCTTGCCAGAGTTTGTCCTCATATGTAGCACTAGATTGACCCATGCAAAGGAGATGATTTGCAAACTTCACAAATAAATGGTTTCTCTCTGTTATGTGTTTGCATATGGCTAAGTAAAAATGGCTGCTGTGAAAAGGAATATCCACACTAAGCGTAACAATAAAACATTTTGTGTTGGTTTGTATATGGTTAACTAAAGAGGACATATTCCACAAAAATATAGCTACCCTCCTGATTGTGTTTGGGTATGCTCCACCAAGTGTACCCTGTATAAAAATAAACAGCCACAAGCTGTAGAAAATAGAATTAATGACTTTGAACCAAGTTGGAAAAAAAATTATGAAAATTACATAACACTTTTTGAATGTAATAATTGAATTCAGGTGCTTATTGTGTTCTTTAACTCACATTTCATTCATGACAAAGAGTACAAAATAGTAGATACAGAGATTATGATAGTATATTTTTCATCATTTGCAACAAAGAATCAAAAACTTCTCAATGCAATAACCAAAACATTTATGCCAAACGAATACAATATTGTGTTGAATTCCCATGACTCAAAATATAATTGGGGGGGGGGGGGGAGGAAAGTGAGGATGGTTCACCTCAAAATCTGTCTACTGAAAAAAAAGACGATTTCTATCAATAATTGATCTGGAGTCTCAGTTTATGGTTGTTCTATTTGGTAAGTGGGCTTTGAATGAGTATATATGATATTTTTATCTATAAAGTTTGTTGGAAATTTGAAGGTTCAGCTAATTTTAGCCATTTTTGCAGACTGTTCTATGGCATGTGGGAGCAGTATCAAGAAGAAAGGAAAAACAATGTAAACATCAAATTACCTCGGAGAAAAAGTCTTGGTTAATGACAAATTAGAACAATAAATAATGTAAGAATTATTTTTGTTTCTTACGTGAGATGTTTTCTTATCTTTATTTGCAGAACAAAGAGCAAAAAAGTAAAAAATAAACTGAATATTTCTGGGTTAATTTATCTTCATTTTCGAAACATGATTAAAATTCCAGTCCCAATTTGAACAGCTAAAAGAATCAGACAGACCAAAGGGAAATAAATGTAATGGACAAATAATGTACTCTCAGTTTGATGCCAAACATCAAAAAGTTTAAAAAAAACAACACTCTAACAGTAACAGAAATGAGTCGTCATTTAGACATGTGGGGCTTTTTAAAATTTTTTTACCATAATCCCATAAGAATGTCCGTGGATGCATCTTGGGTTATAGCCAGTGGTTCAGGGTTCAACTAGGAAGGAATGGCAATAGAAGCCATTTGTACCTAATTTGGCTGGGGTAATGCTCGGTGTCTGGTTCAATGAACCTCCTCATATTCTACGAGAAACTTGGAAGGGCAATTGGCTATTTATGTGGTGCAACCAATTTCTACATAGCAAGGTAGGACCATTCCCTGAGAGTGTCGATGAGCTTAAGCATTCGGCTTCTTCCCCTGTGGACTACAGGAACCTTCAACGTGCGAAGTGAGATGATAGGTTTACTCATAAACGTCTGTAGTCTGACCCTGGTTGGATTCAGATGTAGATTAGTTCCCTTTTGTACCAACTGTTTTAAACGCAACAAAGTTGCCCCATTATTAGGTTTCATTTAAATCTCTATTCCATTTATGGGGATCAGAATAGATCTGATTTGTCATTCACCCAGCTTATCTACAACGTGTGATTCAAGGACATTAGCTGGTGCTTCTTGGACCTTTGTATTGGAGTACTTCCATTTTCTCCAACACATTTCTGCAGTGGGGACCTTTTTATGAGAGTAGAATTCACTTTTAATCCTAGGAAGGAGGAATAAGTTTCTTTTCACTTTTGTCTCCTTAAAGTGGGAAAACTTTTCTCTTAACTTTGACCACTAAAAGTGGAAAAAAGTTTTCCTCCACTTTTGACTCCTCAAAGAATTATATATTATGATGACTTATGGAAATGTATACATACATATTGAACAGAAAGTAGGGGCTGGGTCCAGTCCAGTATTGGAGATACATTGGAGATAGAACTTCCCTGCAAAAACTTTTTACTTTATACCCTTCACCTCAGTCCATTGAGAATGTACCCATGTTGAAGTGGTTTCTCTTGCGTGATAGATCAACAGATGGAAACTACGGTGAGTAAATAAAAAAATGATACTATGAAATTTTGAAAATAAAAAAGACAACACCTCCAGAAAAAGACATCACTAATTCTGTCAAAATTAAGAGAAAAAATATTCTTGTCATTGCAAATTCGATTTCAACTGCTAATATATGGAATAGATATTGTTATGTGAAAATAACATATTAAATAGACAGACATTGAATGTTTATTATATCATCTTATTTTAATTATTCCCAGCAAATTAACAAATGAATTGATTCGATGAAATGACTCCTCATATACAAGCATGGATCCAGGTACTTGGTTAGTAGGTTCAATATGAAGAGAGATATGATTCATTATTATCGGAGGTTTTTGAGCCATCAGCAACAATGTTCTCCCCGAAAGAAGTTAAAATCAATTTCAAGAATGATATCGAATTGGGAAATGATGCTGATAAAGCTGCTGATAATGTCAATAAAAAAACACTGCAAATTGTTAAGCATTGGTTCAATAGGTTTAAGACTGGAGATATGATTGGGCCAATAATAAACCTTGTGGGAGGAACCAAACTGTCCTTATTGATGAATGGCGCCAAGATGCCTTTCAACTAATCCTTTTTAGAGAAATTAACATTTGCTATGATACTTGTAATGAAACAGAATTACCATGGGAATATAAAATGAAAATAATTATACCTGGACTCAGAAAAGCCTTCAACAGTTCAACCTGAACAGAATCTACTTGGGAAAATTTCTTGTTATTAAATAAGATTTTCATAATGCACAGTCAGAGGTTTTCCAGCTTTTAGTTATATGTAGGTGTGGAAAGTAAGTGTTCTGTTGAGCATTACAGTTACATTGTAAATAAAAATCCTCCTTGAGTATACTTGTCAATGTTTAAGGGGATCGCGGTGGACACAGTGAAAAAATGGGCCAGGATTTTTTTTTGATAATGCAGAAAAAATATTACTCATTATGAAAACTTGTTATTGAGAATTATTTTTCAATAATATAGAACAGAAAATATTGATGTCAACGATGATTATAATTACAAAAAAAAATATTTCTATTCTGCCTTGATTCTCTCAAGATAGAAAACAATTTCCGTGCAATAAAACTAAAATTTGTTTCAAATATTAGCAGTAAAAATGGAATTTACAACAGGAATGTTTCTTCTTGAATGTTTGGCAGAATTACTTCATCCTTAATTTCAAACCAAAAATTACCTTAATATGTGTTCACACGGACTTGATTTTCCAGTGACTTGAAAGATTTCTGGTAATTTTCCCAAAGTATATAAAGCCATTACTTGAAATCACTGAAAAAATATGTTCTACAGTGCAGAAATGTACATAGATTAATTGCTTATGTGACATTCAAAATTGATATCAAGGCAAGAACACATAAAAAGATTGTTAAAATAACATGAAAGATATTTTATTTAGAATAGAATATTGTAAAAAATTTTTATTGGAAAATCTTACAGTACACCAATTTGAATTCTACAGGGAAATTTTCTACAATATTTGTTCTTATAAAAAACAAAGATTTTCATGATACAAATTTGCTATTCTATGATTTCCATAAAAGGAAAATGGGAGATCCACACAATTCACAAAAATATGGTTTCTCTAGAGTATGAATACATATTTGACTTCCCTGATAAGAATAACCTATGTAAATTAAACATGACTTCTCTCCATTGTGTATTCATACATGTGATTGTAAATATGTTGAAATCAACATACATAAACATAGCAGGTATGTGACTTTTTCTCCTGTGTGTTTGCAAGTGGCACAACAAATGGAACTTAATTGATAAGGAAGACCTTCACAAGACCACAATAATATGGCCTCTCTCAATCATGAGAGTGCATGTCGTAAAATGTGAACCATGTGAAAAGGAAGGTCAGCATACTTCACAATAACATGACTTTTATCCGGTATGTATTCGCACATGAGTCACTAAAGATGACTTCTGTGAAAAAGAAGATCCACATATTTCACAAGAATATGGTTTCTCTCCGGTGTGTGTTCGGACATGTGTCACCAAAGATGATTTCAGTGAAAAAGAAGATCCACATGTTCCACAACAATATGGCTTCTCTCCTGTGTGTGTCCGCATATGTCCCAACAAGTATGCCCTTTGAGAAAAGGAAGATTCACACAGTTCACAAGAATACGGTTTCTCACCCGTGTGTGTTTTCATGTGTCGCACTAAATGTGATTTATCTGAAAAAGATGATTTGCAAACTTCACAAGTAAATGGTTTCTCCCCAGTGTGTGTTCGCATATGTCTCACTAAAGATGACTTCTGTGAAAAGGAGGATCGACACATTTCACAAGAATATGGTTTCTCTCCAGTGTGTGTTCGCATATGTTTAACTAAAACCGACTTCCCTGAAAAAGAAGATTCACAAATTTTGCAAGAATATGGTTTCTCCCCAGTGTGTATCCGCACATGATTAACTAAATATGACTGCTGTGAAAAGGAAGATCCACATATTTTACAAGAAAATGGTTTCTCACCAGTGTGTGTTCGTATATGTTTGACTAAAGATGATTTCTCTGAAAATGAAGACCCGCACACTTTGCAACAATACGGCTTTTCACCCGTATGTGTTCTCATATGTTTAACTAAATATGATTTCTCTGAAAAAGATGATTTGCAAACTTCACAAGAAAATGGTTTCTCTCCTGTGTGTGTTCTCACATGCTTAACCAAAGCTGACTTCTCAGAAAAGCAAGAAGCACATGTTTCACATGAATATGGCTTCTCGCCGGTGTGTGTTCGCATATGTCTTCCTAGGTGAGATCTATCAGAAAAGGAATATCCACACACCTTGCAACAGAATGGCTTCTCCTCTGTGTGTATTTTCACATGTTTGACTAAAGATGACTTTGTTGGGAAGGAAGACCCACATATTTTGCAAGAAAATGGTCTCTCGCCAGTGTGGGTTCGCAGATGTCCTACCAAGTGTGACCTTTGCGAAAAGGTAGATCCACACACTCTACAACAGTATGGCTTCTCGCCTGTGTGTGTTCTCATATGTCTTACTAAAGATGACTTCGTTGCAAATGATGATTTGCAAACTTCACAAGACGCTGATTTCTTTGCGGTGTGTGTTTGCATATGTTCAAGTACGTTTTTCTTCTGGGAAAAGGAAGATCCACAAATGTCACAAGAATAGCTTTTCTCTTCAGTGTGTGTTTCCATATTTTCCAGAATATCTGATTTTTCAGAGAAGGATGATCTGTGCTTTTCTTGCAGATATACTTTCTCAAAATATCCTTTTAACTGAAAAACATCTTAAAATGTGAATTCAAAAGTTCACACAAATGATTTTTTTAATTACATTTGTTCATGTTTTCCACACCAATGTTTCATCTGTTGAAATCCAAGTTGGAAAATGATTTTCATAAATTTTCATATTTCTCAAAATAGATGCCTGTGAAAAATACAAAGAAATCTGTTATTTGAGAAAATATAAACTCATTCAGCAAAATTCTATGGATTGCAGGTTTCTTATAATTAGGATATATTAATTACTAGCTGTATATTGAACAGTATGTATATTGAACGGAAAGTATCCAGTTTGCATGAAATTTTTCTTTGAAAAGAATTGAAGACTAAACTTCTAGGAGTTGAGCACCTTTTTCTTAGCAGCAGTGATTCTACCTTAAAGAATTGATGCGATATCTATGGTCAGAAAGTTGAAGATTTTTGTCTCTTACAATTAATTTTTTGTTCAAATTAAGTTTGTACAGAGTGACGGACACAGCAAAACAATTGATGAATGACAATGGGGACGTAGTTGCTTTATAAAGAATTTAGTAGAGATACCAGACATTGCCTATAGAAAAAAATAACGTCAAATTTGACTATACTGGTTAAGCATGGTCTTTGATATATTTCTTCTTACACAACATAAATGAAAAAAAAAATTATTCAGACTGGGAAGTTATTCTTTACTGTTAACAGTCATAGATTGATGGTCTGAGTGAAGTTGAGACTAGTAAAAGTCTAGAACCCAATGAAAAAAAGTATTAAAAAAATTCATTTGTCCTTATTGCAATAAGACTTCAATTATCTATGAAAATGTATCAGTTTGGGGAAAAAAACCCAGGTTTCATGGGTGTGGGAGTTATATTTATGATGAAACTGAGCTGGAAAATATAATTCTGTTCATTGCACAATAGTCTCTTGTACAAAACTATGACTTTGAATTATTCAGTCACTTCTGTTGTGATGAATTTTTTTTGAAAAATTTATCATTTTAAATTTTTTTCTGATAACTATTCATGCTTTTGGGAGAATGTTTTTCGACAGTCATACTGTAGATGGAAAATAAGGCTCCAGTTCAGCATTTAACTGACATTTTTTCAAAGGTAATGGAGGTCTTACATTCTTCAGATTTTACTAGTAAAATGAACTTTAACCTAAAAAAACAATATAAAAAATGGTTTACATTACTTCATCTGATAAGAAATGAATAATAAGATACAACCAGCTTCCCTATTTCATGGTGGGGGGCGGTCAGTGCAAATTGAAATTTTGTGACTCCCCATCAAAGCTCAGCCTTAACATCTATTTCTGTACCATCTTGAATGCAATATATACATTACTGTACACTTAGCATCCATGAAATAAAACCAGTTGTTTTTTTTACAAAAGAATGAAGATGTAGAGAGAGTATACCTATACTTTAGCTTTTGAAAAGTCAATTATAAATATCTTTATATATGAATTCAATGTAATGTAGCATAGTAATAGCCTGCAAATTTTTTTTAAAACTTCATTTGTGACAAATTTGTGGATAAACAAATCCACAATATAGAAACCAGCATGATTGGAGTGCCAACTGTAATTACTTTCCATTCTACTCTCAATAAATGACCTGATTCATTTTGTTGGTACATTTTAAAGGAGGGGAGAGGAATGATAGACTTGGCTTGAACAATTGAAAAGGGGAAAGGAAGGAATCTGACAATGGCTATGTGTTACAACTATGCATATTGGCAATTTTCTATCAATTTGCGACAAAAAACACTGTTTGCTTCGTTTGAAGGTATGATCATAAGGAGAAAATTTTGGTACAAGAATAGTTTCCAACATTCAAAACTGAAAACTGAATAAGAATGACCTTTAAGATCAACCTTGTATAGCCTATTATATAAGTTGATGTTCTGCGAATCAATATTCAAAATATTAGATCAATAAGCCTCGTAGTTTCAGTGTGAAAGAGACACAGACGAACAGACATTCATATAGATTATTCTATATATTTCCAGACTATTGTTATCATCTTTATTGCTATTAATATCTTTTTGCAATACATTCTGTAGCCTCTAACAGATATATGTTGTACCTGCAATTCAAAATTTGCGTATTGCAGTAAGTGGGAGTAATAGCATAAAGACTATTTCTTTTGTACCATGGTGCATTTTCTGACAAATCATAAAGGACGTGTAATCACATCTCTCAAGATTCGAATGAAAATTGCCATGTCAAGTTACTTTTTGCCCAAACCTCTAGAAAGGAAATCCATTTTCAAAAATTAAAATAGGGGAGGGGCTATAACCCCTCTTGAGTATTGACATTTCAATGAACTACCCTAGGTTTGAAAGTTCATAATTTTGACTTAAAGTAAGTTAGAAGCCGGGCATTTTCACCATTGGACAGAGAATAGCCAGCACTACAATAGTACTTCTATGTATCATGTCCAAAGGTCCAAAACCCATGAAAGATAAGAGCTGTATTGGGAACATGAGTAAACAAATGAAAATAAAAAGTTACCAAAAACAACAAAGTTTTACCTTATTTTCCAGTTTATTTTAAATTTTCCAGGGGAGCTTTCATACAGAACTCCCAGACCTTTTTTTTTTTAAATGCAAAAATTATGAGTAAAATAAGTCATCAAATAAATGAAGGGGTATGAAAAGTTTTTCCAAAAATTTGGAATGGAAACTTCTTATAAAAAAATTTCTCTTATCAGAAAAGAACAGAAAATAATATAAAAATCAGATTGGTTTTAAAATCTAAATGTTTTGCATAATTTTCTGGAGCAGATAATGATTACTTTTTGTTTAGATTGTAACAACTTTACACTTTTTTCAAAAGTATCTCCGGTTCAATAAGGTGTACACAAATAATTCTAATATCAGATATTTCTCTAATCTTTCTTTTCAATGGTATAAAAATTTCAATGATTGCATTAATCTTTATATAAGTTTTTCCTTTTTATCTGGTCTTCGTCAGGTGTCAATTCACCTATGTCAAAGCAGGGAGTGGACATATCTACCCGGAATTATAATAGCTGATGGGGTGTTTATTTTCTATTTTCACTATTGGAATTTATTAATGTCATTTCTTGATTGGAGTTGATGGTAATTCTCACAAATCAGGCAATAAAGAGATGTGTAAATGTGATAAAAAAATCCCCTTTTACGGCTAAAAACTGCTGAAAGTGGCTGGATTGTCCCATTTTTCATTTCAAGCTATCTTCATAGCTAAAATTGTTGAGTATGGATGAAAAATAATATGAAAGCTCCTAAAGTGGTTGAATCTTATTCTAACAAATATATTATTTAAAGTCAGATTTCAATGAATATATCATTTAAAAATCATAATATTGTTTATTTAAAGTATAAATCAGTATTTGTTGCTTCTCTCTTATTTCAATATAAACAATCTAGTGTAAAAAATAAAATGTATCTAATATATTTTTTACCAAAACTTCATGTGATTATCTGATCAATATGTTGTTTAGAAAAAGAAGTAAGAAAAAAAAAATTATTTTCATTGTTGTATTGATATCAGATCAAAGTCAAGTATGCTTGAAAAATTAACAAGGGGTCTATTTATTAATGTTTTAATTTTATTTCAATGAAAATGTTATTTAAAGATCATAATGATACTTTTTATTTATTTTCATTATTGTTCCAATTTCTGATCAATACGTAGTATAATAATACTTCCGGAGCCTTCTTTTTTTGAGAGAGAGAGATAACCTTAGTTTCTTAACTATAAAGTTAGCAGGTAATGAAAAAAAAAAAATTATAAAGCCATAAAGGGAGGTAACTTTTTTCCCCCATTATTTACACAAGTCTCTTCAGTGCTTGATTTGCAAGAATAACAGATTTGATACACATTTAGTAGTAAATATACCACACAATTATCAAAAAAATGAGTGATCTTTTCTTCTTTTACCATATATGGGGAAGAAAAGAGAAAGAAAGGAAGACACGAACATAACAACAGATAATGTAAAGTTGTTGAACGTGACTTCTCCCTAAAATTTAGAGAAAATCAGAGGAATAAAAACTTTCAATAAAACAAGCAGAACAATTATGAAATACAAAATATCAGTCATATTTTTCTCCTTTCCTTTTGGAGACGAAATACAAAAGAAAGAAAGATGTAGCAATAATTGCCTCTCTGTTTTTCTATCTAGGGTTGTCACAATTATTTGGTCGGTTTCCAAGATTATTGAGTCGATTTGCACGATTTCTGTATTATTCATTCAATTCATAACAATAATGTTGAAATTGAGAAGAATGACACAAATGAAGAAGTATTGAGAATAAAGGGGAAAACAATGCAAACATCAAATTACCTTGAAGAAAAAGCCTCGTCTGATGACAAAGAAGCTGGTGCTTAGGCGGTGTCAAGATGCATTTCGTTCCTTACGTAAGATGTTTTCTCGTCTTCATTTTCAGAACAAAAAAGATGCATAAGGAAACTAACGTTTAAAAGATATCTTCTGATAGGGAGAAAAAAATTAACAATGCTGAAAATATAATACTCGAATATTTTTGAAAAAAAAAAAGATCAGATTTTCATTGGCGTCGAAAGCTGCAATTGAAAACGATACTAGATTTGAAGCTGGGTGGGAAAAAATTTAATTTTCAGTTGTTTTCAGTATGAATGATTAAGATTAGCCCAAAAGTCTCTAAAAATTTTTCTAGTGAATAAAATACTGAATAGTATTTTTAAAAAGACTTGTCTGAAAATACGCTGAATAGAAATGGAATCAAATCATTACCACTGAAAATAACGGGAAATTTCTGTTAAAAACGTGTTAGAAATATTTCTGAGAAATTTATATCCCACAATAAAACTCAGGTGGAATGTATTAAAAATGAACCTGAAGTTCTAAGAAAAAAAGCAATAAAACAGTTTCATAACATTCTTGAACTGAATTGCCAGAATAGGACATTAAGTATTTTACCAATTGAATTCCAAATTCTCGATTTATAGAAAAGAGAATGACAGATATCTACATCGAGGCACGTAGAATTGAACCGATATTCAAGGTTAAATGGAAAAAATACATATTAATATTTTTGAAAGATGAGAAACTTGACCAATAATATTTATTAAAAATTTCGAAGTCAAATCAATTTTCAAGCTAAATTCATTTCGTAATTAGTAATTAAGTAAAAATACAGACATACATCTGTCGGTCTATCGTCGATGGATCAATCAGTGTGCAATGTAACAACATCAAAAAAAAATAAAAAGGTGGGGGGAAAGGTAATCAGTCAAAAATGAACTAAATATTTCAGGGTTAATTTTTCTTCATTATAAAACACAATTACATTTTATTTTTATTAGCACTTCAAACAAAAACACGTCCGGCACAAGACAACCGAAGGGAGATAATCGAGATCGTGCTGTTCGAGATAAAACACTAATTTGTTTTATACTACTTTCTTAGTTGGTTAAATACTCGTTTAAGGCAGGTTAAATACTCGAAGTTTTGGCCCCAGCACTTGTTGCCGGGTACTCTCTCTCTCTGTCTCTAAAATCGGTATCATTTCGCCGCCCTCCCGGTCGATCAGAACTTAGCCATTTTTCCTCTGTGACCAATCTCTGAACTAACTTTGCCCATTCCAGTTCACTGATGTTGAGGCGTCTCAAATACACACAGCTACTCAGCTACTCAGCTGTGTCCTCGCCATGTGCTCCCAACTATACACCTCTAACTCTCATGAATGAAATGGCAATGCTTTTTACTATCCAATACTCATGACGGTCTCTCCTAATTCTCTTTACTTCGGGATAGACCCATGGATAAAACTCTGTCTTTTTTGTCTTTCACAGTCTGTCCGTAAAGTGTCTACTAGCATCAGATAATAGCCCCAAAGTTACACATACAACTGCGCAGTTTGGCTCATACACTGAACCTGGTCTCCATATTCATTTGTTGGTACACTCCAAGCCATATGGATTCAAAAGTAATTCAGACTCCTCCATTTCGACTCCGACTCCTGTACTATCAATGACAACAAAGCTCCAACCTTCCATTATCTTTTCTCATCCATTTATGCAATAAATCGTATTAATGCTATCATTACATGTATTTCATTTTCATTCATTATTTGTCATTTCTTTTCCTACATTAGATGTACATTTTATTTGTCCATCCAAATACCTGTCTGTATCCTTTTTACTTTGTTTCATCCAAATGTCCTCGTTCATACTTGGCGCACATTCTCTTCATACATTTCCCTTCCTTCATCAACTTTTCCACTGACGTCCACATGGGCCAACAATGCCAGCAGGTGCCCATTTTCAACCCAAACCCTCTAGAACCATAATTTCCTGCAAACTATTGACTTTTCAACCTGAATATTTCTTATGTGGGTACTCATCAGACGTTAGTTTTTTCAATAGCTCATTGTCTATATTGAGAAGACCAAACAAATGCAAAATGTCAGGACCAACAAAGTGTGTCAGGTGTTTTTCTGAGAAATGGGAGCAAGTGATTCTAAGCTGTTTATTCCTTTGAGGTCCTTCCTTGTGTTTCAAGATTTGGCAGCACATTGAATTCTATCACTTGATCAGATTAGGATTAAGCATAGCTATTTTCAACACATGCAGCACTTTTGACATTCACTAAACATGGTGATAAGCAGTAATGGATTGCAGCTTTTGCTCAGGAACTCTGCAAAAGGGAATCCCCCATGCAGAGATTTTACCATCTCCAAGTAAACTTCTCTAATTGTTTTCTTTTTCTAGCAAAACTCTTTGCCTCATGAATTTATTGATTTTTTTTATGCTGAGATCTTCCCAGTAACTTCTTAAAGAGACTGATCTGGTGCCTTTTTTTCTCTTCTCAATTCCTGGCTGTGATTTTTCAAGAACAATCTCACTTGCTGCATTGCGAACCAACTCATGGATGTGATGGTGACAGATCATCTCAAAAGTGGTATAAACAACACTCCAACCCTCCACAATCATATTTACTTCCCTACTATTTACAGCTGTAGTATCAAATACACCGACTGTGATCTTTTCTAAATGGATAACTGTGTCAAGTAGTGAAGAGAATATCATTTGGTGACCTTCAGCTGATGTGTCATTTACCACTGGTATAATACCAAGAGAAATTTCAGTCCTATCAGATGTTGTCAATAGCACAACGACCCTTTCTTCATTTTCTCCACAATGGATTGATGCTATTAATCTAACCCAATGGGTTGTGTAAGGATCAGTTAGGATAGACAGCTCATCAGATACTATTATTACAGCAATCTTGGAAAGATCTATTTACAAAAAGATGGGATGGCCTTTCATTTCAGAAATTGATACTAAAGTATCAGCATTCTGGATTTTAACACTCATAACATTTTCAAATTGCCTTGTAATAACAAGCTTCAATTTTAGATACTGTAAGACTGTTGGGTAATCCTATAAGCAGTTAATAGCCTTCAATTCTATCCATTTAACAAAATATTTCTGGTAAATTTGCAATATTTTAAGCAATTGCAGCTGATAGAATACATTTTGGGGCTTATTTTAGTATATTTTTGGCTCTCTCGGCATTCAAACTTGGCTCGAACTGCACAAACTATTGAATAAGTATAGTCATCAAAGATAGCAAAGGTTTCTATCTTTTTTCTTATACGTGAGTGTGTTTGTTTACTCCAGCACACCTGGCCATAGACTTTCATCCACAGAATTTAAAATTAGTATCATTACTCCACTAAAGAACTTCTAAAACGATTTTTTTTCAATTTTAGAAGTCTCATTCTGATGGGTTTATAAATAACCTTTCATACTGTTGTTAATTGTGAGTTGAATGGAAACTTTTGGTAGTTCTTTAAAGCAATTAGTTAGTTTGTTTCTCCCCTCCCCTATCAAACTGAATTAAATTCAGATTGAATTTAAGTTATTGTCTTATCTGAAATTTGCCTCATCTGCTAAAATATAAGATATTTCTGTTCTGAATAGTTACTCACAACTTGGGAAATAACCAATACCATCATTGAAATCATTTTCCAGTGCTTGAAATTTTGTAAGTTTCTTCCCATTTTTAAATATGTCTGTGTTATTTGTTTTTAAATTTCAGGAAAATTTGCAAAATGTGAATGTTTGATATCTTGTCTTCTGTCATCATCTAAAAATGATCTGAAATTTTTTTTTATTCCCTCTGATGTATATTTGCTTTGTAAATAATTTACAAACTATTTGTGAAGATTCTTGAATTAGATCAGGATTTTTTTGAAAATTGAATCTAATTTCTAAAGGGCTGTTGACAACAATGATAGGAGTCTGACTTGGCTCTAAACATTTCATCATTAATAATTGAAAATTGATTTGTTATGCTGGTATTCATTACAATACAATTAGAATTTTAGAAATCATTTTTTTTTGTATCTTCTTTTCATTAAGTTTTTGAAGTTTGCTTGGATAATCACTGTTAAGTAATTTTTAAGCATTAATGAGTCATGCCCCCTTGATAATTGACTGTTTGAAGTTTATCGCGGTAGATGGCGCTGGTGATTATTTCACATAGCAATTGCAGTGTTGAGACATTGTGGCTAACTTGAAGTTACAAATATTGTTATGTTAGCTTCCCAGTTTGAAGGAGGAGGAGCAGTTGGAAATCATGGATGGAGGAGTAAACTTATGATAAACTTATTTTCTACTTATGTTATATTGTGGATTTTGACAGTATCAGGAAATCAATAATGGCAGTGTTCGAACTGAGGTTAAATCAGTTTTAGTCCTTCATGTAATAAACATCCTTGTAATGGTTAAAAACAATCAAAAGAATTTTTTTTGTTATTAACGCTTTAATTAATTTTAGTTTTGCTCGTTCACCATTATGAAGTTGACAAAAATGACGTTAATGGTTAGAAAAACTCAATGCAAATATAAAAGTGCTGAAAATAATTTACTTATAAACAATTACCAATTTCTTTTATCCATAAGTATTGAAGATGATATTAATAAAAAAATTCATATTCAGTTTTGATTGCAGAAAAAATGTTTGGTGTCCCCAAAATAAAATGCCGATAAAGATGTATCATTTTTCTCTTTTTCATTTGTGAAAGATGATTTATGGTTGGCTAATCTAAGTTTGAATAGCGTTTTAGATGGTTAAGATTAAAATATCCTTTAGAAAACAATTCAGCATCCACTTATAGATAACTCCTATACCTAGCTCACACCCTTTGACATGTTACTTACAACCACCAGCAAAAACATACACACTACTAAAAACAATAAAACAAAATAAAAACTCCTCCCACTCATAGCAACACCCATTAGAATCTCACCAAATTCCCCGAACAAAAATCTATAAGCACATAAAATCATTTGCCTGGAGAGACCCAAAGAGAGCAAAAATATAAACTTTTTTGTGTAGTAAATCCACTTGCTTTGTGTGTAAAACTCCAGTACAAAGTCTGGAGTTAGAGCTAAATTGACAAGTTTTGTTCTAATGAATAATGAATATATTTATACAGAAAACACATTTTTTTAACTCTTTATCATATATACGATCCAGAAGTTGCATTGATCATCTTTAGTTCAAATAGGAGTTGGAGTTAGTTTGAACTTCCAGCAGCCAGGCTTGCTTTTCCCAAATATTTCCAATCCAATAGAAACCCTCAAAAACATATGTTGACCTCATTGCACGTCCACCATCATGGGCAACACAGAATTGCAAATGAATAAAATTCTGAATTTGAAATGTCATTAAACAAAACTGGAACATGAAAGAATAGAGGCTCCAAATTGGAACACTAACCCTAAGTGTTTTAGAAGATGATCCTTTCAGTAGTTTCTGTTAGAAAATGATGCAGGTTGTCCCAAATGTTCATTTTTGCCTTTGAAAATAATACATTCTTGTCATTTTTTTCAATTCAGGCCATTTTTAAGACTTCATATCTAAGGATCTAAAAAAGCTAGAAAGACCCAGTGACATTTTATAGTGCACTGACAGTACTTTCTACTTCGACAGATAGAGGTCACAAGGTGGGCCAGGTCCTGCGTTGATTACTTTAAAATGGGTTCTTCAAAATACTACTGATACTTGGAGCCCACTTAACTATCCTGAAAAAATTACATTTTCTAGAGATTTTGAAATCTCGACAGGATGTAAGCCTTGAAAAAGATCAGGCTTTAATAACACTGAAATTTAAAAGAAAAATGGAGTAATGTTTAGCGTGTCTGCCTCACATGCAAAAAGTCCGAGGTTTGATTCCCAGTATGAGCAAAGAGTATAGAAAACTCTTCTGTATTCAGCAGCAAACTGAACTGTGTGATTAGGACGGAAAGCAAGTATCTCACATCTTATAGTCACGTACTCCTTAGGATAAAAAGCTCTCATGCCTTTACTCATCTTCCAAGATGTCTGGCTAACATGGAAGATTACAGCTAACTAAAAAATCAAATGGATTATGCATTCTGTAACATAACAGAGGAAATATTTATGATAAAATTCTAAAAAGCTGCAAAACAGTACAGATATTCAGGCAAGAAAAAACTTTCGCTTAATGTTGACCCTAAAAAGCGGGGTAAATTGAACTCCAAGCTTGGGTGTCTACAACAGAAGCAAAAGCAGCAAATATGAATGGTGAGCAGGAAGGGGAGTAACTAGAGGGGGAGCTGGGGAGTAGCTAGAGGGGGAGCGGGGTAGTAGTTGCTCCCTCTTTAAGCAGAGTCATCAGAAATGATGGCTTTTCAACAATTTTTTAAAAACACTTTGGCAATGAAAGTCAATTCTCATTTTCTATTGGGATTTTTGGATGGGATGAAATTTGTTTTATACATTTTTCTTATAGCTATGTTTTATTTTCATTTCACATTTAAAATGTAAAAAAAATTCAATAAAAATCCTGTTTTGATTTTAAATACTATACTGATTTCTGAGGCCAACATGAAATTTCTTTCATTGTATTTTGATTTTATATACAAAAAGGCAATTTTGTTCTTCCTCTAGAACTGTACCTTCCTTGGGTTCTGATTTTTGATAAGAAAGATAATTCATAATTATTTGGTACATGGCATGGTGCCTTTTTACGTATTCACTACCCCTAACTTTGGGACTAAACAATGTCTTTTCAAGTAGTGTTCAATTTCTATTCCTCCTCAATGAAAAGGTCTTCAATTCTAAGAGGTTCAACAACCATGAAGACATGTATTATAAGACAGAAAACTGACCCCCCCCCAACTGCAAGCAGGGATAGCAGAGATAGTAAATGTGATTTGTGATCAGGGTTTCATCTTTATTCTTCCTAAAAGTGAAGTTCTCTAATTCTAAAAAGCTTAACTATCAAAATTGAATGAATTAACATTAACTAGTTTCATGAAAACATTACTTTTGTTATTTCTATAAATTAAATGAATTGAAATATCAATCTTATTAAAAAAATAAATCATAATATTACTCATTTTTAGGGTGGCAAGAGGTCTGGTTTCAAGCTGGACAGTATAGCTTTTTGAGACTGTCATTAATCAATCCTCCTTTTTGAGGTCAGACTAAAAAAAAATCATACAAATTACCTTGAAAGGTTTGCCACTTAACAAGCTCGTAGAACCCCATGCTAGGAAAAGCTAATTTAGAGTTACCCTTTAAAAAAAAAAAAATGGCCACCCTATCTTTTTATAAGAAAAACAACTTTCTGTGACTACTTTCCAAACAAGAAACCAAAGTTATCACTCTTTTCCAAAGATATCTTATTTTCCTGTAATCGTTTACTTACGGTCATAGAATGGACAGTTTAGGTGTTTTTTATGAAAAAATACAAAAAATTATGATAGAGCCCAGCCATAGCAAGGCTCCTTATGACTAGAGGTGTATTTTCCCACTATATTGGATGGAAATATTCTTGCTTTCATTGAACTCCTTATGTCATCTTACTGGTTTTAGTAGAAAAGTGAATAACATGATGATTAGACATTGTAAAACAATTTAGCAAAGTTCAAATCGTCCAGTCCCAGCATTAGTAAAATTGGAAAATCTGCGATTATGAACAGATCAGAATGCAGCTTGGCCTCTGAAGCTAAGATTTACAGTCAAGGCTTGGCAAATTAACCGTTTTCGGCTATATTTGGCTGATTTTTTTTTTCAATGTAGTCGATAAAAATCTACGATAACCCAGAATCTGGACAATTTGAAAAAAAATATACATATTTAGTGGGGTTATAAAATTATTTGCATCAATCTTTCACCTGCTCTAGCAGTAAAGTAGTTCACTTGCGCATCGTTACATTTTTTGAGCGGCCTTTACAACGCTTAATACATTCGCTTGATGTGATAAATCAAAACATGATGAGAATATATGTTTTTAAAAGGGCGTTAAAAGTGCGAGATAGGCCCTTGATGTAGATTCTTGTGCAAGGGCAAAGTGGGAATGGCTTTTGACCAGCAGGGTACTTATAACAGCTGATGAGGATATGGCCTGGCTTCATAGCCTAAGCTTATATTATCGGCTTCATAGCCTAACCTTATATTATCGAAGCTGAAAGATATGAGTAACAAAATGATTACATCTCGAATTATTCAAAATGGCGGCTTGGTGATTAAATGGAAAAGGTAAACAAACATTTTTTAAAATGAATATTTGGATATTCAAATTTTTTAATAGCTGAAAATAGGATTGAGTTTATGTTGAGAATCTGTCGAGAAATTTGAATTTATATTCATTTATATTCCAAATGTGGAAAAACGAAATATTTCGACGGCAGCCGATTGTCGGAAACAACCGATAATTACCGAATCGCAGTCGGGTTTCCCCAATCAATTCGAATTTGTTTTCACGACGATTGGGGAAAATTTCGGTGTTTGAATTTTTCGTAATACTTTTGGATTTAGACTTTTTGAATGGCTGAGAAGCATTCTCCTAGGTAAATAAACCTTTTATTTATCTTTACTTATTGCTATGTCGGTTTTATTTTGTCTTATTGGCTATCCTCCAGAATGTCACTGGGGATCCATTCGTTTTGCAATTTTGAACAATTTGCGGATTTTGTTACGGAAGGACATACGCGTAAATTTTTCCTTTTTTTTCTCTCTCAGAAAAAATGGTTTTGTCGGTATTATATCTGCGTAGAATTTCAAAGAAAAATAAATTCTTTCTTAAATTATGCATAAATGTTGTTTTTTTTTTGTTGTTTTTCTTTCAGGAAAAATTGTATTTATAATAAAATATTACGAACAAGAACATTTATATAAGACGGGACCTCGGACTACCCCAACCAGATGGAACAGAAAGGGATAAGATCGTTTTTGTTTTTTTTTCTATTCTTCAAGAACTTTTTTTCTACAAATGGATAAATAAGAATTTAGATCTTCTGGTTTTTCTTCGTCCTTTTTCTTGGAGATGAAAGAAAATCTTACCTAATGCACAGATGAAAAATACCATGCGATCCACGTGACCAGGCCTAAGTTTGATTCATACAAGATATATGAGGGACACCGATGACGAATTTCATGCAAAATATGATATTTCTTTTCTTGAAACCAAATCAACAGCGCTTACGTGTAATTAAAAAAAATATTCACATAAATCCTATGGCAAATGATACCGTCAAAACCAGTTTTTTTTCTGAAAAGGAGAAATTTACGTCTATGACCTTCGTAACAAAATTCGCCAATGGTTTAAAATCGCAAAACGTAATGGATGCTTAATCTAGAAGATGGAGGTTTTATTTAACCTGGAAATTTCTCCCCAAAAAGAAAGAAAAGTTATCTTCGAAATCAGATTCATTTGAAACCTCTAAAAATCCTAAAAATTTTTTCTTCCATTATTTTGATGAGTCTCTCAAAAATCAAATGAATTACCTTTCACTTCCGCGTGAACTCTATGAAAATTTCTTCATTAAATTGGGGGATCAATTCATGATATACTCTTCTTGTAAATCCATCACCCACTTTTGGGCAGTGTTCGACTCTCGTTAAGATAATTTTTGTCGTAATGTTTGGTTTTGAACTAATTTTTAGAGGTATTAAAAATGTGCAACAATGTTTTCTTTTGCTTTATCTGTCATAAATCTATTCTTTATTTTTATTGTTTGCATAAAATATTTGTCTAAACCCCGATAAAACCCATTCAATCACACCCTCTCCAAAATTGTAAGAAAATCATTTCATCGTTTTTTTTATGAATATTAACAATAAATGAAACAATCCTTTAAATCTGCTTTAGAAACGGTTAAAGTTACAATAAGGCATGCGTATCTTTCATCGTATTCAAACATGAGGCACAATTGAGTAGATTTTCTCAGATCGTTAATTGGAGGCTCAGTTTTCAGTGAATATTTATTGTGGTCCCTGACTTTTAGTGATGCTTTATCAAATGGGTCTCATTCTATTTCCTTCATGATTAAGTGTGAGTTGTCGGCTTTTTAAACACTTTTTCCTGACCCTTCTCAACTTGAAAAAAAAAATCATACTTCCTTCAACAACTTCCATGGTAAAAACTGTCCGGAACTAAATTTCCGGGGGACAGGGAAGATTTGAAATTTGTGTGATTTAATAAAATGCCGATATTTGACAGGGGAGATAATTCACGTAGACGCAATAACTGCTAATACAATCAGACCAATATTTAGAGTGCCCGTTTTTTGAATAGACTAAAGTTGTTCGATTTTCAAGAGATCTCGTAGACATTCAGATATATCAGAATTTTGTTGGAAAATTTGAAAAAAAAAAAAAGACCAATATGTCAGTTGGCGCCATGCCCTTGGCAATACTTGTACCAAGTCCAGCAATTATAAACTTATGCAGAAACCCAACCAAAAGTTTTTAGTCCTTTGGGACTTCATCAGGTTTTTGTGTAATTATGACATGGTTGGCTCATGAACAGTTGATATTTATTAAATTTGAACCCTAATAAAAGAATTTCATAGTTCTCATGGATTGTGAATGGAAGTTTATTAAGAATGAAAGAGAAAACAAACACTAAGATAATTTAAAAGAACAAACTGTTTCCACAGCTTTCTATGATCATTGTTTTAATTTTTATTGGCCTTGGCCCACAATGAAAAAAATTGCTAATCCGGCCTGCCTCCTTAACAATCCCATAATGCATGAGAAAACTTGATTCTATTTCCAGCTATTTCTTCCTCTGGGCCCACTCTGCCCGGGACGCCATGTGTTCACTTCACATTAATGCCCTTGGGAAAGACATGAATCCATCTACTCCATAGCTATGATTAAGTAGGGTGGGGTGAAGTGAGTGATGCCATCTTGGGTGTTAGTCACCCCAAAGTCTAATTTACATATCACAAATGAGTCAATTAGGGAGTATTGTGATAAGTGGAGCCCAAACCAACATAAGGGCATTATTATTTTATATACAAATCAACTGCATAAAAATTTTTCTTATAAATGCCATAACATTTTCGCTATAAAATAAAATCCAAATTTGATGCTGCAAAAATGAAATAGTCGTATGTACTTCTTTTCTGAAAACAAAGAAAGAAATGAGACCACGAGCTCAATTTAGATTCATCTACCATCTCAAGAAGCACTTTGATTAAAAGTAGATTCTATCAACTAAATTTGGAAAAAATCAGCCAGAAAGTGTTATCCTTCTTTGCCCCTTCCTAATCTCTCTGTTTGTGTCTCAGCTTCAATCCTTCCTTTTACTCTGCCTTGAATTCATAAGATTGCGGAAGATTAAAAAAGGTTTTTGATTTGAGAAACAGATTCACTTGTCGTAAGGGGAGTGGCATGATCTTACCTTAAAAGTATTATTTATCACAACTTCCTGAGATATCAACTGTAACCCTAATACTGATGATTTTTCTTTTTCATTTTTTTTCTCGTCTGGATTTCTCACTTTTACAATACCTATTATTATTATTATTATTATTTTTTTTTTTGAGAAAATAATAAATCAATTTCAGGAGTTCAATTCTTGCAGAGACTGTTTTTAAGAAGTGGACACCGTTTCTACAAGCACATGTTAATCACATTGTCAATAATGATAAAACCATAAACTTAGTTTCAGCTGACTTGATTGCTTTTTGTTGAAAAGAAAGAATGAGTAAATACATAAGCAGACAGAACCTGGATTCAAAAGCAGATGTTCATTCATATGATTTTCTTTAGTGGTAATCACCATATGGTTCAAATTGCTGAAAAATGGTCCAGTATTCTGCCAAAAGATGTTTATCAAGGAATATTCAGTTATAACAATAAGTAAAGAAAGATGTCCTGTGAATAGAGTCGAACCTTTTTCAAAGTGATCACAATGTTGAATCTACAGCGTTAATTATTCCTTGAAGTTTTGACAAAAAATATTGAGATATTAAATGACATTTCTGGAATATCAAGATTTTTGATGAAATATCTGAAAATATCGAAATATCCAGATTATGCCAAAAAATTCTAAAAATATCCATGCCTCATTAAAAATATCTAAACTGATATTGAATATCTAAAAAAATATTTATCCAAACACGACTAAAATTATCTTAATTCAATATTAGGTATCTAAGTTGACAATACTGCAAATTTCTTATTAGAAGTGAATCTGTACTGTTGGAATGATTGAATAGCGGATTAAGAGATTAAAAAGAATAGGACAATTATCCAGTACTCAAGAATACGCACTATTGACTGGACACTGATTATACGCCCGTACAAAGATAGCAGTCTATTTAAGCAGCATATTTGCATGGTAAATTGACAATCCCCTTTACTTTAGTATCAAGCAAATATGGCAGCCTATTTTAGCTGTACAGTAGGTTGAGAATCAGAGTTCACAAGTTGGCAAGAAATTTATCAGTTTTGGGAAACTACTTCTAATACTCTACTAATGGTAAAACCAAAAGCTACACAGGTCTTCGTACCCCAGAGTTTACGCAGAACAGTTCAGGGATATGTACATACGCTCCCACTGGATAGGCCTGTGCAGCTTTTAGTATCACTGTTGATGAAACGTTTCAAAATGGAAGTTGGGATTGCGACTTCTCAAAACTGATAAATTTCCAGTGGAAACAAAGGTCTTGAGAATTGAAAGCATGAAAAAATTTTTTTTCTATTCATTGAATTTTTGGCATTAAGCAAATCTCCACTTACTGCTGAAGTAGGCAACCATATTTGTTTAGATCTATAGTAGTGGAGGCTGATTTATGATGTAAATGTAGTTAAAATAAATGACTATATTTGCGTGAACATATACATTTTAGAGCCTATTCACTCACTTCCCCTAGTTTCTTATTCAGTCAAAATACATGAGAAAAATTTTTTCCTAATTTTTCACTTTGGTTTGCTTAAACAACTCTAAACTTGATAAATATAATATGGTACCAGCCCAGCTGTTGATACCGCCCAAAGCAATGTCTGAGTCATTGGCAATATTTGGGGAGATGCTGAAAAGAATTTTCAAAAGAATTAATTCATTCCTTTCATTATTGTTCTGTTTATTAGTGAATCACTACAGTTTATAGTATTCCTGATTCTTATATTTTCATTTACTAGCTATCTCTACAAACTTAGGGATATGTATCCTTCTGTAGGTAACTGTGCCGATGTTTTCATTATGGCTGGTGACATTTCCCAAAAGGTTTCTGTGTTTAATATCGTCCCTCTTGATCAAGATTAATACAGACAAATTTCTCAAAGTCTTCAAATCAAATTTATCCAGGAAGGAAAATAATTTTTAAGCAAAATTGAAACATCAAATAAATTTACTAGTTGTAGATAGTACCAATAATGTTTCATAGGCTACGTAATCTATTAGATGCAATGGACTAACCTCATAATGTGCTATGTTATTAATTTGGATATGCTTTGTAGCAAATTATGAAAGGAAGCTTCAATAATACTGAACATCAGGGAAAAAAATTGGATTGTTCATAAAATATAAGCAGTATTTTATTTATGTCTATGATTATTTGAGTAGAAGAAAAAAGTCATATATTTGTTATGGTACAAGGAATGAGAAAACTTGTCTCACATACTGTTAACTAGTGTAGTGCATTTGACCCTCATTAAATGCTTCATTATCTTAGCTCTGTGCTAAACCAAACTATTTGTCTGTATTAAAATGCAATCTCAGTTCATACAATAATCTCTAATAATATATTTTTAATTTGTTTTTCTCCACAGATGATCTGAATCAGAAAACAGCGGGTGATACATGCCAAAATCATTAATCATTTCAACATCTCATCAAAAACTTGGAAAAATATTCTAAAGCATTGCAATTGAAAGATCTAATGTGAAGAAGCTCTGGAAATAACCATCTGCAGATCATCCCTTTCATGGAAAGCTAATTTAGTCGAATATATATGCAGATACTGAATGAAAATAGTATCCCTATAAGGTTTGAGGATCTTTTCAACACAATTCACGTTTTGTCAGTCATGCAAGCACATGCTGGAGAGAAACTGTACTCTTGTGAAACTTGTGGGCATTCTTCTGCCAAAAAATATTGTCTGGAGCAACATATGAGAACACACACAGGAGAAAAACCTTATTCTTGTGAAGTTTGTGGATATGCATTCGTAAGAACTTCTGATTTGATACGCCATATGCGAACACACACGGGAGAAAAACCATATTCTTGCATAGAATGTGGATGCTCTTTTGCACAGAAATCACATATGGTGCGACATATGAGAATACACACTGGGGAAAAACCATATTCCTGTGAAACATGTGGATCTACTTTCATAGAGAAGAAGAATCTGGTGCAGCATGTAAGAACACACACTGGGGAAAAACCATATTCTTGTGAAGTTTGTGGATTTTCTTCTGCTCGCAAATCATATTTAGTGAAACATATGCGGACACATACAGGTGAAAAACCGTATTGCTGTGACACATGTGGATCTACTTTCGCAGAAAAGTCATACTTGGTAAAACACATTAGAACACATACAGGAGAAAATACTGATGAGAAACCATATTCTTGTGAAGTTTGTGGATATTCTTCTGCAAGTAAATCATATCTGGCGCAACATATGAGAACACATACTGGTGAAAAACCATATTCTTGTGGAGTTTGCATATTTTCTACTGCAAGAAAATCATATCTAGTGACTCATATGAGAACACACACTGGAGAAAAACCATATTTTTGTAGAGTTTGCCGATTTGCATTTTCAAGTAGTTCAGTTCTGATAAACCATATGCGAACACATGCTGTGGAAAAACCATATTCTTGTGCAACATGCGGATGTTCTTTTGCATATAAATCAAATATGGTGCGACATATGAAAACACATACTGGAGAAAAACCATATTCTTGTGAAACATGTGGATCTACTTTTGCGGAAAAGTCAACGCTAATTGTACATGTGCGAACACATACTGGAGAGAAACCATATTCTTGTGAAATTTGTGGATATTCTTTTACATGCAAATCACCTTTAGTGCAACATATGAGAAAACACACGGGAGAAAAACCATATTCTTGTGAAACATGTGGATATCTTTCTGCAAGCAAATCAAATTTGGTGCAACATATGCAAAAACATACTGGAGAGAAACCATATTCCTGTGAAACGTGTGGATTTTCTTCTTCCTTAAAATCTACTTTGGTTGGACATATGAGAACACACACTGGAGAGAAGCCATATTCTTGTGAAACATGTGGATTTTCTTTTGCACAGAAGTCTACTTTGGTGCAGCATATGAGAAGACATGTATTCTTGTGAAAAGTGGATTTATCTTCATCCAGCAAACATTACTGAGAAATGCAATCACACTAACAAAAAGAAAATTTTTGTTAAATGTTTAGATCCACCTTTGGAGAATAATGTTTTTTGTGTGGCATGAGAAGACGCCCTGGAGAGAAACCATAATCATGCAAAGTGTGTGGCTCCAAGTTTTTCAAGTATCATTTATTGGAATACAATCAAACACATACGGGAGCAAAACCATTTTAGATTTGGTCTTTCTGGTGGACTATTCGAAAGATTTTTCTCAAAGTAGACACTGACTCAAGAGGAAACTTCTTTCTTTTAATCTCTGCTGTTAACCCTCTCTCGGCCACATTTATATCACATTCTATCAATAATTATCATTTTTAAACTTTTGGTTTGAAGTATCATTTGAGGCGTCCCTAAAGCCGAGAAAAGATAGCTGTTTGTCAACGAAGACTCCCACTTAGCCTCACATCATTTGTCCTCCTGTGAAAAAAAGTGTATAATTTTTTACACTTCTTTTAGCATGTGTTTCTCAACATTATTTCTCATCAGATAACATTCAAATGCAAGCATATATATTATAAAATATCAACATCTATTCAAAAGGTTCTGCTTACTTTACCCACCTTAGTGTTGACTGATGTTGGATGGATAACTAATTTCTATAAATCTGTGCATTCAACCTTATTGGTAAATCTTATAGGTGTATCCCTTACTAAAGGCTGATGGTACAGTCCGATTTTATGCTGGGGATACTTCTGAGAGGTAGAGAAGGATCAACATGGATCTGAGAATGGATCCTGGTGAATGATATCATACATATAATTGAGTGACAAAAATAGTGATGTACTGGACATATAATGAGAAAGAAGGAGTGATTGGTATCCTTCGGATGACAAATGCAGCAGGAAAAGACCAGACTTGAAGGCGATAGTTCAGAGGTTTGTGCAATCACAGTCGTCATTGAAGGAGATGTGGACAGCTTTTGTCTAGTAGTGACATGTCTATATATATACACTTGTAAACACCATGGTTTTTGGCTTTGTAACGCTGATTCAGTTACGCTGAATTTATCTTTGTATCTTAAGTTTGTAGACCAGTAACAACTTATTTTGTAAGAATACAATGTTATTCAAAGGAGATTTGTGCACTTTAAGCAAATTTCAGACTCTTTTTTAAGTATCTGTACATGAAGTGAAGGGCAATAAAGTGAGGTATCTGTTGTGTACTGTTATGAAGTAATAAACTGATCCAGCATAAGTGCCCCTCGACATAAAGAGCGGGATTGGATTTCTACTGGTATTTAGTGACCAACAGACCCCTTCCCATGATTAATACATCCGTACCAATTGCTTTGAGTAGAAAATCTGTGAACCAGATACACATTCCAAATAAAAAGAAAAAATTGTTTTCATGTTTTTAAAATCGAATTCGCCCTATCATTTTCAACCAGATCCTTTCACTGCATACTAACAGTGATGTCAAGTGATTTGCATGAATTTTTTTTTCGAGTCCCTTATAATGAATTTCAAAAGAGGTAAACAATCAATATCTCAAGGGATTCATCTGTTTGATGTTAGAATCAATGAAAATAGCAATGTATGAATAAAGTAAATCATCAAAATGGTAAGAATCATTTGAAGAAAAAAATTCTTTCTGATATTTGGGGTGAAAAATTATCTTTTTTTTATGAATCCGTCCTTTAATAGTATTGAAAATTTTATCAAAATTGAATAATATACCGATTTTTGCCAGATCTTCAAATTCCTCAGGTGAAGATTTTCTGGTGAAATAGGTTACCCTTTTGCTGTATCAGATGTCCTTTTGTCTCGTTATGTTGCTCGATCATCTCTATTTTTATCACCTAATTACTTGTACGATATGACCTTCACTCTATTCATCACTCATATCCGTGTTGATCTTTTTCTATTGTTAAGGGTTATTCCTATCATTGCTCTTTCCATTGCTCCCTTTGCTATTCTAGGTTTGTTTCCAAGTGGTCTCAAGGTTTTGCATCTGTACGTCATACTTGGTATTATGCATCAATATTATACTTCATTTTGAGCATATTGGCAATTTGCTTTTCAGTATGTCTCTATTTATACCAAAGGCTTCCCATCCAATTGTTATGGTGGGCCTTCTCTGGCTTTATCGCCCGACCTAAATAAATGTATTCTCTAACTTCACCTAAGGCTTCACCATCAATTTTCATGCTTTTTTTTTTGGTCTATATAATTCGACATTACTTTTGCCTTAGTTTTGTTCATATTTTACTCTTTCATCTTTCTCTATTTAGATCACTTGACATATTTTGTAGATCCTCCACAGTTTCTAAAATTGTTCAAATATTCTCCATCTATGTGTCTTATGATTCTCAAGTCTGTGTGAATATGTACATGTTATTCACCAATACAGTATCACTATTTGTTTGTGGTTTTCCAAACACTAAACAGTAGTACATTAGTAAACTTTCCCTTCAATTAGTACATCAACAGACATAAGGCAATCCAGAATAGGTGTGTATAATGGAAATATGGGTCTGTGTATACACAGACATGTACATTCCTTCATTGCATCCATTATTATAATCTCCAGATTGCTTTTGCTTTCTTCATTCTTTCTTATTGAACCTCTGCCTCCAGACTCCCTTGATTTCCAAATTTGATGCTATCCAAAAGCTCTGTTGGATGAGTCTCTAAGATAATTTCTAGCCACCCTGGTCACTGGAAGCATTCACTTTTTTGTTTGAAATTTGTCTGTTAGCCAGAAAAATGAGGCAAGGAGTTCTAAAAACTTGAATTAAGCTACCAAATTAAATTTTCAACTAATTATGAATATACTAAAGCTGGCCGACACCCAATAAGGTCTCTTCCTTTGCTCACTCACCAACTTTTAGCCTCTAGTGTAGCTCCTGTTGTAAGATCTGTTTTTTCCTGTACTGCAACTCATATCATCTTTAGTTATGTCATTTTACTTCCTAGCATTGAGACTTACTTCCATACTGCACACTTTCGGCAGATATATTTGGTCTGTTTCATTACCCCTTGAGAGCCAATAGTGGTTCCAAAGTCTAAGCTTTTAGCAAATATTTGTGTGTTTAATTATTCTAGAAAGCATTGTTCATTTCCCCCTTATCTTCATTGAATTTTCATTTTTGATTACGTTTCAGCATTTTGGGACCCAAAACTATTTAAACTCAATTCAGTATCTTCATTTCTTTCTGCTGCAAAATATGGAGATAGCTCCATGTGAACCTATGTCACACTTCTCTACTATAACTTCAATTCTATATCTCTCTATTTAGCACCACCAACTCCAGTAGCTACCTTTTCTAGGATCTGAATATGGCGGCTAATACATATTTAAATCTACATGTTTTTCTTTTCAGTCTAAACAATTTATGTACCATCTCTATTGTCTTATTGTTGTCATTGTCTCTTATTAAACATTTTTATTTGTTTAAAAACTATCTGTGTTTGTCTTTACTTCTCTTTGATATTTTTTTGAACACTCACATTTATTCAGTTTTGTATAGATTGTTTTTGCCTATGTTGAGTCTTATTTACGCTCACACTATGAAGCCATCTTATACAATTAAAAATGGCCGTATGCATGGTTGAAATGTCACCACATAGCCATTAAAATGGTTGAACTTTGTCCAAACTTTTCTCTGTGATGTCACAGATTTTGTGGAAACTGAAAGTATGGACGCACATGGTAATCAATCCACATGGTTGATGCTCTAATTTCCGGCAATTAGATATAGTTAGGTTCCTTGTGTATTCTCATGTGAAGTTTTAGGAGATTAGCTAAGGTTTACATTTTTGGAATCTTCTCGGTATGGAGATTCCAAAAATCAAAGTTTGTATTTGCACAGCTGCCTGTATGGCCGCTATTTTGCATTTTCAAAATGGCCATAATAAAATACACATTTTTCATTAATAGTCAGGTTCACTATATTTTCGTACAAACGTTTTGTAGATTAACAAAACATTCTGAGTGCTATGATGGTTTCTAGTCAGCCTAGAAACTTAATTAAGTATGTGAACCCTATGTTTTCTGGGCCAAATAATCCAATAAAGGCCTTGAAACAGTGCTCAGAATTATAAAAAAGATGAAAGTCTTCAGTTTCCATCAAATGCATGTGCAGTAATATTAATTATGATCTAGAAGGTCCAACTAAGTTCCCATATGATGTATATGTTCCAAAAAACTTCATGTTGGACATGCTGGAAAGAAATGGTTAGTTATATGAGATTGACTATATTGTGCTAATTTCTATTGGTTTTTTGATTGTGCTGCCTTTATATATGACTATTAAGTGGAATGACCTTGTAATGCAGAAAGGTGAAGCACATTTGGATCTCATGATCAAAATCATGCATCCTTGTATTCCAGTGCAATCACTACATTGGCATCTTGAAAGATGGTTTTTGTTGGGTCCCAGAAACATTCTGATATGTAATATTGCTCGGTATCTGGAATACAGGATAGTAACATTAGAAAAACAAAAATCTTCTGATATGTAGTGATGTTATGCGATGCAAATTTAAATACTGTAGATTCATGGAATAATATAGAAAGTCTTCAATTCTTATTGTACCATTTTGTTAATCATATTCTATTATTCTGTTAATCTTATGATAAGTTTCAGATGTTGGTGTTCATGTAATCCCAGGGGTCCCCTGCCCAGTTTCGATACCACTTATGAAATAATGTGGAAAGTTTTCCATTAGCATTAAATGTATGTACACTTATGTTAATTATGATCTTGAAGGCATAACTGAGATGATGTTTTTGTAACAAAGAAATTCATTTAAGGCATGCTTGGAAGACCAGAAAGTTGGTTGTTTCACTGCTCCAAGCAGGAAATTGTGAAAGTGATCATGTTATTATTCCAAGATCTACTTCTTGTACCATTTCCAGACTATATAATTTGTTCAGCAGAAGCATTTAGTTTCTGAAGATACAATAATATTCTTGTTGTAAGTTTGTACTTTTTAAGATAGGCCAGAAATAGTGACCACTAATCAAACTAAATCATTACCTTTGGACCAAGTTTCAGTCAAATCCCTGTTGGGTGATTAAACAGTCTTGATGACTTGACATGGAATGACCAAAAAGTAGAACAAGTGTTAGGATAAGAGGTCTTCTTATACCACCAGTGTTTTTGACCCAGAAGACATAGGATTATCCTATTTAATTATGTTTCTAGGTTGATGATAGTCTTAATTATGTATTTTACAATAGCCATTTTGAAAATTCAAAATGGTGGCCCTGCAGATGACTACACAAGTGCCAACATTATTTTTTGATTCCCAATCCTCTGAAAATTCTAAAAATGTAAAGTTTTGGTAATTTACGGAAACTTTGAACAAAAATATATAGTGAACCTGACAGAGCAAAATATGTATTCTATATGATAAAGTTATATCACAAATGTAGAGATAATGGTTTTCAATTACTTTTTTGTTGCTTTTCTATAATCCTGAGGAGGCTTTTATAGGATTCATTAACACCCAAAACATAGGATTAGCTTATTTAATTATGTTTTTAGGCAGAGTATAAGTGGAGATAGCAGAAATTATGTATTTTACTGCAGACATTTTAAAATCCAAAATGGTGGCCATGTAGGTGTGTATGCAATTGTCAACATTATGCTTTTGATTCTGCATGCTCTGAAGATATCTCAAACGTACAGTTTTTATATTCTACAGAAATTGAATGAAAATACATAGGGAACCAAACTAATAGCTCAAAATATGCATTTTATGGTAGTCATTTTGAAAATCCAAAATGGCGGCTATGCAGGTATCAGTGCAAATTGATTTTCTATGTGCTGATTCTCAGATTTTCCATGGTCTGAAGATTCCAACTGTATAGTTCAACTAATCTCCAAAAACTTGATACAAAACCATTTTTTTGACCGTAGTGAATCAGACCATTACAGCAACATCTTCCTCCTACACTGGACTTTTATTAGTATTTTAACTAATACTGATACTGAACTATCTATCAATTCTAGTGAGAACTTTTAAATTTACAGCGCCATTGAAAAAAATATTCAATTTGGGGATTAGACATTCTCCATGGGGTAGGGAGAAGAGAGAAAGTGATGCTGGTCTTGGAATCTTCTCCCAACCCATTCTAGAATGACTAGCTGAGCACACGCTCATGGAGAGGGTTTTTTTCAACTTAGTTCCTGTTGAAGGCTTAAATAGGGTCTTCAGTGCCAAAATTTCTGATGCTATGGTTGTTCAATCATTAACTGTAATGCCAAGTCTTTATCTTTTTTGACACTGACTGTTCTTTGACCATATTATGTCATGTAGAGTGTTTTAACACAAATGTTGTTTCTCATGTTAACTAAGTCAACTCCAGACTTGGACTGGAGTTTGACAACAGAACAATGCAAATGATTTCTGAACTTCTCATAAAGAATGATTGAAAGGTTCTAATTGAAAGATGAAATATAAATCTATGAACCAATTTTGATTGACTTCTTTTTTCAAAAGTTTTCACGTCAAGATGCTTACTCCCCTCCCCCCAACTCCTGCCTCAAAGCTGGAGTTGATTTTTCTACCATAACAAGAATGACAAAATTATCATTATCCAACCATGATTGGAAATCATGATCGACTGATTGGTAGCCATCTCTCTTACTGACTGAGCCAAACTGACAAGTCTGACATCTCTTTCCTAAATTCATGCTAGACATATGAGTATGAGCTTAATTCTATTAAATAAATACAACTATGAAATTACCATTTCTCTACTGTGGTTTGAAATCTTGACCAACTGAGTGGAAGTCAGCTCTCTAACCAACAGAGCTATACTGACATGTCTTGCGTATCTATGAAATTCATCTATCTATCTATCAGATATGCAAGGGCTTACTTCATTCTAATACATATTCTATGTATAAACATATTTATTAAATGATTTTTGTTTATGAAATATTCAATATAGCATTTGTTGTAATCATCTTCAGTTGAAATAGAAGTAGGAGTGGAGTTTGACCCTGCAGCAGTCAGACTTGTTTGTGTTCATTTCCATCTAACCAAAGGTGGCTATCCTCTTTTACATATGCATGTGTTTATGAGAAAATTATTTTTAAAATAGAATATATATCATCAAGATGAAGTATTATTGCGAATTGATTTCTTCAACAATTAGTCTAAATTCAGATGAGAGAGTGTATAGTTTTATCTTGAAATATACTGAAAATTACTATCATTCACTCAAAAAGTTTATCCAAGCTCATGTGTACATATGTTTATATAAATATATATATGTGGGTGTAATAACTTCAAGTATATTTTATTTAAATGTTTCATTTCAAACATTCACTGCCATAAGCAAAAGACCGCAATTTGATTTGTACATGTTGGTGACAATCACAGAAAAGGAGAAAAAAAATCGAAGATAGTTTTCAAACAGAAGGTAAAATCAAACAACATATTCATCAGATATTAATGCAAAAATGAAAATAATACCTTTATTCATTTTAATTTATAAAAATGAATTTCATGGCAGTGAAATCTGTTAAAGATATAGATATAGCTTTTGATTAATAATTATACTCTTTAAGGACTTAGTATGACTATTTGGGCTATGTCAAAACAAAGACCAATAGATATTACTTATTTTAGTTGTAAAAAATTCTCCTGAAATATTCCATTTATAAGTATTATTCAATTACTTGAAAAAAAAAATACTTATTCTTCCAGACAAAAGTCACAACAACACCTTTATTCACCCAAATTCACTGTAAAAAATACTCAATTAGTACAAATTCAGTTGAAATATTCATACTACAATATTGACTTTCTCAACTGATACCTCTTGATCGAACGTGATTGTAACTTGCAGTAGTCCGTACTACACTGCTTGCTTTTTGGCGGCCATGGAAATCTTATGAGTCCCAAAGATTTTATGTGTAGTTGAAACTAATAATAAAAATTCTTCCCAAAATACCTGGTCGGTGCATTTTTTTGATTGTTCATATATTTGTTTTGTTTTTTCTTTTAAACCACGTCATTATGTAAAAATTAAATTTCATGTCCCTGTGTATTTCATAGATGTTGACAGCTATCGAATTCTTTGAAGAAAGGACAAACTTAAAATATTTTTATCCTCCATTCAACAATTCAATCAAAAAAGGTTTATCTCAGAAATTTCTGCAGTTTTAATAACGTAAAAATAATTACGATACAATAATTCACAAGTTTTGTGCTTTATCAAGACATATCGGGTGGGCATCCACTTATCAAATAATTCAATCTGTCACAATTTTGAAAATGAATTAAATCGATTTAATTCATCCAAGGGCTGATCTTTTAAAAATAAGTCAATATTTTTTTTTCCATGGATAAATTCCTTGAAATCACGTTTGAGTTGTTCAGGTGTAGACTAGAACATTACCCCCCCCCTCAGTCTTACTTGAAGAAAAAAAAAACCTTCCTTACTACAATTTTATTATTAAATGAGTAAATAACTAATATTTTATTGATATTGGTTTATTAGTTAATTTCTTGATAAAACTTTGAAGATGTGAAAAACTTAATGTTTAAAAATTGATTTTTTTTCTTTGGGCGCAGTTCTTGCATGAGGCAAGTTTTCAAACACTTGATATATCAGTTGACAAATAATTTTTTTATATCTAAATTATTCTCCAGTCTTTCTTCTCTGTTGCCACAATTTTTTTTATGACATCAATATTTCACAACATTTGCGCATTTTATTATACGAAGATGTGGGCTTGTTTTCGAGAGTGCGTGGTAAGGCCATCAAGAATACCCTCTACCGGATAGAACAGCCCATAAACCTGTAAAGGTATGATGGCTGCAGTTAGCAAACATCGCCGAAAAGAGTATTAAATAGATGTGTAAGATGGTCTTTCTGGGCCGGTTTCATATCGGCGACTGACCATGTTGTAATAGGACATATAGAGTTACATTCCCTTGACATGCCGTAATCGGACACATAATAACGACAATCGTAAAACAACATTTACAAAGTACGACAGAAAGAATCAAGTGAGTCAGTTAACGATTCAACCGTGTTAATTTTTACAGTTGGGTGGGGGAATTGATCCCAATTCTATATTATAAAGTTCTACATACTCGTTCACTCAGAAACTGTGCCTAACTGCGGTGTGCCTTTTTTTTTAAACAACGAGTGAACAGATTTGCGGAAAATTTATGAGAGGAGAACACATGTTGATTCATGAATTGTATTGTTATTGCTTTGAATGAATTGAATTGTTCGTATCTGTAGAAAGAATAAAGAATTAACCAGACGACATCCGGTGTAAGAGGGAAAAAAAATGAATTTTGGGGACGAGACAAAATTGGATCTATGAAGGTGACAATTGCCTGATAAGGGAAATTTTCTGATCTGTATGAAGATTGAAGTACTGAATATTCTGTTTGTTTGTTTTTTCTTTCTTATCCACTAAAGATACTTTCTAAACTGTGATCTTTCTTTTTTTCCCACCATTATTCTGCTAATGTAGACTAGAAAACATCTTACGGAAGGAACTAAATAATTGGCGACACCGCTTACCGTTTTAATTTGTCACCAGACGAGATTTTTCTCCAAGGTAATTTGATGTTTGGATTATTTTGTCCCGCATTCGTAATGCTGCTTTCCTTGAGCCATTCTTTTCAACTTCAACATTATTATAGTAAATATAATTAATAATACAGAGATTGAGCGAATTAACGCTACAATCTTTACAAATCAAATGATTTCGACGGCACTTGATTAGAAAACTAAGAGGCAATTAGATACTCATACTTAACTTCTTCAATTTGTTTATCTTCGTTTTCCAATGAGAAAAGGTTAGGGAGGACAAATATGACATGATATTCTCTATTTCATAATTGTTCAGCTCAATTTATTTAAACTTTTGACAATGTTTGCTTTAACGTCCATAAACCCTAAATGCAAAGACGCATCATGTTGCCATTTTGAGATTGGCCATTTTTTGAGCTATCATCATATTTTGGCAATTTTAAACAGCTAAGAGTAGCTGTATATTTACTGTTTAAAAGAAAAAAAATGGTTAATATCAATTTAAAAATACCATGTTTGGCAATCTTTGGTTAAAACACAATAAAAAATAGAAGCCATTAGTTTGTTAAATGCGATGCTTAGATAATTTTATTGGTCACTTATAAAAAGTTATCCAGCGAATAGAGCAACCTAAAAGAAATTTCAAAAAGATCCAGCCACTTTGGGCCATTTAGAATCACCAGTTTAAAAATTGCTACTTGATGCATATTTGCAAAGATTGGATAAGTGAATATTTAGATGTTGGGAGTCATGAATTCTCCCACAAAATTTTTTTTTTCTTTCAATTTTAGGTGCTTTCGATCCATTAAACCCCTCAACCATCTGGAAATATGTTAGTACTTGGGAAAAAGTCTTTTCAGGTTTTATGATGGGGTTCCATTTACAATGTAACTAATGCTATGGCTGGCACATAGTTTCAGCCATTTTTCTGGAAGTATGAGGGTGGGGAGGGTAAAAATATGAAGACAAAATAACAACGATAGATGAGGAGGAAATTCGAAATACTTACCTATATTGCTCTACTGAAAAATTATAACTCTTAGAGCCTGATTTTTGAAGCCTCTCTTTGTTGGTTAAACACCATAATAAGTTTATGTACATCAAGGATTGACATTTTTTATTTTTCCTGATATTCAAAAAAATATTCAAGACAAATGTTATGTATGATCCGTTTTTTTCCCTATTATTGTAGAATAAAAAAATACCATTCCTACATAAGATGAACAGCTTTGACTGAATCTGGCTTTCATTTCCCCTTGAAATTTTTGTTTTTTTGGAAAAGTAACTATTTTATAAGGTGAGCAAATGAATTGGCTCGAATGTGGGTGATTGATGTACAATATAAGTAAAAAGTAAGACTGAACTCTGATTTTGTGTCCCTCTGTTCATTGAACGTCAGGTGTCAAACAATGTAAGTATCTGCTGAAGTTGACACTTTTTGCCCACGTACGCAGACATGGCTGCTTATTTCAGCAGTATATTGTATAGAGAATATAGAACTTCATCCTTACTTCATAGCTAATACGGTCGGAGAAAGTGTGTGTGTTGCTGGTCAATCATTGTTTCCGCGAAGTTACACTATTTTTATTTTTTAATTGATATTACCTTCATTTTTTTGGGAAGGATCTTTTAAAGCAGTAAAATGAAGACAGTGGAAAAATTTTGCTGCTTGTAGCCACTTTATTAAACTTGAATATAACTCGTACTGTTTTCTATGATGAATAAAATGAGATTTTGTACAGTTTCCACACAAAAGGCCTGTTTGGAGGTTTGTGCCCATAGGTTATACCTGAGTTAAATAGAGTTGCTACTCATATCGAAAAGCAAAAGAAAGGGTAAAAAAAGAAAATCAAAGAGTAATGGTTAACAATATTCCAGCAGATTAAATATATAATATGAGATAATGATTCCATTCTTGCAAATGGAATCATCATCTTTTATTTTCTTTCAAGTCTTCAATACTTTGAAATTATAGTCTTTAGCTTTCAGTGTGAAGTAACATTACAGCTTCATGCTCAGAGAAAATTAGTTTGTGTATAAGACTGTTCTTCATTGGATGAAATTAAGTTTGCTCTCAAATTTAGGCCATCTTCCAGTTAATTTTCACCAGCCTATTCAATCAGTGACAAAATTAGGTATGATAAGGCATAAGTGACTAAATGTCTATGCCTACATAAATATCAAATAAAATAAATTGCCTAAATTTATTAGAGTCAAATTGAATATTGGAGATGGGATTACATCATTTGTTATATTTACTTTATGTAAAATTTTTCTCTGTAACTTTAAATATCAGTGAATAATTATTTAGATTTAAAAATAATACTTCTCAATTAATTCCCGGTGGATTCAATTGGAAAAAAAAGAGAGAAATTGAAGAAAAAAGAAAGCCAATAACCTTCACTGACTCCCTAGCAGGCTGACATACTGAAACAATCCCACCAAGTCTTATCCCCCCCCCCAATATGTGAGAAAGTATAAGGGAGAAAACTTGTGTTCATTGTGTCATGGGGAGTATGGTGCATTGCTAGATCTCCACACCAGGAGAGAGGTCTCTTTCTATCAGATAATATAAATTGTGATGTATGTTATGACAAATCAGTTCCATAAGTTATTCTGATGGATATTGACGAATTGATCTCATTTGACAACCCTCGTGGATAACAATCCAGGAGATCAAACTAGCACATCTATAGTTATACTTTCAGGTTTGCATTAAATCCTAATGCTTAGTTATGTCCGCAGAATAAACTTGGTAAAAATTGTATTGAATTTAAAAAAGCTATTTGAATAGCAAATCGTAAAAATGAGAATATTTTTTCTCTGTGTTGCGTGACATGAGAAATTGATCCTGGGAACATAGTTTTTATTTTTGTAAAAAATATCTTCACACTCATACAACACATTGTAAAAAAGTTAGATAATTATTTTTTGTTTTCATTTGGATATCAATCTATTATTGTAAGAAACATGTTTTTGAAATTCTCTTCAACATTATATTTGTAGATAAAATGAGTCATAGAATACATTATCAACTTGATTGATAGACTTTGAGAGTTTTGTCACATGCGCTGGTAAATTGTAATTATAAAAATGAAATTTACTAAGCCTCAACAAACAAAAATTTCCTATTACATTGTAAATATAGCTGCATAACATTATTTTCATGAATAAAGAGAATATATAATTTTGCTTTGGCACTGGAAAATGTTTATATTATTTAAACTATTATATATATATATATATATTATATATATATATCGTATCCCTGTGGGATAACAACTATGAAGAGAAAAACATTGCAAAAAAAGGTTTAAAAAGTTCATCCTCTTTAGACTGTATATTGTGCGGTGTGTGTAAAAAAAACACTATCAATATTGAATATAAAGGTAAAAACTTTTTGTGATATTGAACCTCAGACTGATATTGGATTACTTAGGGGTTATTTGTCTGGGTATTGTATCTAGTTTTTTTTCACTCTCAGTTGCCAACCATGAAAAAATGTATTCCAATACAATTTTTGTATCTGCTATTCTGTACTTTTAATCAATTATCATTTGATTTTATGTATTATCCTCATTTACTTTTTGTGTTGAATATCTGCTAGTTTTGACATTATTATTTTTATATTCTTATCATATAGGAAGAATACATCATAAATGATTGATTTTCTAAGTTTATTGTGTGGTCAGAAAAATCTAAATATACAGGACTAAATAGAAACCATTTACTGAATTACTTTATATTTCGTGAAATAACATAGTTCTCTTTGTCCTTTTCTCCCACAGGTATTCATTATGAAAAATGTTAATACATATGTGTGAAAATGATTTTCCGACATGGATTTCTACAAATAAAACACTGGTACAAGAGGCATGAACAAATATAATTAAAATTATCCGTGTGAACTTTTGATCAACATTTTGAAATATTTTTCAATTAAAATGATATTTGAATCACACCCTGTGGAAAAACCTCATCTTCAAAGAATGCAAAGATCATACTTTTCTGAAAAATCACAAATTGTAGAAAATATGCCAAGAAACACTGGAGAGAAACCATATTCTTGTGATGTATGTGGATCTTCATTTTCAGAAAAAAGATATGTGGTTGAACATATGCGCACACACACTGGAGAGAAACCATTCTCTTGTGAAGTTTGCAAATCATCCTTTTCAACAAAGTCATCTTTGGTGAAACATATAAGAACACATACAGGCGAAAAACCATACTGTTGCAAAGTGTGTGGATATTCCTTCTCTGATGGTTCTCACTTAGCAAGACATATGCGAACCCACACAGGAAAGAAGCCACATTCATGTGAAATGTGTGATTCCTCCTTTTCAGAGAAGTCATCTTTAGTTAAACATATGAGAACGCATACTGGAGAAAAACCATTCACCTGTGAAGTTTGCAAATCATCCTTTTCGGAGAAAACATCTTTACTGAAACATGTGAGAACACATACAGGTGAAAAGCCATATTGTTGCAAAGTGTGTGGGTCTTCTTTTTCAGTGAAATCATCTTTAGTTAAACATATACGAACACACACTGGAGAGAAACCATATTCTTGCGAAATATGTCTGTCTTCTTTTTCACAGAAGTCATCTTTAGTGAGACACATGCGAACACATACTGAATAAAAAATATTTTTATTGTAAATTTTGTGAATCGTCGTTTGTCTGATAAATCTCACTGAGACATACAAAAATACCGGTTAAAAGCCAAATTATATTTCATAATAGTTCTTACTCTGTGATAGACATCCATAGGGATTTTTGAATTGATTAATGAAGCCATTTTGACATGCTAGAGGGACCTTCAATGAATAAAAATATCTTTTGTAGATATTGGAGACTATTTGCAAACTTTAGCACGATTCACCATAATGTTTGATTTTAGCCAGGCCAGCAAAAAAATTCATCAAATATGGATTCATTGTAAAGTATTAAAAAGGAAATCTCATTCCGATTTAAGCTTACAGAAGAATTGTATGCCCCAGAGCAAGTCATTTTGAACTAATTACAATAAGTTGTATCAAAATGGAACTTCCATGTTGACTGATAGCTATAAAGGAGATAATTGTTGGCCTACTTTCCAATATGATTTCATTGAAATTCATAGGGAATTCATCAAGAAATTGTATGGACTGACAGAGAATCTTTAGAGCTATTGCTTAGTGTGGGCACTTGGCCAGGATGTAGGGTAGTAATTGTGCATATATCCATTCCCAAATTTCATGACTTTCAAAGCCTATTGTCCACTTTTTCAAAAAATCTCATTGAAATTCATTGATAACTTCATGAAATATGTGTAGGGACCGAGAAATTTTCAAAATATTGGGTGCAATGTAGGGGAGCTGATTGTGCATGGATCCACTGTAAAAATTCATGACTTTTCTAATCTATTACCCGCTCTTCCACAAAATTTCTTTGAGAAATGTTGGTGATATTGTATGGAAAGGCAGAATTTTTTTGAGATATTTTGTAGTTGCCAACAATTAGCTATGATTTAGGGGAGATAATCGTACATGGATCTGTTTTAAAATTTCCTGACTCTGAAAGGTTAGGGTGCTAAAAAGTAACCTGATGATTCATGTTGGTAGTGATGAGATACCTTGTATGCTGTATGTTTTCAGTCAATGTAGGAAATTTATAATTAATCCTCTTACAAATAGAAAAGTCTGTGTCAAGTGCTTTGTGTACCAACTTCACTGCACTAACCAAAATGAAACTGAACCAGATTCTTCCTCTGTTCCTTGATGGCCGATTGAATTCCCCCCCCTCTCTCTCTCTCCATCTACTAGCCTATTCTCACATTTAAACATAGATGTTTATACAAAAAAAGCAGACTGATGTTGATGAAAGAGTTTTGTAGGTGGTAGAAATCCGTTCATGTAGTAACTAACAATGTCTGTTAGTACTCTGTCATGCTAGAGGATGCAACTGACGCAGAAAAATAGAATTTTTTGCTCTGATGACTCAAATACTAAATTTAAAGCACAATAAAAAGTCAAAAAACAAAATAAATGACAAAAAAGTGGTCAATAGAATGATATTTTTCAATACAATGCAAATCTCTATTATCCACATATAAAAAAAGAAATGTGTATATCCATATATATTTATATAAGCTATCATTTTTTACGGCACTGGTGAACTAGAATCATGGATAATATTTAGACCTGCATCCTTTTTCTATCTCATGATTAAGAACTCCAACAGTTTTTCTTTGAGTTGAGGAAAAATTTTATCTCCCAGTTAAACCGCTACACTTGGTATCAATGTTTGGTTTTCTGCATTTAAACACTGATTTACACTATTTTGAATTATTTTTATTCTATTTGCATACACTTGAAATAAGAAAAGAATTCTAGACTTTCATCAAAATAATTCTATATGGTTCATTCCTACTTTTGTTTCAAATTTGAGTTCTTGAAAAATAAATTACATTATGTAAAGAATTTTGTTTTTGTTTTTGTTTTCTGAACAAGTGTGGTTAGGAGTTGAAATCACCATCTCAGCTGGAGCAGTGTTCTTTCAACTGATGATTTATTCACCCAAGGATGAATGAAATTATTTGGTGGGTGAATAAAACTTGAAGAGTTAATGACTCAATTTACTTAGATATTTTTATTTTTTATAATTGAAAAGTAGTTTTTTAGGGATACATGCAAAATAAAAAAAATTTTTTTCTCAGAATGTAAATATTATAAATCTTAATAATCTTTCTGTACTTAATTTTTTTTACTTTCAGTTTTCTTCAAGTTAAGCAATAGTTTGAAAACTTGGATATAGTAAATTCTTAAAAGAAATAAATTGCATCATGTAAAAGCATTTTCTTCTAAATGATGTACTGCAATGTTTCTTGAATAAGTGTGTGATTCACGAATGGGTAAATAAAATTATTTTGGGGGTGAGAACAAAACTAGAGATGTGAATAAGCGCTGAATTAATTACCTCATTTTCTCAAATATTCATTTTTTTTATACTTGAACAAATAATTTTTCAGGTAAACGTATACAATAAGGAAACATTATTTCAAAAAATCTAGTTCCAAGTTCTGAAACCATTGTTTGCTTACTTTAACAGACAAAATTATCAAAATTTTTTAAAGTTTACCTGATTTTGTCACTCCCAGTTTATTTTACATATTTTCAACTCGTTCAAAAGTGATGAATGGAATAAAAACTTGAGAAATTGAGACTCTGGTGTGAGTGATGCAGGAATTAAGAAATTCCTATCTCAAGAATATTGAAGAAACTCCAAGGTTGTTATTTGACCCTTGAGAATTCAAAGATCTCCCATTTTGAAAGTCAAGTATACTGTTTAACCCTTTTGAGACTCAAAGGTATATATATATGTATAAATAACCTGAAATCTCTATGACTGCTGAGATATATATATGCCCTGTAGATCTTGTTTAGAAGTGTACCGGGGAAATATGTGACAAAAATGAAGAAAATGAGATTTTCCTGGGCTTTTACAACCAAAGACAATGATTTCATCAGAATATGAACCCACTCACCTCACAAATTTGTTTGCATTACATGACTGAATAAAGAAAACATCTTTGAAAAGTGAACCGTTGATTCTTTTTTTTTTTCTATTTGTTCCTGTGTTGAGAAATAGGTAGAGTAGTAAATGTAAAATAATGCCTATATTTTACAAAGGGATTTTAGTAGGTATTCCGGCCCTCTACTCTGGTGACATTGATTGGATGATGATCACATGTGTGTGTTTTGGAGTGTCCTATAGCCCTCAGCTCATACGTCTATCCTGTGCCATGTCAAAATAGGAAAAGGCAGATATTCAAACTTGGCGATAAGACCATGTGACTGTGATAGGCTTTGCATTCTACTTATCATAATTCACTCCTGATAATCCAGAAGTGAATAAAATGTCATTTATTCTAATTTACTACATGATGGACAGACTATTGTAAGAAGGAAAACACATGGAGTTTAATCAATATGCGCTTCCCAAGGTAAGGAGAATCAAGAGACAGGTTATCATGATTATTGGATAGTAAAAATCATTGCCATTTCATTAATGAGAGTTAAAGGTGTATATGCATTTGGAGCACTTGGTGAGGACACAATTGAGTAGCTGTGCGTATGTGATATGCCTCAACATCAGTGTTCCACCTGTGTTCAGGGCTTTTATAAAAAGACATCATTGGAAGTGAGGTTTTTGATTTATAGCTAAAAGAACGATTCTGTATTCAATTCTCAACTAAATGTATAGGGGGCACTACAGAATCAATGGCAGCCTTTGCCACGGGTGAAAATCTGATTTTGGTAAAACTTGCATGCACGGATGTAATTCATTGACCGGAGGTAAATATATAATAAAATTGCTTCCTTTGGTAGCTAAAGTATCTAGGTTTTTTCCTTTTTTGTTTCCAGCTAACTTCATAGCTAAAATGTTGAATAGGCTCGAAAATATACAATGGCCCATGAATTGTTTGAATTCAATTTTAATTAATGTATCATTTAGAAAAGTTTAAACATTAATTATCAACTATCACATTATCTCAAGGACGAGACCTTAGATGTAAAAGTAGGAGCTTATAGTGAGAATCAAAACGCCAGGAACCTTATTGAATATGATTTTAAAAGATATATTTAACAAAGTGAAATTCAAATATCTAAACATTTTGGAAACAATTGTATGATATCTTGAGTATTATAAGAAGAGAGAAACAAAAATATCAATTTATAGATTAAATAATATTATGAGTTTTTGATAATATATTTTTCAAAATATAATTTTAAACGGTAAATGAATCAAAATGAAATTTAAACATCCAAAGATTTCAGGAGACATAACATTTTTAGCTATAAAGTTAGCTGGAAACGAGAAATGAACAAATTCAGCCATTTTTAGCCTTCAAAGGTGGCAACTTCTTTTTGAAATGTTCTACAGTTAATTTACATTTGTGGGTGTTATTTTCAACGCTAATGTTTTTATGAAGATTTGAGTATCTTTTTAATCATCTTTTATTATTCTTATTATTCTTACTTTCAAAAGACAGTTTTTAAACGCTGCTTTCTTTTTGCATTTCTGTTGTGTAAATGAAGACGATAAAACATTTTATTTAAGGAACGGAATTATCTTTACACCGTTTTTCACGAATTTTATCTGTCATCGGACGAGACTTCTCTTTCTCGAAGGTAATTTGACGTCTGTTTTGTTTTGTTCTTTATCCTCAATGTTTCTGTCTTTGTACCATTCTTTTCAACTTCAATATTATTGATATGCATTTAATGAATAATAATAATTGTGCAAATTGCCCAAACAATCCTAACAGACTGACCAAGAAATTGTGACAGAGCTAAAAAGAGAAAGAAAGAGATAATTACATTGCAATTTCTGCGATGTTTTGGGGTGTTCGTTTTCTCGTGTGAAAAAGTTGAGTAAGAAAAATATGTCTGATATTTTGTATTTCATGATTGTTCTGCTGCTCGTTTTGGTGAAAAATGTTACTTTTCCTGATTTTATTTTCAATTGAAACAAATGCTTTGTTTCGATTATTCTACAATTTACTCTTAATAAATTTTTGTTTTTATAAAATTGGTTGTTTTAAAGAAAACTACATCCAGTTTAGATTATATTGGTTTTCCCTTTTGTTTAGTCATTTTATGTGATCGTATTTATTTATCAGAATCGGTATTGTTTGAAAGAAGGATTAAAGTTCCGAGGGAGGGGGGCGATGTAATTATTTTACGAAAATGAAATTGACATATTCATTTAAAAAAAAAAAAAAAATTTGTTCTAATTTCTTCGAGAACCAAGTGTATGTATTTTATTTCTTTGTGAATTCTTTTACACCTAATTACTCCTCGTGGAGAATGAAAAAAAAAAAAAAAAAAAAGAAGAAAAGCCCCCTAATTGACACATCTAATGAAAACAAAGTGAAATGAAACACTCCATCCATGTCTAAGTAGACATGCTCACGTTCCGCGTCGACATTAACACGGGCAATTGACACATGGAGAAAATTGCTAAACGCGTATGGAAGTCACGTAAAAAATCATTTGTGTACACGTAATAGAATAGGAAAAATTTTTGAAAATCGTGTAAGAAAATTGTTGCAATGTAAATAAAATGCAATCGTTATAATTTGAAAATTCCACTCATATATTTATCAAAAATCAGATAATTTTGATTAAATTTTCTGTACTTCTATTTAATGAAGGATGGAACTTTTTTTCGAAGAAGTTCCTATTCAAAATCCACGGGTCCTGTATGAAAACCTTTCTTGGGAATTAAAAAAACAAGAAAATGTAAAATATTGCTCTTTTTGGCAATTTCAAATATTTATTTGCTAACTTATATTTTAATGAAAAGGAAATATTGATATCCACAAATTTTTTTGTAGCAATCTTTGCAATTACAGTTTGTAACTGTCAAGACTAGATATCATTGGATCTCTTTTCAATTGACATCTTATTGGCAACAAAAGGAGCTAATATTTTATTTCTGTATCCAATTTCTCAATTTAAATGCAACCACATGAAAAAAAATACTCTCATTGTCATTTAAGCTAAATTTCGCTTTTTTGTTCAAATGAAGTTGGCCAAATAAACATATTTGTGTTGATCAAAAAAAAATCAAAAGGAAACTAAAAATAAGAACATATTCATACTGATAAATTTGACTCTGACAAAAATGCTTTCTAATGATAACTTATAAATAACTCAATTTAATTTAAATTTCATCTCTGTGTGTACATTCAAATCTTCTTAAGTAAACTAAAAGAACCTATTTCATGTTAGTTATTGATTGCTTAAAACTATTTGTTACATTTGAATAAATATTGATTAAACTTGGAGTTTCATTATTAAGTGCTGTGGTTACTTTTATATTATGTTGAGAAGGCTAGTTGAATTATTTTCAGAAAGTCTGTAAAAAAAAATCCTGATCTATGTTCATTGTTTCCTTTGTAAATAAACAAAAAACATCCATAGTGTGAAAGGAAAAGAACACTGAAGCTTTTAGAATTAAAATCAAGTTCTAAGTCTCCTCAACATTTCATTTTTTTTTAAATTTTCAACTGAAACTTCTTCATAAAAACTGTAAATACATCAGTTGTATGTTCAAATGAACTCTGACAACGATTCATACAAAAATTAATTTCAATATTTTCATGGTTCATTACATCTTGTAAATAATGTCCACTCAGATAGTATAATGGTAAGCATGCCTACCTCACACGCAAAAGGTCATTGGTTTGATTCCTGGTATGAGCAAGATATGTGAAAAACTTTTCTTTCGATGAATCCTCCTGTGTACTCGGCAACTGATTCGGTACATTGCATCCTACGGGGGGGGGGGTCTAAAGTCCTAATCTCAACCATATTTGAGACTCACAAGGATCGCTAAGCTGATGCATGCAACAGAAACCAGGACTTTGTCACCAGCCGTGATATATCATTTCAGGTTGCATTCAAAGAGATGTCACATTTTACCATACGTTGCCTACATCTCGTGAATTGGAAAAATTAATTATAATATTGCATTTTATATTGTTATGATCCTCATATTTTTCTTCATTTTATTGAAAATCCAAGTGAAAATAGAAGAAATTCCTTATAAACAAAATGAATAAGAAAGTAAAATTCTTGTTTAGCAGCCAATTTGGTGTCAATCGAATATGAGTTTCAATGAAGTCATCCTATGTCAGTGATGAGATACTCTGTGATTGCCTTGGATTTCTAGAATATTTTGATTAGTTGAATTATTATTGAAAATTTCCACTTTATTCTTTCTCTATTTGTACCAGACTGAGATATTGTTGTCATAATTCAATGATGGTGATCGATCAAAATTGGTCATTTGGAAAGTATTCTTTACATTTTCTTATCTTTCACTTTATTTTCCGATAGAATCTTTTTTCCTTTTTTTTTTTTAGTATGGAAGCCCAAAAGTCAACTCAAATATTTTTGTTTTGTTTTTAGCTAATTGAAAGACTTATTCTGAACACTATTCTTGATACAACCCTTATAAAGTCTTTCAAGATATTAAAAACAACAAAGATGACAATAATTGACCAAAAAATATGAAATACTGTATATACAGAACAACTGTTTCCCTCTTTCACTCTGTCATCCTTCAAATAATGGTCAAGTGCAACCAAATATCGGGTGCATAATCAATGAACTTGAAGGAAGAACTTTGACTATTTGATTTAAAAAGAAAATTCTTTTCTTGTGTTTTAAAGGTTGGTTCCATTCTCAATGTACCTATAATGAGCCTTACATTCAGTTCAAATATCTTTTTCCTGTCTTGTTTCCCGCTGCCATTCACTCAATTTGAATGGAAAACGATTTCATATTGGTAGACAACAATCTTCAAGTTTCTAAGAATTGAAATTAAATTATTTCATTAGGGTAAAAACACTATAGCTAAAAAGGGATTGATTTTTTTCTTAAATTCAGTATTCAATTATTAAAAAAAAAAAGTTTCTGCACAGTGACCCCCCCACTTCCATTCAATATACATGTACATGCTAGCAAGAATCTGCCTGATAAGTATGAATTGTAAGTATCTGAATTCATAGAATCCTATCCAGTTTCTAAGTTCCTATTTCTCTAAATAATATAGTTTTCTTTGTTTCTTTTTTAATTTTCCACAGGTATCCATTTTGAAAAATATGAGTTCATGCCTGTGAGAAAAATTTCAGACATGGATTTTAACAGATGAAACATTTGTGCAAGAAACATGAACAAATACACTCTCTAAAAATTATCAATGTGAACTTTACATTCTAAGATATTTTTCAGTCAAAATGACATTTGACAACACACTGTACAAAAATTAGATCCTCATGAAATGCACAGCTCATCCTATTTCAATAACTCAGATATTGTTGAAAATATGCCAAGATACAGCGGAGAGAAACCTTTTTCTTGTGATGTATGTGGATCTTCTTTTTCAAAGAAGATATCTGTAGTGGAACACATGCGAACACACACTGGAGAGAACTCTTTTTCTTGTGAAGTTTGCAAAACATCATTTTCAACAAGGTCGTCATTAGTGAGACATATAAGAATACACACAGGTGAGAAGCCATATTGTTGCAAAGTGTGTGGATCTTCCTTTTCGCAAAGGTCACACTTGGTGGGACATCTGAGAACACATACTGGAGAAAAACCATTTTCTTGTGAAATATGTGGATCTTTCTTTTCAACAAAGTCATCCCTAGTCAAACATGTGAAAATACACACAGGAGAGAAGCCATATTGTTGCAAAGTGTGTGGATATTCCTTTTCTGATAGATATCACTTAGCAAGACATATGCGAACACACACTGGAGAGAAGCCACATTCTTGTGGAATTTGTAAATTTTCATTCCCGGAGAAGTCATCTTTAGTTAAACATATGCAAAGACACACTGGAGAGAAACCATATTCTTGTGACGTATGTGGATCTTCCTTTTCAGATAAGTCATATTTAGTTACACATATGCGAACACACACAGGAGAGAAGCCATTTTCTTGTGAAGTTTGCAAATCATCCTTTTCAGATAGGTCATCATTAGTAAAACATATGAGAACACACACTGGTGAAAAGCCATATTATTGTGAAGTTTGTGGATCTTCCTTCTCAGTGAATTCATCTTTAGTTAAACATATACGAATACACACCGGTGAGAAGCCGTTCACTTGCAAAATATGTCAGTCTTCCTTTTCACAGAAGTCATATTTGATTAATCATATGCGGATACATACTGGAGAGAAACCATATCCTTGTGAAATTTGTGAATCTTCCTTTTCAGAGAAATCAGCTTTAGTTAAACATATGCGAACACACACTGGAGAAAAACCATATTCTTGTGATATATGTCAATCCTCCTTTTCACAGAAGTCATCTTTGGTGAGACATATGCGTACACACACTGGGGAGAAACCATTTATTTGTGAAGTCTGCAAATCATCTTTTTCAGATAAATCCCATTTAGTGAGACATATGAAAACACATACAGGTGAGAAGCCATATTCTTGTAAATTGTGTGGATCTTCCTTTTCACAGAGGGCTTACTTGTCGGGACATATGCAAACACACACTGGAGAGAAGCCACATTGTTGCAAAGTGTGTGGATGTTCCCTTTCAAAGAAGTCACATTTCATACGACATATGCGAATACACACTGGAGAGAAACCGTATCCTTGCAAAATATGTAGATCTTCCTTTCCAGCAAAGTATTCTTTAGTGAGACATATGCGCACACATACTGGAGAGAAACCATATTCTTGTGAAACATGTGGAACTTCCTTTTCACAGAAGACATCCTTGGTGAAACATATGCAAATACACACTTGATAAAGGCCTTATTATAGTAAAGGGTGCAGATGATTCCTTTTCACATGGCTCACCATTGGCACTACATATTTGAACTCATATGGTTGAAAGACAATACGGTTGTGAAATGTGCAGATCTTCCTTTCTAAATGAAATCTCATTTGTTATGACACATTCCCATCAAGTTAATGTTGATTTCATTTTCATATTTACAACTACATCTATGAAGAGAAGTACTATTTGTTAGAATTGTGCAGGTTATTCTTATCAGAAGTAAGATATGTGCCCACCCATGAATATGTACTTGAGAGAAGACATTCTAATAAATTATATGGGCTTTATTTTTTCTCCTATCTCAGAACCCTATTTGATGCAGCATATAGGGTAGTGATGATCACTGATTTTTGATGACATAGAAACACCCGAAAATTAATAATTTTATTGTAATATTCTTTGTGTTTTTGAGGTGAAAGATTGTAGAAAATTCTCATGTAGAAATTATCTGTTTATACATTTTGAACTCAGAGATATTTGTGTTTCAAAATTTGTTTACACCTAGCAGACTGGTGTACTTTGAGAATTTTCAATAAAAAATTTTGTGCAAAACATAGTTTCTTATATTTTGTTCTTAATAAAATCTTTTATTTTAACAATTACCCAACCAGGTTTTTACTGGTTTTGATGTGGGTTGGATCAATTCTAAACGTCTAATAATCTATATACACTGTGATGTAAAATGCATTAGTTGAGAAATTTCCTTAATCATGTTTAATTGCTGAATATACTTGGAGAATATTACAAGAAATCTTTCAAGTCAGTGGAAAATTAAATCTGAGTGGACACAGATTTGAACCAAATGGAGTATTTACATCAAACATTCAAGAGGAAACAATCTTTTTCATAAGGAGTTGTTTTTTCAGCATTATTTTAGATTGTAACTTAAAAACAGGCATCAAGTTTGTTTTTATATTAGGTTGTCTTCTATTATAAATGACAAATGTCACTGTATCCCCACCTTGACTATTGGCATAGTCGACCCAAGCGAAAGTTTCAAAATAAAAAAAGATTCAGAATTTTTTCAAGGTTTAGAGGGGGTCCTGTTTATAATGTAACTCTAATTCTCAAATGAACCCATACTTTCAATCTTATACACATACTAACTGAGAAACCTCCTGATAGTGCAGGTTTCAGCTAGTTGTACTACAAAAAGTTGACCAAGTTGATTGTGCAGCTTTTCTAGATTCAGCAATTAATAATTCCCCTTGATTCTTACCAAACAGAGAAATTTCTCCTGTAGATTTGATTCTTATTGAAGGCTTTCCTGGATCTCAATGTAATTATATTCCTTTTTAGATTTCCATTATGTATACTTCATTGCCAGTAAATGAAGTGTCAAACAGTTACAGAAAGCTGTGCACTCTCCATATCCCAAAGCAAATTAAGATGTACAACAATCAAAATTTAAAATACAGCAATGTACTTGAAAAACTACAGTAACCTAATTTCAAAATACAGCCAGGTAATCAAGTGCTCCAGTCAAATTAAAAATACAGCAACCAAATTAAAAGATATGCAAAGGAAATTTAGAAGCATTCTAGTCAAATTAAAAAGCGAACTGAATTTAATGAATGAGAAGGTAAATGCTAGCATGGATCCAGAGGCTTTCCCCTGGGTACTTGCTTGGTAAAGACAAAAAGATTCATTTTAGTGCCCTAAATGAATAGAAAAAATCCAAGTAGTGTTGGAAAAATTTTTTTCATATAATTGTACGAATACATTTTTATTTGGACCCCCTCTCCTTCAATACTCGTTATATTTTTTTTTCCATTCAGATACCCCTGCTGATAAAACTCTTTGGATCCCAGACCTGTGCTAAAAAAAAAAAGATATATTTGGATGCCCCTTGCCAAAAATCTTGGATTTGCCCCTGCATGTATATACAGATAATGTAGTGGTCACTGCAAACCTTAATATTTTCAAAATAAAATTAGTTGAAACATACCGTTGGGCCTTGGTTCTTCATTAAGAACATTTGACGCCTCCCTCTGGATTTATTATTGGGATGGGTATCTGCTGGGGGCCATTCATTTAGGGTTGGATTGGGGGTTTAAAAGTTGAAATCTTAAAGTCAATAAAGGATAATGGTGCTGTATGATTCTTTTATGTAACCTCATATGAAAAGATGGTATTATTCTCAGGTTGCCACTTACATATATTCCAAATATATCCTGGAAATGCATTCTCTTGCTACCCACTGTAAAAGTGGCAGGAAATGCTCATGAATATTGTTATCTATATTCCTACTCTTAAACCTATTGAAACAACACTGAACAGTTTGCAGCATAATAGTGTTTACCCAAGATGTTTTGTTGATATTATTGGCAGCATTATGTCTTAATTTGAAATCATACTTGAAAATTATCCTAACTCCTTGAGTAAACACCATTGTAGTTGATAGCTCAAAAGCCTCTAATAATGATGAATTATATCCCTCTTTATATTAAATCTACTAACCAACTCCCCCCTTTATGTGATAATTTATTGAATCAGTTCACATGTCTTGTTAATTTTCTTGACCTATTTTTTGATTTGCTTGATATATTTGAAAATTTGGTTGCTTTATTTCTTTCATCTTTTTGCAACAATCTAATATAAGATAACAAAACAAATTTGATGTTGGATTTTACAAACAAAACAGATGTTTATTCTACCTTGAATTTCTTTTGACCCCAAACAAATAACAACATTAATATTTGTTTCAAATATCAGCAGTGAAAGTGGAATTTACAATAACAAGAAAGTCTGCTAGTGATAGTTTCTTATAATTGATACTTTAATGGTTAGAGGATCTTGAGTTTGATTTCTGGTGTGTAGAAAACTCTTCGTTAAAACAAATTTCTGTGCACACCCAACTGTTAATTGAGTATATTCTAAGCTGTGTGAGTAGGGTAGGAGTATCCCTTGGTGGACTTTCATCCAGCCAAAGGAATAAAGTTCTGGTCTCGACTGGACTTGATTCTTGCAAGGATCACTAAGTTTATATATGCAACAGCAACCAGAACTTCAATGGCTTCCATACTCCATTTGAATTATCTCTTGAGAGATAGAGCACCTTACCCTTTTTGATGATAAGAAAGTTTCCTCTTATATGCTTGATAGAATTATTATATACTTAATTGAGTATTGATGAAGGCATAGTAGGTGGTTACTTGCCTTTTTAATTTGCTTGGTATATTTTTCAATTTTGTTGGCATAGATTCTGTCACCCAATAAAAACAACCTAAACATAGGGGCATACTTGATTGACAGAGGGAATGTTTTAAAGTAAAAAAGTTTTGAAAAAAATATTCTTCAAAAGGTTTTAGAGGGGAAGTTCTATTTACAGTGTAACTATAATGCTTGACTGGACCATTCCCATTCAATACTCATGTATATATTTTATTTATTTAGTATGTTTATATATAATTCTTCAAAGAGTTCAAAGTAAAGGGAAATCATTTTCCCTCCTTTAGGGAATCAGGTGTGAAGAAAATCCTTTCCTCATTTTAATGGGTCGAAAGTATTGGAAAATGTTTTCCCCTGTATGGCTCCAAAAAGGAAGAGAAACTTCTTTTCCTTGAGGGGACTAAAGTGTGTGGGGGGAGAACATTTTTTTACAAATCTGAAAGCTTTAGTCTTTTTCTTATTTTACTTTTGAATATTTAATCCGTCATAGATGGGTATTCCACTTAGTAAGAAAATAATTCTGAATGAATATTTGTACAAATATCTCTCAATCAACACTGTTTTGTTCAAGGTAGTTAAATTAATTGTGACCATCCCTCCCTTAAAAATTTTGATTCATGTGGTTTCAAAAGAAAGATACTGATCTCGTTTTATTTTTTTTGTCAACTAAATTGTCTAACACTAGAACAATCCTCCATGTGTTATTAATGAAATATGAAGTGGATGATGTGAAATTCACATCAATGAAAGGGTAGCTGGTACTGACAAAGATGTTGCATCCAGAGCTCCTGCTGAACTGCAGAAAGAACTTGAAGAAAATTAAGATTATTGCTAAATTTTCAATGTGGATGAAACCTTGACCAGATGTTTCACTGATGATTTCCTATATGGATATTCTGTTGAGAGGATTTAAAAATCTGTTTGAGTTTAAACTAATGAAGCTATGTATCTATAATATGGTGATCAAATTTTGACATACATCAAGCAAATTGAGAAGACAAGTGAATGAGTAATCACATTCAAGTGTACACAAACATACGGAAATGATATCAACAAAATTTCAGATTGAAATGTTTTATGTACTCCTGACTGTTCTTTTCACAATATTTCCAGAAAATTTTGCATGAATATCAATGAATTTCTGTAGAAACGAGGAGAATAAGTTTCCGTAGGAATCAGAAAAATTTTCTGAATGGATCCATGCAGAATTATCCCCCCTATATCCCAGCTAATGTCGACAACCACAAAATATCTCAAAAAGTTATCTGCCTGCCCACACAATATCTCTTGAAATTCTCAATAAATTTCAATGAAAATATGTGGAAAAGTCGGCAAAAAATCAAAAAGAAAGTAATTAAATTGTGGAGCGGATTGATACACAATTTCCTCAATGAATTTCAATGAAATTTGGTGAAAGGATTGGAAATAGATTAGAAAATAAGTGATTAAATTTTTGGGTATCCATACACAATTACCTCCCCTTCACCTGTCCGCACCATGCAATAGCTCCAAAAGTTCTCTAGCTGTCCACACTATATCTCAAAAAATTCCCTATTCTATGGAAGGGTGCGAAATAGGCCCCCAAAAGAGTGATCAAATTTTAGGTCAATCAACAGTTGCCTCCACTACGTTACAGCATCAGTGCGCGAGGATGTTTCTCTTTAAAACAAGGATTCATGACATTTGATTGACAATATCACAAAGGTACTTTCTCTTAGACATCGTTAATTTGCACACTTTACTCAGTATGAAATTTCTTATCTAATGATATAATACAATATGCCCATATTGGGGGGAAAAGTTTTTTGTTTTTTTTGTTTTTTTTTTTCTTCACCTGAGTACCACAGCAAAAATCTGCCATAATGAAAAATATTGCAAACATTTTTTTGCGTCAGGAATGTTAACGCAAGATATTCTCAGTCATCATCGATTGAAGATACCTATAGCATGTCCAATTGGTTTCATTGGTCAACTCAAAAATTCTTATTGGGCTCAACTGGAGCTTTTTAGTATTCTTCAGAAGAATATAACATCGTGTACCTACTATATATAGTTGCAAAACTTGGATATTTTGATTAGTCAATTATGTATCATGAATCAATTGTCAATTTTACTTTTGAGTGGTGCTTTGTATTCGGTAAACGCAGCTTCAATATACAAGGGGTTTTGATGAATGGCAACCAAAGAAACCAACCTATGTTTTATTTCAAACGTCACGATATCAATTATCTCCCTTTGGTTGTCTCCTGTGATTGACGTTCTTTTATTGTTTAGATTGAAAATGAAATAATCTTAATTACGTTTTATTACAAATAAAAATTAACCTTGAAATATTTAGTTTATTTTAGACTGTGTTGGTTTTCCACGTTTTTCGATGTTGTATCCCACCGTTTGATCTGACAACAAATTGCTGACAGTTGTAATGTGAGTGGACATTTTTATTTTTTAATCCAGCTTGAGGAATTTATTTGATCGCCAATTCAGTTCAAGAATGAATTGAAACTTTCTTTGTTTTTTTTTAATGAAAACTTCTGGGTGATTTTTTATGCATTTCATCCGTGTTTTATTTTGAAATAATAAAGTCGTTTCAACTGAAATTTTCCGTAACATTTGGTTTACAATGAATGTTGTTTTTATTTACTGCACCGTATGTATCTGTTTTTATGTAAGTCTCTTTCAAAACAATTCAGTATGTTGGTCATTTGAAAATATTTGACTTTCAAACTATTGATCCACAGCGAAAGCAACTTGAAATTCGATTTTTTTCTCAAGCCTTGAGGTCGACTAGAAAAGTATCAATTTTGATTTTTTTTTTCTAACTACAACCTTAAACGCCTGTAAAAATCTGATCATTGAAAAAGATTAAAGTATTTGTATCTTCCGCATAGATTTTCCTTTAAATGTGAGAAAATGTATTTTTAAAAGCGTTGTTTTCTTTTATTTGCTAATGAAGACGAGAAATCATCTTCTGGAAGGAACGAAATGAATGTCGACACCGCTTATCAATTTATTGTGTTAGCAAACGAGACTTTTCTCACAGGTAATTTGATATTTGTAATGTCTTTCATTTATTTATCAGTATTCATAAATATCTAATTCTTAATGCAAAACAAATACTTACTGACGTTAAAAATATTTTTTGTTGATATCTTCTTTATATTGTTGTAATTACATATTGCCTGTTTTTATATTAATCTGATAATGAGCAAGTTGAAAGTGCTCCACACTGTATCGATGATTGAAAAAAAAAACTTTCTATAAGAGGAATAGTGATGACAAACTTGTAGTAATTAATCACTTCTAAACTTGGAAGTGACTTTCGATGGTACACCTTCATGTAATTCTCACCGAAAATCGACACCTAGAGAAGTTTTAAAATCTGAGAAAAAACAGCATGTTTGATTTTAATCAAATTTTCGATACTTATTTATGGAAGGACAAATTATTAGTTTGAAAACTTCAATTTCTATATTGAATACATTAGTGATTTTTATTTTTATTATTTAGCAATACGTTGTGAAGGGCAACGTAATTATTTCCTCATAAAATCGATCCAAGATTGTTGTAAAAATGTTTTAAACATTCCCTTCAACATTTTAACATTTGTCCTTGTGGTTTAATAAATTGTAAATATATGAAATAAGATACTCTTTACCAAGCCTCAACGAACAGAACCTTTCAATTACATGGTAAATTTAGTTGAATAACATTTTGTTTAATAATAAAAATCATAATTATGCTCAAGGACTGAAAAGTATTTATATCATTTGAACCATTATTTTCCTAAGTATCTAATTAGCACTTCTGCAGAATAATACCTACTCTAGATTGTACATTATGCATTACTATTTATATTGAATAAAGATATTTTGTGACATGTGAACTCAGCTTTATTACTTGTAATGTAAATCTTCTGGTTATTGTGTCGAGATACTTTTGTCTTTCAGTTGCCAATGATGAAAATATATATTTTAATACAATATCTGTATATGCCATTCAGTACTTTCACCAATTTTTATATCTACTTTTCATCTCACATAACCGCCATCTTTGATGATGTATAAGTTATGAAATGCAATGCCCTTTCTGATTGATGTTCTAAATCAACCATATTGTGAGGTAGAAAAATGATCTAAATATACAGGAATTGATTGATACTCTTTACTAAGTTACTATATATTTCCTTTAACAACAGTTTTCTCTGTCTGTCTTTTTCTATTTTTCCACAGGTTGGAAAATATTGGTATATATACATGGAAATATTTTTTTCACATGGATTTTCAACAGATGAAATATCAGTGCAGAAGACATGAGCAGAGATAATTTTTAAAATTATCAGAATGAGCTTTTAAATAGCCATTTCAAAATATTTTTCAGTTATAATGACATTTGAAAAACACATCGCACCTTTGTAGAATGCAGAGGTCCTCCTTTTCAGAAAAATCAGATATTGCGACAAATATGCAAAAACACACCGGAGAGAAACCATATCCTTGTGACATATGTGGATCTTCCTTTTCACAGAAGAAAAATGTAGTTGAACATATGCGAACTCACACTGGAGAGAAACCATTCTCTTGTAAAGTTTGTGAATCATCCTTTTCAACTAAGTCATCTTTAGTAAGGCATATAAGAACACACACTGGTGAGAAGCCATATTGTTGCAAAGTGTGTGGATCTTGTTTTTCAGACAGTTCACATTTGGTAGGACATAGGAGAACGCACACTGGAGAGAAACCATTCTCTTGCGAAATATGTGAATTTTCCTTTCCAGAGAAGTCTGCTTTAGTTAAACATGTGAGAACACACACTGGAGAAAGACCATTTTCTTGTCAGATTTGCAAGGCATCATTTTCAGATAAGTCATCATTAGCAAAACATATGAGAACACACACAGGTGAAAAGCCATACTGTTGCCAAGTGTGTGGGTCTTCCTTTTCACAGAGGTCACTTTTGGTAGGACATGTGCGAACACATACTGGAGAGAAACCATTTTCTTGCAAAATATGTGGATCTACCTTTTCACAGAAGTCAAATTTAGTTACACATATGCGAAGACACACTGGGGAAAAACCATATTCTTGTGAAACATGTAGATATTCCTTTTCAGCAAAGTCATCTTTAGTGAGACATAAGCGAACGCATACTGGAGAGAAACCATTTACTTGTGAAGTATGCAAATCATCCTTTTCAGATAAGTCACAGTTAGTGAGGCATATCAAAACACACAGTGAAAAGCCATAGTTTTGTAAAGTGTGTAAATCTTAAATTTTAAAGATGTAAAATAGGACATTTACCAACATACTGGAGAGAAGCCATATTGTTGCATAGTGTATAGATATTCCTTTCCAAAGAAGTAACACTTGTCATAACATATGAAAACACACTGGAGAGAGACCATATTCTAGTGGAACATAAATATTTTTCACATGAGTAACATTTGGTTCAACACATGCAAACTCATAATGGTGCGAGGCTATTTCCTTGTGAAGTTTGCAAATCATTCTTTTCAATGAAGTTCCATTTGTTGCTTTACTTGCAAACATGCGCTAGACCCTCCTCCCTTTATATCTGCTGAGTCTATGTATGTCGATTTCAACATCTTATTTACAACTCAAAAGAAGTCATGTTTGTTTGAATTATGTAGGTTATTCTTCTCAGAAGTCAAATATGTTTCCAATAGAAAATTTTAGCTCAAAACACATACAGATTTTTAAATCTTACCAGAAATAAATGAACAATTTATAACCAAAATTCAACCTTCAAAAAAGATCTTCAATCATTGCAATAAATTTCAAAGGAGCCTTTAAAAAGTGTGAGAACATTGCTTATATAGAATGTTGAGAAACCACAGTCATGTTGAGGATGGTGATCTCTTGTCTAGTGAGTCAAATTAAAGTCATCATAAGCAGAACTATACTGTCTATAAACCATATCCTTCCCCCGTAATATATAGACCTGAATTTTCTAGAAACCCACAATCCATGAAATATATTGTATAAAAGAGTTGAAATCTATTTTTGTAAAGTGTGTGTATCTTTTTACAGAAATCATGATAGCTTTGATATATATATATAGTCCAGTCAAAATAGGTTTTTACTTAGAAGGAAATGAAACCCAGTCAAATTTTCACCACTAACAGAGTTGTTAGCAGACAATATCATAGCCAAAATCCTCTCAAATCTGATCTTTGGGAAAAATAGTTATGAACGTGTGAAACATAACTTTATTAACCAAATATATCAATCAGATTTGGAACTGTTCTTGCACAGTTGCAAAAGTGTAGCAACTCCTTTTCATTAAAATAAATTAGTGTGGAACTAAATCTGAAATTTACTAGGTATGTTGGTCTAGATATGGAAATACTAGAGCTGTCCCACGTCTAATGTCACTTTCTTCTAGCTATCAGCTATAAAAAGAGTAACTCTTGTTGTTCAGTGCTCACTCCTGGCTAGTTTTAGCCATATAATACCTGTATGCTATTTGGGATACATATTTCTTTTCTTTTCTTCTTTTTTTTTCAAATCAATATTTTTTGTATGATACTTGCAATATAAAAAATGCTCTCAAGTTTGTTTATGTACAGACAGAAATATAAATTTATTTGCAACTCATCAACTTTTGTAGAACCAAAATGTGATAATGTGAGTTGAAATAGTCATATATACTGCTTTTTATACTTGGCAGCTCACTATAATTTTTTGACAGCAAAACAAAAAGTAAATAATCTGAAATTGTCTAATTTAATTTTCTTTCAATTAGTGGTTTTAAAAAAAAATGATTTTTGCAATAAATAACTCTATTTTCAAAATAAAATTTACATCTCCATATTTTTGATACAGACAGCAAGAGTAAGAGCTGACATTATTAAAGAAGATGAGAATATGTTTGATACTAAATTTCAATTGTCATTCAAGAGCTTACAGGTAATGGAGCTGCGGCGAAAAATGTGACCATTTTAAAATGAATTTGACCTGAAAATGTAACCCATTACCCAGCCTTGAAACAGCAACATGTTTTCTCTGTTGATTTTCAGAATAAAATTGCCAAAAATCATCCTAGGGTTTTTATGAAAAATTTCACAAATCAATGTTGAATAGTTTTTGTGGTAGGCCATCACATACTAACAGAAAATTATCATTGGTGAATTATAGCTAGATAATAAAATGTATATTCAGTATTGCTTTTATATACGTCCCTACCAATCTTTTATAAAAAATTGGCTTTTCTTTCAAACCAAACTTACCAATATTTTATTATTTCTAGTGTAGTATTATACAATCAAAATGGATATTATTAGGTAAGTTTCATTTATTACCAAACTTACACCTTTGAAACACTGTAACTGAAAATATGAATTTGGTGAAGTCTAAAATGAAGCACACCCCTGTGGAAGAAGTTATTCAAAATCAATATTTGGTGTGATTGCCTTCATTTTCTACCACTGCTTGTAGTCTTGATGACACTGACCTCACTGAATTTGCAGAAAGTCACTGGATTGCTTTTTCTCTCAAGATAATGAAAAATATTAAAAATTCAATTACGTGTATGAAAAAGATGTCTGCCGATGCATGGATCATTTGTAATTAGTATCATGAATTTCCTTGCCCCCTAAAATGTAGATTTGGTGACTGGAATGTTGACCCTAGGTTATCTGGGAGTTGAAATATTGAAAAGCTAGTATTTGAAGGTTGCCATTTTTTAAAATCCAAGATGCCTGCCATACTGACTTCTGAGAAGATGGAATCAAATATGTTCTGATTTGTTATCATAGAAAATATGCAGAAATATATAGTTTTCATATATCACTACCCCCAATTTGGATATACTGGACAAGACTAAGATATCTTTTTTAACAATCATTTTCATTGTTCTCAATGTAAGCTAAATGGATTTTGAGAGTCAGATAATCAAATAATATAGATACATCTCTACAATATAAAACATTAGTTCAGTTATTTTTAGATTTGGTCATGCATTAATGCTAGTGCGCTGCATGGGACCTGCATACCCTGTAAATGCAGGTAGGGTGCTAAATGCGAGGGGCACAATATATCTGAGGAACCCTGAAAAATCCAAAATTAATCTGGAAAAAAAGGTAGAAAAAATGAATACCATACACTGAAACTGGGAAATAACCATATTAAAACTAAAAATGAATTTGCTTATAAATTTAGTTGAAATTAGCTTCTGGTTCAAAAGATAATTCTTCTTGAGTTTCAATATTTTCAATCGTTACATATGAAATCTTTTTTACATTGCATATAATAATGCTAAAAGTGAGAGATTATCTTATCTAATTGGATTTTTTTTCAGATTCAGTGTAAACATCAATAAAAATCATTTGATAATAGTTTATTATCTCTATTTGGAGGTATTTGGACCATTAACTGCTATGATGTCTATCCAAGAAGGTACACAAAATTTAGTGCTATATCGAATCAAAAAAGGTTAAAGAAAGAAAAATTGATCAATGAAATTTACTACAGAACTGATGAATAATATGTAGAAAGTGTATGATGGAATAAATCGTGCTTATATCAGATGAAAAACAAAATGATAAATATGTTTTTTAACGGTAATATATGGTTACTTAGGCCTTTCTCTCGTTTTGATTTAATCCCATCCCAATTTAACCCTGCTGTTGTTCAACCCATCCGTCAATGCAATGTGTAGCAGACGTTGCATTCCATGGAGTCTTGCAGTCGTCAACCAATAAGAGTACAATTAATAACACCATAACATCATTTACTGTGTCTCATCTGGACCAGAGAGCATCATCATTGGATTGTGAAAGACTGGTGTCCTGTTGCCTGGGCAGACAAGTCATAATTCCAGCTCTCTCAGGCTAACAGTGTAGTTTGCCTTTAGAGTAGACTGCATGGGGCTATAAATCTAGTCTGTCCACAGGGTGTTCTGAAAGCTGGTAGTGGTGTTGAATGTGTTCTGAGTTTGCAGAGGCAGCTTATGAAACTGGAGTGTTAAGTGTAATCTAGGACTTGGACAAAACCCCAACACTTGAAGTCTGACGAAGCTGTTTTTTTTTTTTTGAATTAAAACAAGCAAAAAATTTGATTGATTGGTGACAGTAAAAGTTTTTAACTGGTCTCAGATTCTAAATTCAAAGTTTGTTTTTTTTTACTTTGAAAAATTGAAAGTAAACATCGTATTGATTCTTATTCATCATCTGGTCTCATGTTCTCTTTATGTTTCCATCTCATATTTTTAAAGCTCAATAGTTTCAGGCATCCAAAAATCAAAAAATGCTACCAAACTGAATCAATTTTAGAAAAACATTTTAAAGCTTAACAATATTAGTTTGTTTTTTTTCTATTGTTGCTAGCTGGGTCAGCCATTTAAGAAATGGGGATGGTAGGCTGGAGGTGAATAAAATTGTCTGTCAAAATACACCTGAACTTATGATTAAATGAAATATCGGAGAGAGTATAAACTCATTTGCTATATTTATTTGTATACTTTTATTTTGCATGAATACTTCATTATTGAATGATGGAGGAATTTAGATAGAATAGATAAGGAATTCAAATAGAAGAGGTTATGTTGGCGCCCTATGTATATATATCTTTTGAAAAAGTAATTTTATGTAGTTAGGTAAAAGCTCTACCAAGGAGAAATATTGGCACATTTTTGAAGATAAGAAACTTGTACTTGCTTCCTTCCTTCCTTCACTGAAGAAGATGACCACCAAACTGAGGACTATGAGAAAAAAAAGTATGAACCACTGCTGACAACTTTGATTTTTCCACCTGAGACTGCTTCAAAAATTGGCTAAATCTTTTCCACTATTGGCTAACTTTATGGCTAAGAAAAATCAAATAATTCTATGCTAAGATTCTTGAAAAAATCATCCATAAAAATTGTGCATTTACTTTTAATTAACTTACCAGATTCGTAATGGATTTGCTGAAAAAATCTTAGTATCTGACTCAAAAAATATTCCCAAAGCAAAATTTACAATCAAAATTTAGTTTTTAGTTCATTAATCACCGTAGAATAACTCTCTGAGTCTCAGTGCAGCTCAATTCCAAAATGATGAAGACAGTAGAAACACAACACCATTCTCCCTCTCCACCCAACCAACATTTTCCTCCAAAAACATTTTCTTCTTTTTCTTCCTCTTCTTTGGGAGTTCAGTATCATTTTCTTTACTGGATTTTTACTTTAAATGAATTCAATGCAGTTTAGAGCCATAAGATACGAGACAAATATCAAAATAGATAATAATAATCAAAACAGAAATGAGTCAGGAAGTTTTTATTTATGCATGCAAAAAGTGAAGTAGACATTTCATATGTAGGTAGATTCAATTGACCCTACTTAGAAGAGCGTTAATGAAATAGATAGTTTATCAGAAAGTTTTGACAATATGAAAGTGATTATAATGATATATCGTTAATGAATTTCAGATATTTAGCTGCCTTTTATTCCAGCTGAAATTAGTAAAAAATCACCAGCCTTTTAGAATCCATAGATTTTCCCTAAATTTTCAGATCTTTCTATCATTGGTTTCTGTACTAGTCTCACTAGCTTCATCTCCACATGTGATCTCTGCAAATCCAGATTGTGAGTCCTGATGTCCAGTGTATTATTGCAACATGCCCAAACCATTGCTATTTGAGTCTTCTAATGGTGAGTTCAAAACCTAAAGGCCAACCACATATCTACTGACATCAGTCCTAAATTCCATTCATCTTCACTCACTTATTTACTTGTTGTCCCAGTTTGCAAGAACCAGTTATCTGCCTGGCTTCATCACTGGTACGGTTTCTAGTTTTTTTACCATGACTTGAATGCATCTTCTTCTCAATGTGAAAATCTGTAAAGGGTTTCTCACATCGTAATATCACATATCACTTACCTCATTCACTCCATTAACTTATCTATGCCTCAAACTGAACCAACAAGAGTATTCTCAATGCTGTTCTCTTTGTGCCATTCTTTTCAACTTCAACATTATTGTCATGAATTTAATGAATAATACAGAGATTGTTGTAAATTGACTAAACAATCTTAATAAACTGACTAAGTAATTACGACAAGCACTGGACGAGTGTAACAATTTGGCAAAAAAATCCAGAGTAGATCATTTAAGTGAAACAGGCTTTCCAAACATACCAAAGTTTTTCAAAGACTGTAATTAGTAAGAAATTTATCTCTATCTTTTGTTAGTGTAATTAGGAGTCGTATAAACTAATATAGGAGCAATTAATTGTTTGTGACCGATAATGGTGTTTTCGTTGTTGTAATGGTCATAACGACTCTAAACATGCGCGCCTGAGTTTTAATCTGTGGGCAATTGAAATACAAAGAAGGGGCGATTACATTTACTATTTATCCTGTTTTTTTTTTGTCTTTGTTTTCTCGTGTGAAATGAGAATGGGGTGGGAGATATGATTGGTATTTTGTTTTCCAAAAAATTGTTCTGTTCATTTTATTCAAACTTCCTACTTTCCCTGATCTTCTCAGTTTTTCAAAAGAAATTCAAACAGATGTCATAGTTCATTTGGTTCACCCGTTGTCTTGGCTTTTGAAAAAAAAATTTGTTGACCACCCGAATGAGGTGGACCGATATGGTACAACTTACTCCTAATCATTTAATTTGATTTTATAAATTTGGAGATTTTATTTTCAAAAGAACATTTCAATTTATTACCTATATCTAGGTTAGATTATAATGTTTTTTTACTAACTACTCTCTTTTATCACCATTTATTTTATGGATTCTTAATCATCCACTTTGACATTGTTTAAAAAGTGAGGTGAGAGTTCTAGAGAAATAGTGCAAGTATTTTATGATAATTGAACGGATCCCCCTTGTAGGAACAGTTGAAGGCTTTTAGCGATGCAACATGCGTTGATTAAAACTTTTGTAATTTGAAATCTATCGATTGTATCGTTATAGTCTTTGTGTTAATCAATAGAAGAAAGATTGCTGAAAATAATCAGCTTTTTTTTTCTGTAGACTGAATGGAAATGAAGAAAAACAGATTTCAAAAAACTTATTTACATTCGTGATCCAATTTACTAGTAGAAATAGCACATAGAAATTTCTGTCCGATTTTCACACATAATTTGGAATTCCTCCCAAAATATGTTAGTGGGCTGATTTTGATAGAAATTTAAAGATTCATTCATTTTTGAATGAATCTTTATGTAAGAAGGTTTTTTTGTAAGGAAATCTCATTAGATTTTTCTCCAAGTCCCCCCTTCCCATTGTTATGTTATAATAACTCAATGGAATATATTGCTACCCCTACCTATGAGAAGACAATACTACTGAAGAACTAAATCCAGTGGATTTTATTCGATCCTGCTGTTAGTTTCTCTGATTTGGAAAAAATAAATGCCAAAAAATAAAGTATCTCCAATTTAGAAAGTTGTTCATTGTTTTTATTATTAAAGTAAAATGTACGCTTTTCATTAGTGAAGATACAACATATATTCTGAGGAAGGCTAAAGACTGTATCATCAAAAGGTACCAATAACAACAAAACAATGGTCCAAAAATTATATTAAATTATGTATAAATCTTGAGTTGGTTCAATTTTGTCCAATCACTCAGGTACTATGTATATTTTTTTAAAATAACAATAATCAAAAAATATATATAGGATAATTTGTATTGGTATACTTTGATTAATGCTGATAATTCATTCAAAACTGTACTGTTCTAAGTCTTATAATAGTTTAATGTGGTTTCTTTTCAGTTTATACTTAGTTACATTAATTTATACTACAATACCTTAATCATTCTACATTGAAACCCACTCTAATAAAAGTATTGCTGTATACTCTAATCATAAATATTTGTATTCATAGAAATTCATACAATTTCTGAGTAGCTAATTATTTTCTTAAACGATATAAGTTCCTTTTTTGAATTTTCATAGTCTTCCTTTTTTCATTTCTTCACAGGTATTTATCTTGAAAATATTAGTACATATACATGAAAATAATTTTTGAATAGACAAACCATTGTTGCAGGGAACGTGAACAAATATTATGAGAAAAAAATCCATGTGAACTATTTAACTCACATTTTTTAATATTTATGAGCTGAAATGACATGTTAAAACACACATTACAAAAAAAACACATTCTTGTGCAATGCACTGTAATCTATTTCTAAAAAATTACATGTTTTGGAACATATGGAAATACACACTGGGAAGGAACCGTATTCTTGTGAAATATGTGGATCATCCTTTTCAGCAAAATCATCTTTAGTTAATCATGTGCGAACACACACTGGAGAGAGACCATATTCTTGCAAAATATGTGGATCTTCCTTTTCTGTGAACTCATCTTTAGTTAATCATATGCGAACACACACAGGTGACAAATTGTTTTCTTGTGAGGTGTGCAAAGCATCATTTTCATGGAAGTCATCTTTAGTCGGACATAAGCAAATACACACTGGAGAGAAACCATATTCTTGTGCAATGTGTGGATCATCCTTTTTACGGAAGACGTTTTTAGCTAATCATATGCAAAGATACACTGGAGAGAAACCATACTGTTGCGAAGTTTGTGGATATTCCTCTTCAGATAGATCTCATTTTGCAAGACACATGCGAACACACTCTGGGGAGAAAACATATTTCTGTGAAATATGTGGATCTTCCTTTTCACGAAAGGATTATTTGGTAAAATATGTGCGGACACACACTGGAGAGAAACCATACTCGTGTAAAATATGTGGATCTTCTTTTTCAGTCAACTCTTCTTTAGTTCATCACATGCAAATACACACAGGTGATAAACTATTTTTTTGTGAAGTTTGCAGTTCATTTTTTTCATGGAAGTCATCTTTAGTGAGTCATATGAAAACGCACCAACATGTGAAGTCATAGTATTGCAAAGAACATGATTCTTCCTTTTCAAATAGGTAGCCTTTGGTTTTACATATGCTGACATACAAAGGAGAAGGAAGATTTGTGTGAAATAAGTAGTTCTTCCTTCCTACTGGAGCTACTTTCGGCAAAACATGCAAAAGCTTACCCGAATTGAGACATACTCTATATGTTAAATATGTGGAGCTTGTTTTTCACTGGTCCAAATTAGTTATATGCAAATACTTGAGAGACACCTTTTTTTTTCTTTTATTCAGAGTGTGTGGCACTTAATTTCCAGATAGGTCATGCTGGAGAGAAGCCATATTCTTATGAAGCATGAGGATATTGCTATTCAAAGAAGTCATTCAAGTTAAACATGTGCAAACATGCACTGGAGAGAAACCATTTTCTTGCAAAGTCTTTGGAGCATTCTTCTCACATAAGTCATTTTTCAGTGGATCATATGAGAAAACACCCTGGAGAGAAACCATTTTCTTGCAAAATATATTGATTTCAATTTACACTCAAGTCATGATGCGGAAACACATTAGATAAAAACCTTGTTCTTCAAAGTGTTCAGATCTTTTCAATGAAGTCCAATCAGTACACTGTGGATAGAAACACACTGGGGAAAGATTACATTCCTGGTAACTATTTGAGTCAGATACATGTATAGATACGGGATAAAATATTCTGATGAATGGTATTGATCTCACTTTTCTCATGAATTATCGTTGTGTTGTGGCTATGAAAATTATCCATTGATATTACCTCCCTTTGTTGTTTCGAGAGGTTACAGGTCATTCAAATTTAATGTTCAGTACTGAAATTACTTGATGGTAATGAAAATATCATATTTTTAAATATTCAATCATTTATATTTCAAGCATTGTTTGATTTTTTTTCTATCAAAATACACCTTTTAGAATTTAATTTATTTTTATATTTTTTGTTCTTTGAATGGTGACAGGGAAACATTTTACATAAGGAACGAAATAAATTATGACTGCTTTTCAGTTCATCTTGTCATCAGACGAGACTTATTCTGGGAGGTAATTTGATGCTTGCATTGTATTGTCCTTTATTCTTAATGCTTCTTCCTTTGTGCTATTCTTTTTATTGTTATGAATTGAATAAATAACACAGAGGTTGTGCAAATTGACTGAACAATCTCAACAAACCAACCGAATAATTATGACAGCTCTATAAAAACAAAATGAGGCTATTATATAGCTACCTACTCCATTTTTTTGTCTTTGTTTTCTTTTGTGAAAAAGAATTTTCATTTTAAATAAATATTTAATGATATGTACATTCAATTTTGTTTCAGTTTCTAATATTTCATTTTAATTTCTTCATTTAATCATATATGAATGCATCCAATCAAATCCCATCCATAATGATCAATTTAATTCAAAATTTTAATATTTTCTGTAAAACAGAAATGAAAACAAAATTAAAACAGTGTAATCCAGTACATAATAATTTATTGTTTTAGTCAAGTACGGCCTTCCGTACTTGCTTTTGAAATTGTATGACATTGCTGGCGACCAATTCCAAAAGATCACTTGAAAAGGTTATGAGGAAAAACATAACTGATATTTCATTCTATAACTGTTCTATGATTTTATTTAAACTTTTTCTAATGGACTTTGATTTTGGAAAAAATTTCATTATTCATAGTTTGTATCATTCGTAGTTTTTGTTCTTCTTTCTGGTCGATATAAAAAGGTACGATTAACTAATTAATTTGATTTTATAATGGTTGACTTATCATTTCCGAAGGTATATTTTGATTTAAAACGTATATCCTGGTTAGATTATAGTTGTCATATTATTATTTTTTTTAAAACCAACATCCCTCTTTAGTCTTTGATTTTATATATATATAAATGCGGTATATTTGGTTCCTCCTTTCCATCAAAGTCATCATCAGTTAAGCATGTGCAAACACACACTGGTGAAAAATCTTATTACTGTGAAACTTGTGGATCTTCCTTTCCCCAGAAATCATCTTTGGTGACACATATGTGAATACACATTGGTGAGAGGCCATATTGCTGTAAAGTTAGCAGATTTTCTTTTTCACATGGGTCCCATTTGATACGACATATGCCAACACACACTGGAGAGAAACCCTTTTCTTGCAAAATATGTGGATCTTCCTTTTCTGCAAAGATATCCCTAGTAAGGCATCTACAAACGCATACTGGAGAGGGCCCATATTGTTGTGAAGTATGTGGATCTTCCTTTTCAGAGAAATCACATTTATCATGACATATGCAAACACTCAAAGGAGAGTAAACATATTGTTGCAAAATGTGCAGATCTCCCTTTTTGATGAAGTCCCATTCATTGTGTTACATGCAAACACACACTGGAGGAAAATGATATTCCTGTCAAGTTTATAGTTGTTGATTTCAACATTGTATTTACAACTAGGGTCATCTCTTGCCATTCACAATCTGGATAATTCATGGTTCCGTCTTGAATAATTTAATGGGAATATTTTTAGGACTTTGGCAGCATACCATGAAAAACTGCATCACCAATATGTAATAAGTTTAGGAAATGAATGAGAAAAAAGATTGTAGAAAATTATCAATTTGAAATGATCTCTGTTGACAATTCAAAAATGATTGAAAACTCAAACTTGTTTACTCACATACTTGTTAGTCTTACGCTATTTTTTCCTTCAATTCATCATAAACAATCTCTAAGTAGATGACGTATTGTAAATAATCATCAACTATTTTTTAATTTCTGTGCAACTGTTTTTGTATCACCTTTGTTGGCAGGTTTGCCACCTTTAGTTTCCAAATGGGATCATTCTGTATTGAAAAATAAAATGCACCATCCCATTCTGAATCAATATGGGGCACAAGTGGTCCTGTATTTCTTTTCACACCATATTACAGGGTGTGTATTATTCAGGTGCTTGGAATAACATTAATAATAAAACCAAATGAGTTTCATGAAACAGGGCTGAGAAGTATCAAATTGGAATGACAGGCAAATTGTCTGTCAAAATGCAAGCAGTGTTGTACAGACTACTGCGAGTTACAATCGTGACCTGCCAAAAGGCATCAGTCCAGAATGTCGATTATTTTAATCGAGTTTGTACTAACTGGAGCATACCCATTTGGAAGGGACTGGACTTCATGGTTTGTGGAGCAGCCTGCCATAACAGTAATATATGATACAGATGAAAATCTGACTGTGTTTGATATAATCCATTTTCAAAAAGTGATTTAATCGTAAAATCCAAAGATGAAGAAGTTAATGTTAGAAAAAGAGGAGCTTAAGTTATATTGAGACATAGACGTGGTTGTGCATTTGTTTTGAATATTTTTACACAATTGAAATTCAACTTTAGATATAGAGTTAAAATTGCTGTCAAAAAAGGAATTGATCTTTCTCTAGACCATTCAAAAAATTGGTGAGGGTTCAAAATAATTTGGCAAAGGGAGTAAAAATAGGGAAGTGTGAACATTCTTTCTCTCTACCCTCTCTGTATCATAAATGAAACATCATCTCTTTACCGTGAGGGGATAAAAATCCACTCTCACTATATATATCCTTTCTCTCTTCTGTAAAGAGATAAATTGCGAAAGAACATGAACATAAGCATTCTCTTTCACTCCATCTACAAGAGATTAACATCCTTCCTTTTTTTTCTTTTTCCATTCCAAACCACATCGAAATGATTAGAGACGCTCATTGCAACCTAAACACAATACTTGAATAAACACAAAATATGAGTTCACCTCAAAGCTGATTTTCATTGCAAAATCATGCATTCCCCTCAAATCAAGAACCACAAATCTAAATGACTTCAAACTTGACATTGTAATGTCCAGTGCAAGGACCAACCTATAGAGTGAATATCAGCGTCCTGCAATGGCCAGTTGTCTCCATACACACACATGCACACACACACACACAGATTTCTCAAATTATTCTAAAGATTGATAAATTTGATAAAGTATTTTTTGTAAATTTGACAGAATGAAAGGTTTTATTGTGATTTCCATTTTAATTTTGTACCACAGGAAGAATAAGTAATAATGCAAATTGTTTGAATTTAGAGTAATTAAATGAGTAATATTTTCTGACAATTATTTATAACTAAAATACCAAGTCGTATCAGTCAATCTTCGCTTTGACGTGACCTCAAAAGCCATGCAATGTCTTTAAAAAGTATATTTGATTAAAAAGTTGAATCTGATGAATATGTTGTTTGATTATACCTTTTAATTAAAAATTGTACTTTTTTTTAGAGCATCTGAATAACTTGACAAAGTAAATGATTTTTGTGTATGATTAACTTTTGAAAGTTTAATATAATTTTTGACTTAAAAACTCAGACTACAGTTTTTTTGATCTTTCATTTTTTAGGCTTATAATTCTTTTTTTTTTTGTTTTATTCATTCAATGATAATTTTTTCCGCTCCTCAAAAAAGTGCTGAAAAGTTATTGATCATATTTTCATTCTCATAACATTGCTTTTTCATAAACAAAATATAACAGCAACGGGATGTTATGGGTCAACGTAATTTATTGTGGTATGAGTTGGTAACACTTGCATGGGTCAATTTTTTTTTCCCTGCCACAGTGTCCACGCTCTGAATTTTTTTGCAAATCAACAAAAGAATCACAATAAAATGACAACAATTAAAATCAAATTACATGTTTATTTACGATATCTATGGTTACAATAAGGACTTCAGCAGATGTATCAACTGTGAGTTTGTCTTATTTGTCATAATTTTCATGCATTTCTTCTGCAAGTTCGAGCTGCCCTTCCGGTTTAGTGTTTTTTAAAGCATCATGTAGTCCAACACAGTTTGACATGACTATACCAAAGACATAGAATGGCTCACTGAGCATGTAACCCCATAGTGGCCTGCTTGTGTAGTAATTATCTACTACAAGGTGATGATCTTTCTCACCATGGTTTTATAGCAACTTATCACATCAAATAACTTACCATGCAAAGATACTCTCTATCAGCAACAGTTTCATATACATATTCAGTAGAAAAATAGGAAGAAATGCCCCATCTAAAACAGATAGATTATTGAAATTAAAATCATTTAACTATTAGATTAGCTAAACCCACAACTTTTTAAATCTTTGACATCCTGTTCTAAGATATGATCAAAATTTGAAAAAATTTTGTGTAAAACTATTTTTTTAAATTTTAATTATGTTTGTAAAAAGAGTGTTGAAGACTTGAAAAATTCCATGGATCAGAGATCATGTGCATAACCATGGTTGACTAAGTAGACAAGTTCAGAAAGTATTGGCTCTGCGGGAGGGTCTTTTTAAAATGACAAATGCTGAAAAATTGATGATGATGATGATGATGATGATGATGATGATGACAGTCACCACATGAATCTTAGATGATTGAGGAGAGACAGAAAAGAAAAAGAATGTGCTGCGTTACAAATCAGTTTAATTTTCTGGTTATTCTCTATTTATTTTTGTATATTATTGAATGTTACTTTTTTGGGCCTTGGAAAATTATTTGAATGAATCTTTCCTGAGAAATTCAGCTGTAAATGTAGTGGGGTAAAAAGTGCAAAATTTCCTCCTGAAAATGTACAGCAACAGATATTTTATTTAATTTGATCCCATGGAATTGAAAGTAAATAGTTTTTATGAAATGAATATAACAAATGGTGTAATACCATGTCTGATATTTCATTCAATCCCTGTAAATTTAGGCACATTAAGATTGCTTTCCAAGATGGCTGATGCAGCAGGTGACAACTTAAAAAAGAAATGTCAAATAAGTTAACAAAATTCAAAATCCCCAAGTTAGCCAAACTCTATACACACATTGGTTTCTATTTTTTCTCCTACTATTGTAATCTTTCCAACACTGGGAAATTAACACAACTTGAAGATAAGAAATTATAATTATTCTTTTTATCTAAAAGAGTTATTAGAACTTTTTCATGTCATGACAACAACCTAGTTCCTGGAATGTATGTTGTATGTATGTTTTTTTCAAATATCATCAAACTGCTAAAATGAGACCATTGATATAACATACAAACATTCCTGTTACTAAATTATTGCTACAAAATAAAGCATATATTGTTATACAATATATGTGTTTCTAGTTTATAAATTTTGTCTTTCTCCACTTTCTTCAGTAAAGATGAAATTTCTTATAACCACAAAGGCATACAAACCTTATTATTGGTGACTACCTTACAGGCCAAATCTAATTTATCATCAGTAGGCATTTGGTAAATTCTGATGTGGAGTCGGAATATAATCAACTGACCATGTCTCTACAACACCATCATAGCTTCTACACAATGTGTTGTCTGCGCTTTGAAATTCTTTCAAAGTCAAGGGCCAGGCCAGTATTTAATTATCCAAAATTTGTAAAGGGTTTGAGAATAATTTTTATTTCTTCATGACATAAGAGTCTTAGAAAAGTGAATCTTACAAAATTCCAATGGTGGATGGATGTGCAATGACATCATCAAGATGGTTGCCAAACTTTTGTGTACTAGCCTCATTTCATCAAGCATAACTTCTCATGCCTTTGTGCTCAATGGGGGGGGGGTTTAAAATGTTTCAAATAAGATATAGAAACTTTTTTGTTCATGTACATTTTACTGAACTTTGTTAGTTTTTATGAAATGTTCTCTCAAACATATAAATCATGAACACAACAAAATCTACACTTAGAATGTTTCCATCACATTCTTACAGAAAATCAAAGAGAATTTACAAGTAGAGCAAATTATAAATTTGTGTGGATGAATATATCATTCTAAATTACATTTGAACAAAAATATGTCTAATTTTAAAAGTATATACATAAAGCAAACAAGTTTATATATTCGATTACTTATATATAACTTCTCTGGTATTTGTAATTTCTCAGTTTTTTGCTTCCCAAACTCTGTTTAGTGGCCAGATGTTCATACACCTTTTGTCGTGCATCCCTATGAATCATCCAGCCATAGTCCACCATTGTATTGGAATCCCAACATTCCTGATATCTTCTTTTTATGTCTTTGATATTCAGACAAAATCTTTCACCTCCATCTGCACACACCACCCCAAGATTATCAAGGGAAGAATTCCAGTGAGGAATCCAAAAAGTGAATTTTGAAACTAATGTTGCAACCCAACTCCTTAAACTTGACTAACAAATTTTGGAAAACTTCTTTGCAATTTGGATCTTTTTTTTACCTAAGAACTTAGAAATAACTTCTTTGGATGATGCCAAAGCTTATTGTACCAGGTTGTTCATTGTACCAATAAATTCTGAGTAGTGAATGTCTATTCTAATATTAGGTCCTGTAAATATGCCTTCTTTCATTTTAGCCTTGGACAAACCAGGATAGTCTTGGCATAAATACATAAAGCAGGTCCCATCTTTTTATAGGCCTTCAATTATCAGCTCCATTAGTCTAGGTCTGCTATGGAGTGGTGGTAGCAGCTTATCCAGATTCACCAAGCTAGGTCTGATGATGTTTTAGACACAAACCTTGAGACTTTTTCTACTTCAATATTCCTTCTGAACCCAATGAAAATCACCAGCTCTGCTGTCCTACTCACAGAGAAAATATGGGAATTTTGTAAATCCTAACTCCTGACTTAGTAAGATATATGGAACTTCCAGGTTCCTAAACATTCCTATTGTAGTTGATTTTCTTGATTTCAATCTCCCATTGCTCGTGATGAATATTGCATCTGGTGTAGATGAAGACGCTCAAAGTTCAACTTTCTTACTTATTGATTCAGAAGTTCGATTGTATAAAGTTCTATTCTGAGAGATTCCAGAATTTTATTTTCACCTGATGTAATATCTTGAACATTAAGATATTGGGTATGCTTTTGGCATACTAATTATGTGAAAATTTATTCACACAAATACTATGCCACCTCTTCAATCTGTGATTCGATTTTAAATGATCAATCATTGGCTATTGCCTCAGCATCATCTGATGAAATCTCATCGGAATATAGTATCATTAATTGTTTGTGGCTCAACTTTGTTGTTATTAAATCACTATCAAATTTACTTTGCAGCTTTTCAATTACCATATGAGCCAAATAAGTGGGATCCTCAGTTCTTTCTCCACAGAGATATATGCAATGTCAGGAATTAACAGAAATCAGTTTTTTGGGGCTTTCTTTAGTTTGATTATGTATTCATAGACATAGTCTCCTGTCTTACTAAATGCTATTTTGCATTTGATTGCTTTTTGAGATAATTCATTGGTTGCCTCTCTTGTGTTCCATCTCTGATGATGATGCCATCTTGAAGTTGTTTTTCTGACGTGACTGATGGTAGCGTAATCCCTTTGCAATAATATCTGCATCTGCAATTTTCAACAATGACTGATGATCTTGAGGAACGTTTGTTGTATGTTTGATATTCTTCTCAGCATTTTTGGTTGCATACTTGCCGAGTGCTTCTTGTTTCTCTTTGATATTTTTTCTTCTTCTTCCATAAATATTACAAATTTTCTTAAAAATATCTGCACGTGTTAGTAATTTCAGAGAGGAATCTGTTGGAAGATCTGATTGCAAGGGGTACACAGATGTACTTGCTTCGGAAGCTTTAATTTTCATTGTTTTCTTGACTGCAATGAAAAAATTTGCAAACTTTGGAGCCAGTGTTAGGATTTCTTATTTTTCAATCATTTATTGGAATTATTTTGTCTTTATATTTTTATCCCACCTGAGCTTCCAGTAGGATAGCAAAAAGTATGTGCCTACTTCATCATATTAGTTACATTGTAAATAGAACCTCCTTTGTGAAAGCTTTGAAAACTTTTTTCCCAGAACTAACAAATTTCCCTGATGGTTCTAGGTTCTAATGGATTAAAAGCACCTAGAATTGGAAAAAAAACCATATCTTCAAGAAGAATTCACTACTCCCATCATGCAAATTTTCACCTTACATTCAACTGTTCAAACTGAGAACAACTAAAAATTTAATTATCTTCCAGCTTCAATCATTTTCAGCCCAAGGACCAAAATTTGACTCGCTAAAAAAGTTTCCTTCTCATCCAACATTACCAGTTAAGTCACATCATTGTTTTAACTAAATCAAAAAACAACATATTTATTTTGTTTATCAAAAAATAGGTCCTGATGGTAAATTGTAAAGTTCCACACAATCATTCACTTGATATTAGAAATAGCTGATAACTTTTCATATAGACTGTTTTCAGCATTGGGTGTGCAAGTATATGGAAAATTCATGAAAGAAAAACAGAAATCAGTACATTTTATTACATTGAATCATTCAAAATATTGCTGTTTTTTTTGTATTCCCCATTTTCAACATCAAGTGAGCAAGTGTATAGAATTTCACAATCGAGACCACCTTCCCTACATTGTGCAGAAAAAAGAAAAAATATCTGGAAAAAAAAAATAGTCTATTCATATAAAAGCCATACATATAAATCAGTATATTCAATTGTATAATTAGTTGTATTGTTGTTCTGTCTAATAACCTAAAACTTATGATAGTTTAGTACATGTGAAATAGAATAACATTGCTAATGAAACAAAGAGCCTCTTTTGTGATATAACAATGAAGATTATGCCAAAGACTTTGTCTGATTAAACATTGAAATAGTTGAGACTTTGAAAAAAGTTATAATCAGGATCCTTGGATCATTGAAAATAAATTACAACTTCAATAGCTATAAGGCTTCTTAGTGCCAAACTAAACATTAATAACACGGTCATTTTTTAACAGGTATATGCTTTTCAGTAATAAATGCTGTCATTTTGACGTATCATATGACCTAAATGAAAATGAAACTTTCAAGCAGGTCAAATTTGTCTCCATGATTGGCATGTGTGATTTGTTTTTAATAACAGCGAAAATTCAATTTTTAAAAAGGTGAAAGCATTTATAATTTAGCATTGTTCTATTTTGGGTAATTATTTGGAATAGGTGAGATTCAAGAAAATGTGGATATTTGGTAAGATGATCCACAGAGATGCTATACCTGCTTGAAAGTTGCTTGATTTTTGAGAAATTTTGTAGAAGTAAAAAGAGAAAGACAATGAACATTTGAAACAGTATTTTCTAAATTTAACTAGGAAGAATATGATTTAGGCTTTGTACTAAGGTTACTAACATTAATTCCAAACCTACTTACTAACCCCGAATTCCAAACATACCAATTAATCCTATTGAAAATACAATTGGAAACAACTTTATTCGAGCATCAGCATAAATTAGCCATTTTCAGCCATAAAAATAGCCAGTTAAAAAATCAGAAATAGTAGTAGCATCAGCAGATTATGTGGATTATCTCCCTGACCAAATATCAGCATTCACCCAAGAATTTTTTTTTTCTCTTTTTAACGAAAGACACCATCAAACTTGGGGGGGGGGGATTTTTTGAAGATCAGGAAAGTTTAGCGAGAGTTAAACTTGAATTACTACTTATCAAATTCAGTATCCTGTTACGTATTAAAATTACATGATGCCAGCGAAAGTTTAATCCTTAAAAATAAATAATTATCTACATTTTCTCTATTGGGCTATTCATTCATTCCTATCAAAGGATTCTACCTAAATGTTTTGTTTTTTTTTTTTTGTCCTGCAACTGAAGACGAGAAAATATTTTACGTTAGGAACGGAATGAAATTTGACACCGTTTATTGAATTGCTTTGTCATCAGACGAGACTTTTTCTCCAAGGTAATCTGGTGTTTAGATTGTCTTCTGCTTCTTTCTTTGTGTCATTCTTTTAAACTTCAACATTATTCTTATGAATTTAATGAATAATACAGAGATTAAGCAAATCGACCAAATAATCTTAACAGCACTTGAAAACATACGAAGAAATATATTAATGCTACTTTATTTTTTTTTTTCTTGCTTTTCTTGTGTGAACTGAAAAAGGTAAGAAGGAAAAATATGACTGTTATTTTGTATGCATTTCGTAATCGTCTGTTTCATTCTATTTAAACTGTTTACCTTTTTAGATTTTCTTGTTTTTTTCTGAAAAGTTTTGGACACGTTTCATGTTTTCATCTTAGCTTTGTGTTGTCACCCGGTTTGTTCTGTCTTTTTTTTATTATTATTGACATAAACTGAAACGGTACAGATTACTCCTAATTAATTAATTTCATTTCATAAAGCTAGACATTTTAAACTGTATAAACGCTGTTGAAACTTGCCTCACACAAAAAATTAAAACAAAAACTGTGAATCGAAAGCCATTGTATGACATTGGGCAAAGTGCGAAGGTCTTCACAAACAACCTGTATGAGAAATCGACACAACGAATGATTACAATATTCATAAAATTATTGTCTCCAATCAAAAGAAAATAGAAAAAAAATCAATTATATAACTGAAATAGGCGAAACAAAACCAACTGCATCATAAATACCACGATTGAATTTTAGCAGAAAACAAAATTTTAAATTGAAAAAAAAAATCTTTTATACATTTATTTAAAAAAAATCAACTTTTGAACCGATTTCAATAAAACGTTGGTTATTTGTTCATTTATTAAATAAGCTTTTTATGGAAAGGTTATTATTTTGTTTGTTAAAAAAAAAAGTTCAAGTTCCCCCCCCCCCCCGATGTTTCGACTTATCTTTTTATAAAAAATCCCATCCGTTGAAAATTTTTTTTTTTTTTTTCAAATAGATCGCCACGACTAAATTTATCTGATTTGAGTTATTTTCTAAATTACTGACCAAAAAAGTAAATTATCTGATCAGCAAATACCACTCCTTTCATGACTATCTCAGATATACCTTCTCTGGATAAACTGGGTAGAACAGGAGATTTTACTTCTCAACATTCTTTTTTCAATTTTTATGAAACGTGCAGAAACTTGAAATGTTATTTTTATATAATGACGTCGTATAAGAAAACCTGTATGTTTTAATAAAATGCACTGGCGTAATTTTTTTTTTTCAACTATATAAAAAATCTATGGAGGAATATATATATATATAATATATATATATGAATTATCACTATGAATTCACTTGACAATAAACTCGTCTGCGAGTTGAAATGTTCTGATTCAAGTATTGAATTAAACGTTATGTTAGAACTGAATGTTATTCAACAACAGCGTTCAGTTGTCCCGGTTACGATTTTGTTTACTTCACTCACTTTCCTGTCTACTTGTGGTATATTTGTATTCGTATATTCTGCTCTGCTGTTTACGCAACATTGTTGAGTATCTGTCTGTGCCAATGGTTTGCCTTTTGGGAAATTTACACAACTTTCTGTGTCATCGTCATTAAAATGTTCAAAAGCGGAAGTTTGAGTTCAAGAATCCGACAAAATGAAATTAAGAAAACAATTTCTCTCCAACCTATACAAACAATGTATATATAATTTTTCACAAATAACAACCTAGTTTAGCATTATAGATACAATGTAAATAAGTTGAATCTTCTGAACGCTGAAAAAAATTATCTTTTTTTTTTTTTTAGTATTTTGTTGACTGAAGTCAAAAACTTAATTTAGATGATTTTTTATATAGCAGCATAACATAAATTTAAATTACGTTTGCTTAACCGAATCATAACTGTTGAGGTTGGCATGGTGGCAGTGAAACTTAGGATCCACAACCTTTCATGAAACCAAATAATAAGCAGTATTTCAACATCATTAGGTGCTGGACAGTCGGCTAAACAATTTAGTGGGGAAACAAAGTCTCACATTTTGAAGTGCAGTTGATGATGAATATGAGTACCCAAATAGGGGTGAACCAAGTCAAAAACTGTCAGTTCTTTCAAAAATTGGAGACAGAGCTTGGACTGTGTTCTGTCTTTTGATTCAAATTTTAGATTTTCTGTCCCAAATACCATGCAGAAAAAAACAACCCCAAACTGTCTTTTCACCAATAACATAGCCCCAATCCCAGAAGCTGAAAAGTGAACTATTGCCCAGAAAGTCTTCCTTCTAGAGCTGATGTGAGGACAGATAGCTGCCCACTGTCCTGGGATCTTGAGAAACCATCAAAAACCCAACGTCTTCTGATATAATCTGGACTCAATATGCCTTTTAGGCCTCAGGTGACCCTTTCCCCAATCTCGAGATTCACAGCTCCTATGAGAATGAGATGAAGTTATTGATCCTCCAGTGGAAATATGAATAGCCTCTTATTGGACAATCACCACCGCTGAGTATAGCATGAGACTTCTGGAATGATACCCCTTTGGCAGAAAACCCAGTGAATATCCCTCTGTTATGGCTATCCCCCAGGGTCATTACAGACATGACGGGGAGGGTCAGGATTCTAGATACCCTTAACGTACCCCTTCCTCTCAAGCGTTAGCATTTAACATCCCATCATAGCTGGACGTTGGCATTAAGGATTATTTTGTGATCCAAACTTCATGATTTAACATCCCTATATGTCTGGACTTCCCCCGGACAAATTCAAGAGAAACCATCTAGAATTTCTCTGGTCATGTTGGGATGCTAAATGCCAATGCAAAATTAGAATACTTAATGTCAAGGTCCAAACAAGTCTGTATACAGTCAGAGCAAATCCAGATCTTGCCAAACCTATCTAGAGATGTCTGAACATGTATAAAAAGATCCGTATACTGTCCTGGTAGTGAGTGATCGATTTACAATAAATATACAACATAAAACTGGACCCTGACTTTTGTCCATCCTTGTGACATCTGATATTCATTTTTCAATATTAATTCCCCTTAAACTGGACTCTGACTTTCTGTCCACAAAATAGCCAACTTTTTTCATGAAGAAATTAGTGTTAGGGTTATATAAGTCAATTACAGAACAAATAAAAGTCGCAAACTTTATTTTGTGATGGTAGTTTTGCCTCTGTAACTCCAAGAGAGACGTGTGAAACAACTCCAGACGCACCAAATGGTGGTTATAGTTTATGCTTTGTCCTCATTTGTGTACATATTCCTCATGTTCTGTGAAAATTGTGCCCAAACTGATATGAACTTTCAAAAATATTTGTCTGAAAGTAGGGGTCCAATTCAGGCAATATTCATGTTGAAAATTGAACATCAGGTGTCAGAAAGATGGACACAGCACCCACTCTAGAACCAACTCACTTCAGATTCGGTCAAAGCAATTCGTTTTGCAAAGGAAAAATGTTTTGCAACAATCTTGAACAAGAAGTAATCAAATTTAGCATGAAAAATTCCTCTCAATTTTTTTCTTCATTGAAATTATCTCCTGATTTTTTTTTTTTTTTTCTTTGATTTAAAACTTCATATCTTTGTAAATTTCTAATTCAAACATCATTTTCATCAAATTTGTTTTATTATGATTGGAGGGGGATATCAAAATCTTTACGCCAGTGCTTAGGAAAAAAGTTTCATTACGTTCAGATGCAACGAGTCCTTCGTTGTTTTATTATTGTTCAACATGACTTATTCTGAAAGGTTGAATAATTATTTCTTATTTTTATTGATTTATAACTGTTACAAGATTTTTGAAATTTTTTCCAATCATAAAAATATTGTTTTATATGGAATATGAGTTACTAGATACCTGATGAATATATCAAGAAAAATTATGATACATTTTTTCCCATAAATAAACTGTATAGTTTTGCTCAGGAAGTGAAGTATTCTTCATGTATAGGTATGTATCTCTTAATGTCAGAGGATGTAAAGCAATTGGACGTTAAATAAACATTGTATAATACTGTGAAAGCGTATCATGGCATATTTGACCATCGCTACATAATCCATACTGGCTAGATATCTGAAAGTGTATACTATATCACAGATGGTCTCACATCAAGTGCAAACTTTTAAATAGCACATACTTTGAATAATACATATAATGTGCATCATCAAGCTAGCTAACCCCCAAATGGATGAATTAAAATTGATAAATTTTTTCAAATGTTTTAAAATAGGGTATCAAATGTTTCGTGAGTCAAACCTATGCTTTGGTATACAACAGGAAACTACTGTCAACTTTTTATGTGGTAAAAGGGGGGATTCACATTAAAATGACAATACAGTAGAATATTAAGATTGGTTTTAATGGATAAACCTCAAAACTGTGTCAAAAATTATTTTCAGAAAAATCTTCCTGTGTTTTTCGATCAATTACACCTTTGTTAACTTTGGAAAAGATTTTTGAACAATTTTTTTACAAAAATGTAACTATAATGCTGAGATGACCCCTTACCTTCCTTCTGTCAAAAAAAAAGCATAGAAATTGTTGTTAGATGTTGGAGGGATGTTGAGACATGAATTCTTTATTCAGAAAACAAGGAAGCTTCTAACCCTATGCAGCAATTCAAGTATGTATTTTGCAGGATATAAATGATTAAGAAAAAACACTGTATCAGATACCATGTGTTTCTATAAGGTGCATCTGTTATCCATTTTGTTATATGATGTCAAATGTTATTTTCTGAAGATTAAGATAGCTTATGATTTCTAAATTTATATGAACCATATTATTCTAAAAAATTGTGAATTTCCTGAAATAAAAAACAGAAATACTTCAATGCTATATTTTCCTATGATTGATGGAAAGTAAATGTTCAGTTCCACATTATAGTTACATCACAAATAGAAACACCCTCTAAAACCTTAAAAAAGAAGACACTTTTCCAAAGGTGATGGAGTTTTCATTGATAGTGAGTACCAGAACTTTTCCCTGAAAAATTTTTTTTTTGTTGCTATTATGCAGGGGATTATTCATTAAATCCAATCTTAACCCAGTAGAATGAATATGTAAACCAATAATATACATTTGCTGCTGCTATTGAGTATTATGTACAATATAATTATACATCTAGCGATGCAATTGCTTCATTTTGCATTTTGAAAGCCACTTCCTCTGTTTTGCATCCTTTGAATCCCATTAGTGGATAAAAATTTTTCTCCTCTATTTGAACCTTGTAGATGCTTGGACACGAGTTGAGCCAAAGGATGTTAAGTGGTGCATACCTCTATGTGTATATTCTACAAAAAAATGTTTTTTGAAGAAAGATTCCAAAAAGTCTTTCCTCTTGACATGGTACATTATGTATTGCATTTGAAAAAATTTGATAAATATTGAATATAAAAGTTAAAACATTTTATGACGTCAGAACTCTGCTGGAGCACTTTAGGGTAAATCTTCTGGGTATCGCGTCTAATGTTTTGTACACTTGATTACCAATGATGGGAATATAAATTCCAACACAATTTCTGTATGTGCTATTCTTTACTTTTTAGTATACAATTTTATCCATGATCCTCATTTTCATATTTACTTTTCATCTCTCATATTTACCAGATCAATATTTCACTTTCTTGCCACTTATGAAATGTAAGTTGAACATCTGATTGAGGTTATAAGTTTACATATATAGGAATATATTAATTCCATTTACCAAGTTACTGTATATTTCCTGAAATAACATAGTTTTCTTTATCTTTTATTTTCTATATTCAGGTATTCATCTTGAAAGATATTAGTACATGAGTGTGAAAATTCTTTCCTAACATGGATTTTAACTGATGAATCGTTGATGCAAAAAACATGAGCAAATATGAAGGAAATCATTGATGTGAACTTTTAAATTCTCATACTGAAGTATCTTTTGGCTGAAATGACATTTGGAAACACCCATTGTTGAATATCTACATCCTTGTAAAATGCAAAAAATTATCCTTTGCTAAAAAATCAGATATTGTAGAAGATATGCAAAGACACACTGGAGAGAAACCATTTACTTGTGATGTATGCGGATTTTCTTTTTCAATGAAGTCATCTTTGGTGACACATGTGCGAACACACACCGGGGAGAAACCATTTTCTTGCAAAATATGTGGATCCTCCTATCCAGCAAAGTCATCTCTAGTTAAACATGTGCGGAAACACACTGGAGAGAAACCATATTGTTGTGAAACGTGTGGATCACGCTTCTCACAGAAGTCATCTTTGGTGGCACATGTGCGAATACACACTGGAGAGAAACCATATTCTTGTGAAATATGTGGATCTTCCTTTTCTGAAAAGTCACATTTAGTTTCACATATGAGAACACACACTGGAGAGAAACCATATTCTTGCGAAACATGTGGATCTTCCTTTTCAACAAACTCCTCTTTAGTCAAACATGTGCGAACACACACAGGAGAGAAACCATATTGTTGTGAAACATGTCAATCTTCTTTTTCGCAGAAATCATCTTTGGTGACACATATGCGTACGCACACTGGAGAGAAACCATATTCTTGTGAAGCATGTGGATCTTGCTTTTCAACAAACTCATCTTTAGTTAAACATACGCAAACACACACTGGAGAGAAACCATTTTCTTGCAATATATGTGGATCTTCCTTTTCAGCTAAGTCATCTTTATTTAGACATATGCAAACACACACCGGAGAAAAACCTTATTCTTGTGAAATATGTGCCTCTTCCTTCTCCCTGAAGTCATCTTTGGTTGCGCATGTGCGAGTGCATACTGGAGAGAAACCATATTGTTGTAAAGTATGTGGTTCTTCCTTTTCACATGGATCACATTTAGTACGACATATGCGAACACACAATGGAGAGAGATTTTGTTGCGAAGTTTGCAGATCTACCTTTCCTATGAAGTCTCTTTTATTGCGCCACATGCAAACACACACTGGTGAAGGTCATAAGTAGTCATGGAATGTTTAAGATAATAATGGTTTTATTCTCAATTTAAAGATTTCTAAAGTATTGTATGAATCATTTGCCCCATTTTCTTGGTTCAAGTGTTTGAGAAGTTCTCTCAACACAATACTTGTATTCAGTTGAATATATTCTCATTTTTATATATATGTTTTATCTCTTAGATTCATAAACTACTTGAAACCACTGTGAAACTTTCCCATGAATAGAATTTTCAAAAAATGGAACTGTTTTGTGGATTGAATTGATGAAAAAAAATTTTCAATTACCAAAAGGTGCAAGGAGGGTGACTTTAGTCAGAAGTTTCTCCTTTGATTTGACATCTAAATTCTCTAGTTGGAATTTAAGAGATTATATATTGAATATTTTTGATGTTTAATTATTTTGTTTTATATTGTCAATTTGTTTGAATTGAATTGCAATAAAAATGATTTAGGATTTTTGAATAGAATATTCGACTTTTAATTTGGAGGTCATTTCATATTTTGTTATCATTCCTTCATTGGATTACTCTGGGAGAGCAAATTATATGAAAGAAGTGAATTCACAAATCTAAAAAATATGAGGTAAAAAGACTTCAACCAAACTGAAATTTTCATTATTATACTATTGTTCCCTGCAGCTGCACAACAATTTTACCATCTACTTCTAAATTGAAGTATCTATCGTGTTAATGACTTCTACAGATACTTATCTTCATGTGAGGTTAATCAATTTTGAATGACACATAATCAAATAATCTAGATACATCTCTGCAATTTAAAACACAAGTTCAGTAATTTCCTAAATTGATAATACATTAATACTATCACTCTAAACCAATTTACAAAGGGGAAATTTTGAATTAGTCGAGTGTTATATTTTTGTGCATTTCATCTATTTCCCTCCCAGTAATATTATTCTATATCAAATAGAATAATCCAACACAAATTTTGAGCTGTCTTTTGATTTGAAAAACAGAAGAAAAATTGCAAGTTTTTAATGAAATTTGTGTACTTGATTTTTATCTGGCAAAAAGAACTTTTAGTGTTACAAAATAGAGCTTCATTATTTTATACATCTACTTCCTGACTTCTGATGTATGACCATCCGTACATACAAATGAAATATGTGGATATGACAGTTACACTCTTCAATAAGAATGATATTGTTAAATCTAAAAAATTTTTGGTCATACTTATGCATAAGAGCTGATAAAGTGTAAGAGAGAATATAAATTATAATTGTAGACCTTCCCCTGTCAACACATAGTAATAATTCAGAGACAGCAAGGTGACTCACAAAATAGAACATCATTCATTACCTCTCTCACACACACACACACACACACACACACACACAATGACTTAATTTACTATCCACAGCTATCAGAAGATTACCTAACTGAATACAATTTTTTAACTTTCATTTTTGAAATACAATGACATAGTTGTTTTCAGTTTCATTTTTTATAATTGTAGGGGAATAAAAGCAGTGTTGCTGATTTAGATGTATTTTCTATTTTTAATTTTTGAATTTGTGAGTTCAGTGTCGACAATACTGAGGTGCTTCTTTTTTTTCTTTTTTTTCTTTCAAATTTCATGATTTATTTTGAAGTCCAGTGTGAGTGACTTCCAGAAAAATCTCATTTAAATTGACAAGACTAAATAAAGCATTAAAGGTTACAATGTCCTAGGTTCTTTTCTTATGGTTAAGCATAACATTCAAAAAGTTAAGAAGAAAATTTGTCTGACTGACAACCGTTCGAGATACAACCTGCCACTCACTAGAAACTTTTAATTCACTGGTACTGGAAAATCGAACCTAATTGAACAGAGATGTAGAATAAGGTAAGTTTTGGTTTGAAATTAGGGATAGAATAATTCTATCGAACATTCAAGGGGGATCATTTTTGTCATTGTAAATTCTATTTCTACTGCCAATGTTTGAAACAAACATTAGTGCTCAATTTTCTGTTTTTATTAACTCTTATCAGACAAAATATCGTAAATCAATTTTATTGATAAATATTTCCCAATTTCATTAGTTGCTTATTAGTGAAACTTTTCTTCCAATCAATGATTGTTCCTCATTGCCAGAGGGTAATCGGCATGAAGGGAAATTTGGGATAAAAAGCAACTGATAAAATTAAGATGAGGTAAAAAGTAGTCAAAAACTTACAAATAATAATTATTTAGAATACTTTGAGTGATAAAAATCAGAAACATAAAAATGTGTTTAATATTATATTGACTGGAATGTAAACAGACATGACTACAATCAGGATGAAGGATAAGTTTGAGCCTTAATCAATAAAGTAAGTCGGGTTAAATAATGGTTCCCCTGGCTATGGGTTTATAGGTTGGGATCCCATCTGAGACTTATTCTTTATTTTCCAATCAACACTATTTAGTCACTGCTGGAGGGCAATTGGCATGAACAAAAAGTTGCGTCAAAAAATAACTAATGAAATCAAGATGAAGGTAAAATGTTATAAAAATTTTCAAAATAATAGATTTTAGGTTTGTTGTATTGAAATTGTTTTTGGTTTGTAGAAAATCAAGACAGAAAAATTTCTTTTGTGATTAGAATCATTATTGATGTTACTATCTATATTTATATTAATGACAACAAATATTTTTGATTGACCAATTTTTATAAGTAGTTGTTTTTCTGCATTATTTGTATCAAATCATTCATTTATAAAAACAGACATCAGATTTATGTCATTTTTTTTTTTATATCAGATTGTTGTTCTAAAAAAGGTTGAACAAAAATACACATATGCATACTGACTGGAAACCACTGAAAAAGGTGGTTTTTCAGCTTGTTGTATTATAAAAACTTGACCAAGTTAAATCGGCAATTTGTCCTATTCAGCAATTATAATGAAGAATTAATTCCATTTTAATTCTACCCAAACAGAAGAAATTCTCCCCAAGAGATTCCATTCAGACATTGAAGGCTTTCCTGGATCTAGATATAATTATTTTTCTTATCAATTCCCACAATAAATCTCTATTCCATTGCCAGTATCCTACCTGAATTGCAAAAGAAATAGAGACAGCGATACGTTATTCATTTTCCTAAAAGGAAAGGCAAAGTAAGCTGATTAGAAAGATAAGTGAACTGAATGGATGAAATAATTGACCACATACAGGCATGAAGTTGTCCAGGGGATGCAGCTCCCCCTTTTCACTTTCTTGGGCAAAGCATTGATCTTTATTTCAAGTATCTATATTAGGGAATTTTGTGAATAAAAATCCCAAGTAATAATACATTAATCTTGAAACGAAAATCGTATCGATTATCTTTTCATCTAATGCCTGAAAAATGCTGAATCAGAAACTTTCTTGCTTTTGATGTTTGAATTTTTTTTTTTTAGAGTGGGAGGGTATTTATTCGGTTCCTTTATTTCTGAAAAAAAAAAAAAAAAAAGAAAAAAAAAAAGCATATAAGTCTTCCTCTCCCTAAACATAGAATAATTTTATCATGGGGTTGGGATTAAATGAAAAAATATTTTCACAAATGAATATAAAACATAAAAAAGAAAAAATTCAAACATGAAAAACAAAAGTTTGTGATTTCAATTACGGTAAACCCTGACTTTAATGAAATAATGGGGGGGGGCAAAGCTGAAAGTTAGTTAAATAAGTAGGTTTGGTAGTTGGCCGCATTAACTAAACATCATTCAGTTGCCCATTGTTCTATTGTCGATCTCATCTAATGGCATTTAGTTCAAGATCAAAGTGTAGTATCTGTTCTTTTCGTGTCAATAAAACATCAACTTTTTAAAAAATTTTAATACAAAATTCAATAATAGTGAGTTATGATGAATATAATGAGAAAATGATTTTGAGAAATCAAATTACTTGACCTTTTCACTCCATGAAATGGGAGTAGGGTAAACTTCAAAATTTATAACAGGAATGCAGAATCACATTGTTCTCAAAAAGACAATAGTTAAAATACAAGCAGTGCAGTATGGACTATTGCAAGTTACAATTGAGATTGGTGAATAGGCATCAGTCCAGAGTATCAACAAATATCTCAACTGAATTCATACTAATTGATTGAATTTCATATTTATCACATACCATATGCCAGGAAGAATAAATAATTCCCTTTCTTTTTAATTCATAGAGATAGAATAAGTAATACTGTTAAATAAGATAATTAATATTTTCGGACATTTTTTTTTTTACAACAGAACAAACAACTATTGATCTTTGCTTTGACGTTGCCACAAAAGTTGTTCAAAGTCTGTAAAAAGTATAATTTTTAATCAAAAAGGGTATAATTGTCTTTACCAGATTTTGTTGCCATGAAATCGTAATATTTTGGAGTTGATATCTATGTTGTTTAATCATACTTTTTGATTAATAATTATACTTTTCAGAGCCTTTCTGTAATCATTTTGTTTTATTTAAAAGGATCTTATCATAAAATCCTTCTAAATGATCTCTCGTGCATAACGGGTCTTTAAAAAAGGGTTCAAATGATAAACCAATTTTAGATTTTGAAACAAAATTATTCATACCTGATTTGAAAACTGAAAACTAATGAAACGATTTTGAAACAATTTATTTGTCCACCCTTTGAAAATTTGGGGTATTAAACAATTTGGACTACAAGAAATTGTGTTGACCCCGTTGCTATCATATTTTGTTGGAAAAAAGTGATGTTAAAGAATGAAGAGAAGATCAACAGCTTTGGGGCACCTTTTTAAGGAGCGGGAAAAGTCACCACTAAATAAATGAATAATTAAAAGCCTAAAATATGAATAATTCAATGAAAAATATCGTCTATTGATTTTTTTTGTTAAGGAAGATGATTAATGTTTAATTACCCATTTCAATAGTTGATAGTAAACTCAACATTTACTCGATGCTATGGGGCTGGGGAGGGGGCAAAAAACATCTCCGTCCGATACAATCAGTTGTAATAGCCGCTATTGCTTTTAGTTTGAAAGCGGGGACAGGTCACTTGTGCGATGGTTACAAGAAGAATCATAACAGTGGAATTGACCTCATGAGAGTCAATGTTTTCCTCAGCTGATGTGGTGCAAGGAAGGTAATTTTTGAATACTTTCATTGATCCAACCTAACCTAATCTATGAAAGTGTGAGGTGGCATTTTTTTTTTCAATCACAGTGAGGACAGAAGTTTGCACACCAAAACTTTACTTGTTGATATTCCCGCATCCAAAAAAAAAAATCAGAAAGACATTGTTACAAATTGTTTGATGTATACCTTACGGAATTTTTTTATGGGGACAACAGGTGGTTGTTCAGCGGAATTCTTTTTTCTATTTCTTCCATGTATGTTCTATTTTATCAATTACTAGTAATATTAGTGACTTCTTTTTTTGTAATTCGTTCGATGCATATTTCATTCTTGTTTTTCTTTCACATTTTTGTAGCCTTCTTTTAAACGTTGGAAAAAAGTATTTTACAGGTCACTTTCAATTTTGGGTATAGGAGTATCAAGGGAGGTGATCAGGAGATTAATATATTTTATAAAAGAAACAAATTCAAAATAACGTTCATTCTAGTTTTAACGGAAATAGCAAAACCAGAAACAAACAGAAATCCTACAACGTGAATATTGCGAATACAAATCGTTGGATCATTGAATTCGTTTGCTTTTTTAAATCTCTTGATCGGGGTCCATAATTTGATCTTAATTAAACATGAAACAGCAAATTTTGAAGAAACAGTCATTTAAAAAAAAAAATCCTCATTCTGACATCAACCAAAGGTTTTTTTCAAATGGAATAACACACATTGAATAACCTTATTAGTTTAATCCCACCCCTAAAAAGAAGGCTTAATGACACATTTAACTGATGTCAAAAAAGCTTATTCAAAGTACATCATACATACATTTTAGATGGATAGGTGAGTTAGTTGATCTTCAATTTTGTACATTATTGATGAATCATTTTCACCTCCATTTATAATCAAATAAGTCGCATGGTTTTCCTCTTTTCTCCACACGTGAAGTGAAAACTCTGGAGCTAATGACTTGATATACTTTGATTCTTTGGTCACTCCACATGTTGCTGCTTTAAGATATGTAAGATCCACACACAGATAAATAACTCGTGGATGCATGCTAAAAACTTTCTCTTCATATTTTTTATTATTTGTTCAATATATGATTTTCTTTTTTATTGTTCTTTTCTTCGTAATACGAAAAATAGTATTTTTGTAGTAGTTATCTCCCTTCAATCATTTCAGAAGAGTTACCTCCCTTGACAGAAAAGTTTAATCCCGATGACGCTCATCTTGACAATTACTAGGATATATCTCTAAAAAATTTTATCGAGACTCTCTTTAGTATATTATTTATCTCTGTAGTTCGGTCCCCTTTTGTTAATTTGTTCCCTTCGGTAAATAGTTTCACCTCTACTAAATTCAAATTCAATGTTCCAGTATTAAAATCATATGACACCTGACGGTATATGATTTTTTTTTTTCTAGTTATCAAATTTTTATTTTCTCAGCTGTTTTTTTTTTTTTTTTTTTGATTTTATTATATTTTTTTTTCTCAACTGTCAAAATACACCTTTTTAAAACGTTGATTTCATTTTGCATTAATGGGGGCGTGAGAATATTTTACGTAAGAGACGAAATACATTTCGACACCGTTTATTTACTTGTTCTCTCGTGAATCATCGGACGAGACGTTTTTTCGAAGGTAGACGTTTAAATTGTTTCATCCTTTATTCTTAATATTGTTTTCATTGTGCCATTCTTTTTAACTTCAACATTAGTGTAAGGAATTGAATGAATTATACAGATTGTGCAAATTCACTTTTGTGTTTAAAAAAAAGAAAGAAAAAATACGACGAAATAATTGTGACAACACTAGAAAACAGCAACAAAGAAAGAGGCAAATTACTTATTGTATTTTTTTCATCTTAGTCTTATGTTGAAAAGAATGTAGAGAGGGGAAAATATGACTGACATTTTGTAATCCATGATTTTTCTGTTCATTTTATTTAAACTCTTGGTCTAGATTTGTCGAATCGTAATTGACGAAAGCGCTATAAATATACATTTTTCTGATGCGGAATAAACTTTTGAGGTGAGGGAGGGGGATTTTGAACAGGAAGAGAGAGAAGTGGGCACTACGTAAAACTGGACTCTGAATTAGTAGCATTTTTGGAGACACTCGATTTCCAGTTTTCGTTATCGTCTGAATTGGACCCTGACTTTCTGACTGCGAACATGGCTGCTTTTTTTCCCTGAAGAATGTCAGGGTTAGTCTTTTGTTAGGGTTTGGGGTTAGTAATTATATGATTACGGTAAAATGGAAGCAGAAAGCTCCGTTATTTCGGTGGTAATTTTGTACTTCATTCATACAAGTACGTATTTCTTGAGGACGTAAAATTGTTCCTTAACCAAACTGTTATAAACTTTTTAAAATAGCGTTCAGAAAGTCGGGGCTTAGTTTAGATGATATTTGCATTAAAAACTGATTATGGTGTGTTTCAAAGAAGACCACAATGTCAATATAAATAAAGACACATCATAAATCGATCACCCACTTTAGAGCCAATTCACTCCCTTCCTGAAAAAAGTTAGTTTTTCTTAAAAATGAAAAGAAGTCCCCAATAAACTCAAGTCTGATTCAGTTAGATCAATTAATCTTGCAATGGAAAAATATCTTTACGATATATTGCAATTTCACAAATCTTGGCTGAACTTTTTCCTGTTCCTGATTTTCTTCCTGGATTTTAGACAGATGTCTCATTTAACAACTTTGTACCGTTCATGGGTATAACTGAGATCTTTTCAAACTGCCTAAGGGAAGCCAGGGCTAAAATCCCACACCGGAGGGTGTTAAGCCATCCAAACCTATCAGGACCTGCTCAGCCTGGAAAGCCCACGGCCAAAAAAGATTTTTTCAAATGACTCAAAACATACAAGCTCCTCAGTTCACACCTGATTTCAGCATTAAATAACCAATCAAAGGTTGATATGCCATTAAAACAACTAATCAAAATCCAAGAATCCTGCTAGAACATTTAAAGGGCCCACAAATTTGAATCACACCCAGCCTTCATGAAGTATTTGCTCATTTTTGGGTACTCTTTATTAACAATAACGGTGTAGGCCTTCTCTGATTGAATGAAGCAGGCATGGAGAGATGCAACCGAAATTCTCTGAAGAATTTGAATTAACCTCTTTAATAAATCTTTTCAACATGGCAGCCTGACTGACACTATTGCATAAATGTTGGTAGGCTTAGATGTCTTCATTCAAAATCAAAAATGAAACTGATACAATTTTGTAAATCTTGTGACAAATCTGGGAATGGTACTCAATACTGCCCAAAGTAGAATGATATGGAGAGTGTTCTTCCCTATGATGATTATCCATTTGAACTTCTTACTATTGATAAAGATAATTGATTATATCTTATTAAGGGTTATGCTGTATTAACTTCAACTTTTAGTTCGGTCAACTAGAATCATTGTATTTCACACATTTGTAGCATTTCTATACCTCAAAATGTAACTGAATTGTGTTTTTGACAAATGATGCCAAAATAAAGAAATTAAATCCCCAGATAGAAAAAAAGGTCCCAGACTCTGAATTTTCAACAATTTGCTCTTAGTTTCATTTATTGATGAGGAGAATGCTTCTAAAGAGCTCTTAATCATTGCACATTCCCTGAGTATTTAAAGAGATCCACTTCTTTTAGGGGCTCTCATCCTACTTTGATGGGGCTGTTGTTAGTGCTCTTCATCTTCATGATCTTTATCTTGTCTTTGTTGATAATGAGCCCTATTGATATCAATGACAGCGGTGTAGATTTTGTCTTGCATCTGCACCTGGCCATGGTATGGGGATACTAGATCATCTGCAAAGCAGAGATCATTGAATCGTTTCTGCAGTGTCTACTGTATGCTGTTACTTCTTCATTCATGATCCAGTTGATTGCCGGGATGAAGATCAATGGCGAAACAATCCTGCAGAATGTTCCTTGGTATGTGTGCTGTATTGAGATGATCTTGTCAGGGATAATGTTGGGACAAAGCAGCTTTCAGAAGATTTCCCGGTCTACTCTGTGGAAGGCTTTATCATAATCAGTGAAGTTGACAAATAGAATTCATTCCAGGGACTGCTCAACGATGATATGTAACATGTCCATGCAGTCAATACATGATTAATCCTGCTTTCTTGATGGTTGCAAGTTAAAGAGTCAACTGCTGTTTCCAATTTCTCTAGAATAATACTTGGAAGACTTTACTCGGAACAAACAGCAACATGATTCTTCTATAGTTCTTACTATCATGTAGGTATCTTTTTTTAAGTAATTTGATGATGAGGCTGTCTTTCTACAAGCTCATTCTCATTGCAAGTCTTCTTGAAGAGGCTGTAATGGATTTTTGTGAACTTGTCCAGATCTGCTTCTAGAGCTACTGCCAGTATGTTGTTTGGGTTGACTACCTTCCATCTTTTCAATTTTCCAATGGCTTCCCCGGTCTCCAGTCTGCTGGGTTTTTGGGGGGGGTTCTCTATGTACTATATCCATTTTTTTTTTGTTTTATTTCAATGTTCTGGTCTGCTCAACAGTTCATAGAAGTGTTCAGCCCATCAGTTGAGTTGTTCCTGGACCATTATAAGAGGCTCCCCTTGTTTACTCTTTATTGGTTAGTTTGTCTTCTGGTATCATCCCGGCCAGTTTGTCTTCTGGTATCATCCAAGCCAGTTTGTCTTCTGGTATCATCGAGGCCAGTTTGTCTTCTGGTATCATCGAGGCCAGTTTGTCTTCTGGTATCATCCAAGCCAGTTTCCTTGTGATATTGTGCAGGTTTTTGATGTTTGATTTAACTATCATTTACGACTGCTTTCTTACCTGTATTTTCTGAACCATCTAAAGCACTTGTGATCCATACCTATTTGAACGCAGTCAAATATCTCCCTTTAACATGGTCTCATTCAACATTTTCATTATTTCTTTCCTATCGGGAAGTGGGACTTTGTTTTACGAACATCTATTCACATTTTTTACTACTATATTCTGACTTGATACTTTGGTACAAGCGATAGAAGCCTAAAAAAATGTGAAAACTGTGACACCCTCTTGAGACAGGTGATTTTCTCTCATAAAGGTTTCATTATTTCTTAAGTTCAAAGTTGCCTGTTAACTTGATTCCTCATTATACAAGGGCATCTGATCAACATTAATAATAGGGAAATCAACTCCAAATTTTTCAATAAAATATCACCAGACATTCCAAATACTCTTCTAATAATCCTGAGCCTGGAAATAATGGCATCCTCCCTTGTGATCGAGTGATGTTTTCTCTGCTTTTGCCGTGAAAATCCATATTTTTCTCTCTTCTTTTTATCAACATATTTGTTTTTCTTCATCAGGAGCATCAGAATTTTGTTGAGGCCAGTAGAAACAGTTTTTCGCAAACATGCTTTCAAAAAGTTGTTATGACATCAACGAACCAATGAAATGACCTTTTACGAACTCCAACATCCTTCGCCCTTTGTCCCCCCCTAGAGGGACGAAATTTTGTCTTTGTGTAACTCCCCCCATCCTCAAGATCATCATTGTCCAATTTATCATAGCAATATTTCACCAGCCTTTTGGCATTCTCCATGTGTTGGCTCACACCTTCAGCATGAATTAGATTTGAATAAACACTTCATACTACTTCAGCAAGATAACTTTGTTGTGATGTGCCCTTTTACATGAGGTTTATTCTTAGTATCTCTGAGATATTAAGATATTAACCTTTGATTGCTTCCACTTAAGCATTGAACATTTTTTTGCAACTTCTCACTTCCAGAGTAAAAGCATACTTCTCCTCCAGAGGATATTTGTCATGTAGACCACCACCAAATATGTATTCTTCAGCCATGTTTTTTAAATAACATCATTCTACACATTTCATGAATGGAATTTTTTTCTTTTTTCCCTCCTTTCTTACGCTCAATGATTTTAATCAAAACTTTAACAATATAATTTACTTTGTTACACAAAAAAATACATAAATAAAATTATTTGTTAGTTAATTCAATTACAATTATTTGAATTGAATTAGAATTGATTCTTAAATTACATTGATTTGAAATATATTGATTTAAAATAATGTAAAATTTTTATAGTTTTATAGTGGATTTACTGTTAGATGTTGGTAACACATTCTCTTCCGTGATGGGATTTGTCTGGATATGAAAATCTCAAATAACATCAACTCATGCTATAAAGAAAGTATTTCTGTGATGATTCAAATTTTGTGCCCATGAAAATGATATTATTTCAAAAGATGTATAAAAAGAAATGCCCGTAGTGTGGAGTTTAATCTCAAAAGTAAGCACAATGTCTGATTTCTTATTAGGGCTGAGAAGTGGATATTCATTGTGTCAGTATAATAAGTTTTGGCTTGGAATTGTGTAAGAAAATTAATGGGGGAAAGGGACAATTTTTCGGTTCTAAATAGTACTTAGATGTCAAGTTTCAAGAAGTTTGTTTTGAATTTGAAGAGAATTCGAATTCCAAATCTAATCGTAATAACAATGTTGTTGATGAGATATTTTATGAAATAAAGGATATTGTGAGGCATGAAAGTTATTAGGTGTGACCAACTTTTACATCGAGAAATTATGAAAAATTTGATAAGTATATCCAAATTCATATAATTTTTTTTCAGGGAGGTTTAATTAGTTATATTTTTTATGATATTGTAACTTTAATGTTGTATTATAACGTATCTTGATCTATAAAATGTTTCAAAATTTCATTGAAAAAATATTCTTGTCATTAAAAATATTTCTCGTTGATTTTAATTTTTCTCCTTGAAAAACTATAAATTCTAGTAAATTTCTGATTTTACCATATTATCATCAGACTTTCAATCATCAAATTTGTTTTTTTTTTTTGTTATTGGGGAACATCAAAATCTTTGAGCTGTCAAGGTGGGGCATGGGGCAAAAAAGGTCAATGTCTATGCAGACATGATTTCGTTTGAAAAAAAAGTTCTCTTCCATAATGTGTAGATGAGTCATATGTCTTTAATCATTTGACATGACTTTTTCTAAAAAGTTAATTATTCTGTTTTCATCTTGAAATTGATCTATAACTATTAAAGAAATGTTTTTAAAAATTTTTGAACATCATATTGTTGCATATGAATGTAGAGATATAGAATACAATATCAACATGAAATAAACCTCAAGAAATTATAATAAACTTTTGTTTATGAATAAATTCCGTATAATTTTGTACAGGAAGTGAAATGTATTCATATCATGTGAAATTCTTCATGCATATATATATATATATATATATATATAGATAGATAGATAGATATATATTATGTGTCTATAGAGAAAAAATAGAAAATTCTGCAAAAAGAAGGTTCCAAAAAGGTTCATCCCCCTTACATGGTACATTATGCATTGTATCTCATGAAAATCAATGACATTATTGAATATAAAAGTAGAAACATTTTTTGACATGGAAACTCAGCTAGACGTTGAATTACTTTTGGGTAAATCTGATTATTGTATCCCAATGTTTTTCCCTTTCAGTTGCCAATGATGAAAATATTCCAATACAATCACTGTAAGAGCTATTCTCTACTTTTGAACTTTTATTTTTATACCAATTAAAATTTGATTTTTATACATTATCTTCATGTTCATATTTACTTTTCATCTCTTATGTCTACCAGATTGATATTCCACATTCTTGTCTTATATGAAATACAAATTATAGCATGCAATTTCCACATGATTGATGTTCTCATTTCATTGAGTGGTCACAGAAATCCTTATAGGAATGAACAGATATCATTTATGGAGTTGTTATATATTTCCTGTGATAACATAATTTTCTTTGTTTTTTTTTTTTCAAATTTTTCCACAGGTATTCATCTTGGAAAACATTGGTACATATAACAGATGAAATATTGCCCACAACCTGAATGGATATAATTGAGAGACTGTCAGTGTGAACTTTTTGTTAGAATATTTTCAGTTAAAAAAACATTTAAAAAGAGAAAACTGTACATATACTACTTGTATAAGATCATCTTTTTCTGATATTGTGGAAAATATGCAAAGACATACTGGAGAGAAACCATATTCTTGTGATGTATGTGGATCTTCCTTTTCGCAGAAGAAAAATGTAGTCGACCATATGCGAACACACACTGGAGAGAAACCATTTTCTTGTGAAGTTTGCAAATCATCCTTTTCAACAAAGTCATCTTTAGTGAGACATAAGAGAATTCACACTGGTGAGAAACCATATTGGTGCAAAGTATGTGGATCTTCCTTTTCAGACAGTTCATATTTAGTAGGACATATGCGAACACACACTGGAGAGAGACCGTTTTCTTGTAAAATATGTGGATTTTCCTTTTCAAAGAAGTCATCATTAGTTAATCATGAGCGAATACACACAGGAGAGAAGCCATTCTGTTGCAAAGTGTGTGGATTTTCTTTCTCAAATACATCTCGCTTGGCAAAACATATGCGAACACACACTGGAGAGAAGCCACATTCATGTGAAATATGCAAATATTCGTTTGCAGAAAAATCATCTTTAGTTAAACATATGCGAACACATACTGGGGAGAAACCATTTTCTTGTGAAGTTTGCAAATTATCCTTTTCAGATAAATCAACTTTAGTGAAACATATGAGAAGACACACAGGCGAAAAGCCATATTGTTGCAATGTCTGTGGATCTTCTTTTTCACATAGGTCACTCTTGGTAGGACATGTCCGAACGCACACTGGAGAGAAACCATTTTCTTGCAAAATCTGTGAATCTTCCTTCTCAGCAAAGTCAACTTTAGTTACTCATATGCGATTACATACTGGAGAGAAACCATATTCCTGTGAAATATGTGGATCTTCTTTTTCAGAAAAGTCACATTTGGTTTCACATATGCGAACACACACTGGAGAGAAACCATATTCTTGTGAAATATGTGGATCTTCCTTCGCAGAAAAGTCATCTTTAGTTAGACATGTGCGAACACACACTGGGGAGAAACCGTTTACTTGTGAAGTTTGTGAATCATCCTTTTCAGTGAAATCCCATCTAGTTAATCATATGCGAACACACACTGGAGAGAAGCCTTTTTCTTGCAAAATATGTGAATCCTCCTTTTCCCGAAGACAATCTTTAGTGAATCATATGCGAACACACACTGGAGAAAAGCCATATTGTTGTAAAGTGTGTGGATGTTCCCTCTCTGGGAAGTCACATTTATTGCGGCATATGCGAACACACACTGGAGAGAAACCATTTTCTTGTAAAATATGTGGATCTTCTTTTTCAGCAAAGTCATCTTTAGTAACTCATATGCGAATACACACTGGAGAAAAACCATATTCTTGTGAAACATGTGGATCTTCCTTTTCGCAGAAGTCATCTTTGGTGTCACATGTGCGAATACACACTGGAGAAAAGCCATATTCTTGTAAAATATGTGGATCTTCCTTTTCACATGGGTCACATTTGGTACGACATATGCGAACACACAACAGAGAGAGACCATATTGTTGTGAAGTGTGCAGATCTTTCTTTTCATTGAGGTCCCATTTATTGCGTCACATGCAGACACACATTGGAGAAAAATGATATTTGTGTCAAGTTCTGTGTGTTGATTCCAAAATCATATTTACGACTACAGAGCTAGTGGATGTGTTCAATCTACCTCTGGTAATGACTAAGTTGGATATATTAATAAAAGATTTATTTTACTCATCTGTGCAGGGTTGTTTTTTTTGTTTTTTTTTCACTCCACAATTTAGTTGGCATCAGAAAAATTATTTGGCTTTTTCTTCTTGGCATGTTAAAATGACCTGCATAAAAATAATATAGCATTCTTTTCCTAAAATGTTTTTCAGTCAGTTACATTTAGCAATAATTCCACGGTTAAGAGTTCATACAAAAAGGCAGGCTTGCTGGGTTGGCTTTTTTCAAGGCCTAAATTAGGAAATTAGGAAAATTAGGAGCTAAATGCAACAAAAAAGCGATGAGTCTACCTCCAAAAATGATAAATCAGTAATCCTCGCATCATCGCTTATTCATCAGTGTTGAAGTCTGATTTTAATCTTGTAACCCTTTGACTAAGTCAAGTGATCTTTTTAAATGGGATAAATTTCTAAATAGGAGACATGCCATTAATGAATGTCATTTTGAAACTGAAGCCTATTCAAGGGCAACAAATTTTCCCATTAAGGATGATAAGAATTTACTTAATCTTGAATACGATGAAAGTTATTTCAACTTTTTTTTTACTTAGAAGGAAAAAATCCACCGTTGCCATGGTGTTTTGTATATGGATATAAAATTTCAAATGAGTCAATACTCCCCGGCAAGCTAAGCAAACATTCTAAAACTAAACACTCCCACTTTTAAAGAAAACATGCAAGTTTTTTAAAAGATTGTTAGAGCAACAGACAAAGAAATTTTGTTCAAATGCGTATGAAGGGTTTCCAATGAGGTTCAAATTGCTTCTTATGAAATATTCGAAATGATTGCTCTAAAAATGAAAACTCATATTTTAGCAGACTTGGTTATCTTACCTGTGTGCAGACAATGGTAGGAGATGATGTAGAAAAAGATATAAATAAAATCCAACTATCAAATGATATGGTTCATGGGTGTATTTTTTAAAATGTCTGCTGGTATAATAGAAAATGTATGCTTTGAAAAGCTAAAAAGTTCAAATTTTGCCCTACCGGTTGATGAATCCACCAACATTCATTTATTCTATTGATGAAGATCAAATAGTAAATCAGTTCCTCTGTTGCAAAAATCTCTGCCACTACAAAAGGAGAAGATATTTTTCATATTTTGGATAACTACTCTGTACAATGGAAATCATATGTTGGGATTTGTACTGATGGAGCTCCCTCTAAGGTAAATATTATCAAGAGTCGTGTATCATTTGTAAAAAAGCAAAACAATTCACTAATTTTTGCACAGAGAGACCTTAATTGCAAGAACACAGGGAGATCAATTGAAGGAAGTTTCAGATTAAGTTATCAAAATAGTAAATTTTATTTTAAGCTGACCAGTAAAAACTCATTTATTTGAGTAAAAACTCATTTATTTGAGTAGCTTGAATTATTGATTTTCAACAAAGGTGTTTACTTTTCCGTACCAAGATGAGATGTTTATTGGGGGCAGAATGTACACTGCCATGTGTATGAACACCGGAGAGAGCCTCCTCTTTTTGGGGGGGTGGGGGAGAAGTAAATAAATACTTTTTGGATTTCAAGGTTTGAATATTTAACTGATAGATTTCATCACTTTGATAGCTCAAACAGAAGTACACAAGGTGTAAAAGAAAATATTCTCTTATCAACCAACAAAATAAAAGTGCAAGTTTGGAAAAAATATGTATGAGATGATAGTTTGAGAGTGTTTCCTTTGTGAGGCAAAAGTCATATAAATGATACAACATCCATCATAATGGACCATTTGACAGCGCTACGAGATAAATTGAATTGTTACTTTCTATCATTGAACATGAAACAATGCGACTGAATTTATAACTTTATTATTGGAATTTGAAATGTTGATAAAAGGGATGGCTGGTATATCTGTTGACTGCTGGTTGAAAACGTCATCTAAAGATTTGTGCAATGAAAAATTTGGGATTTCAATCAATGAAGAATACTATTTACTAGCTAGTAAAACACTGATCATTTTAATACAATTTTTAACATCATACTCTAGTGAAATGGGATTTTCAACACTTATTGACGGAAAGTGCAAACGGAGAGAATTTATTCAATGTATAGATGAAAAAATGAGTCTGTTTATTGTACATACATCCCAATGTTGGAAAAATTGCTAAAGTTTATCAGGCTTATGTTTTGCACAAATATACTAAATTAAGCAATGTACCATGTTCCTTTGCATGTAACACAATCTTTGTTTAATATGAGTACTTAATTTAAAGCTGGAAAAAGGTATAAAGTTGTAGCCTTTTGTATAACGAGAGTACTTGATTTGGCACAGTAGTCAGGTGAGTCCTACTTGTTTTAATTTTTGTTTTTTGTGGGGGTTCGATCTTCTAAAAATGTGTCTACTGTAATACTGCAATTGTGCAATGAAAGCTGATTATTTCTTTGTAGTGTACTGTTACAATGGTCTTTTAATTCTTAAAAAAAAGTTGAGTAAAAGGAAGTTGAAAAAACCCATCCAATTTGAAGCCATTATTCTCAAGTATGTTTCTTTTTTTTTTAAATTCAAATATTTTGACTTGAGTATTTTAATTCATTTTAGTCATGTTTTGGATATTTACATTGTAGTTTTCTGCAGAAAAGAAAATAGTGTGACACACGAAAATTATGTTTAATCATTTCTGTTTTTGTAATGTATACAATTTTTCTTTCTGCATACATTTGAGTATAGCACACTCCCCCCCTGCCATTTTGGTTTAGATTTTATAATAAAAATTTTTGTGTTATACACTGAGAAATAAGGTATATGAAAAAAGAGAAGAAAAATTGCAAGTTTTCAATCTAATTGATTCACTCATTCACTTTTTATCCAACAAAAAGAATTTTCAATAATATGGAGTTGGACCTAATTATTTTATACTCAGCCAAAATTCCCAGAAATTTCTGAAGTCACTGGAACTGGAAAATCAAATCTGAGTGAACAGAAGCATGAATTAAGGTAAATTTTGGTTTGAAATTAGGGATAGAGTAATTCTACCATGCATTAGAGCAGAAACATTCTTGTCATTGCAAATTCCATTTTTACTGTTAATACTTGAAACAAACATTAGTGTTCATTTTTCCGTTTTTACATTTTTATCAGACAAAGTATTATAGATCATTATTATTTTCAAATTTTTGATTACTTTTTGCAAAAATTTGTGATAAAAACTAACTGATAAAATTAGAATGAACTTAAAAACTAGTCAAAAATTCTAAAATGATAATGAGATATTAGTTTTGTATTATGAAAATCAGTACCTACATAAATTGCCCCTCGCAAATTCCACTAAATGTAAATTCCACCACAATTCCCTCAACAAAATTTTACATAAAGTAAAGAATAAAAAATGCCAAATGAAATAACCAATTGAAAATTTTGTGTTCCGATCCAAAATCATTTTTTGTTACCATAACCGATTTCCCCCCTGTCACCTCTTGGATGTTGAATGAAAATATTTCTTCAGGCATTATAGGCATATGTTACTTTTCAAACAATGTTCTACAAAACAATATTTTTTCTTTCTTCTAATCAAAATGAGGATATCTCCATGTATTTCATTTCTGGTAATCAGATGAAAATAACTTTAGATTAGATGTATACATGAACATAGAAAAATGTAATAAAATATTTACATCTGTGACATGTTGCAGATTTGGAAGGGATACTTTTCTTGTGTCACCATTTATACTTCTTGTAAAAAAAAAGTTATCATAATCTTACAATTCATAGTGTTATGGTTAACACTTTTTGAATTTATAATGGAAAAAACTGAACATGAAAGCTCATTTGACACTGCATATAAAGCAAAAGCGGTGGAACATGAATATTTTGGTTGAATTTACTGTGATGAAATTTATTTTGGGTGAAATTAGCCTGGGGGAATTTACCGGCTACTGAAAATTGTTTTTAATTTGCAAAAGAGAAATGTCTTTCTCATTTGCGATTATAATTGTGACTTATATCACTGTTTATCAAAGGAAGTTCATCAGAGAATGTTCAAGTGTGTATATTCTTTTTTTTTTTTTTTTTTTGCACACTGTAAGGAAATTGGTCTTGATTCTAAAATTTCTTGACCCTGCTTATCTTCACAAAATGCCGATGAAACTCACTAAAGCCCATCCAAAGTTTTTAGAATAGAAGAGTACATCATTGAAAAGGTTTTATTTTCATCATTCACTCCAAATAAGACTCCCTCCAGTTATCATTGATCTCTGTTCAGTAAATCTCCTTAACCCTGCAAATCTCCTGAAAAAAAAAAATTTTTTAAAAACTGACAAAAATCCATGCATGTTGTTAAAATAGATTTATACATCTATAGAAAAGTGTAATTTTAATCATAAACTCCAAATAAGATTCGCTTCAGTTATTATTCATCTCTTTTCAGCAAATTCTCCTCTTTCCATTTGGTGATTTTTTAATATAGTATTAAATTTTTTCTTCAAGTCAATGAAAGAATTTTTTTTCTTCCAAGCACAAACAAGGAAAAGCCTAAAAATAATTTCAGAACAATTCCATCATGTTTTTGAAATAGGACATCGAAGATTTTCTAGGAGTGCATGTTTATAATAATTAATACATTTCCTTTCAGCAGTTCCTCTACGCTTACTGAATCACTGTATGATTTTGATAAAATTCATGAAAGCTTATGTGAAGTTACTAAGATAGACATTTGAAAAGGTGTAATTATGATTACCAAGTTCCAAAAGGTCTGTTTAATCAATCAATAGAATCCATTCAAAATATAAGTAGGCATAAAGTAAGGTCTAATTAAGAATGAATGTACATTGCAATCCAAACTGCTCACTGAAATCCTGTCGGTGGTGGAGGAGAATTTTACAAAAAAAAGGATTTTGTTGAAATAATTGGAGAAAATGTTTATATTTTCTGCCCTTTAGTTCCATTGGTGTGGCCTGTATGTAAGATACATACATACATACATACATACATACATATATAGCAGGCCAGACCAATTTGAAAACTGAAGAAACCAGTTTTGCCATTTTTTGTTAACTGTCTCTGATAAGACTCCTATCAGTATGATCAATGTTTGGCAAATAATAATCAACATAATGTTGATGAAAAAAGTCACAAAAGTCTATATAAAGTCACTGAAATAGCAGAATATATCTCTAAAGAGGTGTAATTTACTCAGAAACTCTAAGAACCACTCTCTTTAGTACATCATTCATCTCTGTTTGGGTCCGTCCAGTTCCATTCAGTAAATCCTACTCGTTCAGTAATTAGTCTCACCAGCCAATAACAGAGTAACCAATGACATTGACTTGAAAAAGTCCAATCTTATTTTATAATCATCAAATTTTTTTTTCAAGTTTCAGGCTTTTTCCCCCATTGCAAAAGCAAGGAAAAACTTGAGAATAATTCAAGAGCAATTTAATTATGTTTTTGAAATCATGCGTCGAGATGTCTAGTGCGTGTATTTCATGTATCAACTCCTTGATTGATTCATATTCTCACAGCTAATTCTCTACACTCAACATATCACTGCAGGGTAACGATAAAACTCACAAAAGCTTATTTCTACTAGTGAAAAAAAAACATCTTCAAAAAGTAATGCCAATCTACAAATAACTCTTTGTTTGTAACATATATTGTCGTATCAGCACACTGCAAATCAAAGATAATGTCGACAAAAAACTTACTAAAAAAAGTCTGTTAAGTTTAGTAACGAAAATAGAAAAATTGAATCTGCCACTCATAGGGTAGCCACTTCAACATAGTATTGCTCTTTCCATCAAGCTAAGTAGTCGCTGGTAATGCAAAGGCCGGAATAACTGTTTTCATTCCAAATTCTGTTCTCGTTTGTTCTCGGTCTATATCTGCTCTATTTGTTTCTTTCAACAACACAGTTATGTATCAAGAAATGGATATAAATGATCCGACAGAATGATTATAAATAATTGTATTTTATCGAAACACTTTTTGAAATGCCACCCCCCCCCCCGTCATTACACAATTAATATAACACTTGATAAATCTCTGAAACGTATTATTTAATCAGAGACCCGTAAATAAGACTCTCTTTATTTCAGTGATTAATTAGATCTTACTGCCACCATCGTACAATTCAGCTTCCTTTTTATCCCTGACAGCAGTGAAAATCTGAATTTTATACAGATTTTGAACACTTTTTCAATGTTTAGCGTTAGCCCAACTCAGTATTACTGCTCAAATTTAAGGCCATTCATCAGCAGGGGTGAAGATCATTTTGACCAATTGAAACATTTAGCAATGTCCCCCTAACTTGATTATTTCGTAAACAAACTTATTGAAAAAAAACAAGAATGTGGTTTAAATCGATTCAATTGATCTTCGTTGGAAAAAAAATGTTTTTCTCTCATTTTCTCTGTATACATATATCATTTTCACGTAAAATTTTTGAGAAAAAAAGAAACCACCACCAAATCACGTATAAATCGAATGGAATTAGGATTTACGCGTATGATCATCCACAGTGGAAAATCGCGAATCGTTCAAATCGGTCAAAATGTCCGAAGACGGGCCAAATTCAAAGTTCCTGAATTAAAATCAAGTGACGTCACGGGATTTTTTCTTACTATCAAAAGCCACTTTTTAAACCTTGATTTCACTTTGTTGTGTAAACGGAGATGAGAAAACATTTTACATAAGGAACGAAATGAAGTTCGACACCGCTATACGACCAACTTCTTCATCAACAGAAGATACTTTTTCTCGGAGGTAATTTGATGTTTGCATTGTTGTTTTTTTTCCTTTAATTCTTAATGCTGCTTTCTTTGTTCCATTATTTTCAATTTGGGCATTATTGTTATGAATTTACCGAATAATACAGAGGTTGTGCAAATTGACTGAACAATCTTGACAAATCGTGGAAACGAAGGAGGCAATTATTGTTACTTCAGAAAAACATTTTTTATTATACCAAAATATAACATACCTGGGATTTCTAGTAAAATTCTAAACGGCTTATCTGTTTATAGATTTGAATTTTAAATATGAAATCTATGAATAACTTGAAAAACTTCAAAAAATCAATCTAAACCTAAATTAAATAAATTAATCATGTATGACTCCCAGTTTTTCTTTCTGACCCTCAAATAAACCAAGTAATTTCCCATAAGGCGATATCTGCCTCTACAAAATTTAGTTGAAGTCATCCAATTCCTCTCTCAATGATTCAGACGTTCTTCCATTTTTTTTGTCATTGTTTTCTAATGTGGAAAAGTTGAGACCAATATTTTGTATTTCATGAAATTCCATGAAATTGTTTTGCTCATTTTATTTGAATATCACTTTTTTCAGATTTTCGCTGTTTTTCAAAAGAATTTTAGTCTGATGTCATGTTTTATAGCTTTGTATCATCCAACCTCTGAACTGGAAAAAATCTTGATATTTATATAAAAGATTCTGGAAATTTCACCGAAAATCTTGCAAATTTTGGGTGATGCCAAAAATAAGTAAACCACATGATTTAATTCTACCATAAATGTCAATACTTTAATCAAAATAACAGTTTTCGTGAGAATTGTTATAGTTGACTGTTGCTTTCTGGGTTTTTTTCATAAAGGTCATCATCTGGTTGCCATTTCTGATACAGCTTTTCATAGACCTTTGACTTTGCTGCTCAGTCCCAGCCATACAACATATTTAAACAACATGTAGGAAATAGGCCACAATAAGTCAGGTAATATAAATGCGAATGTAAGAATGTTGTAATCAAATGAATTGGTCAAAAAAGAGCTGATCAAAAGTTGTTAAAATTGTTTGAAATAGTTCTCGAAAGTTTTCCACAGAAATGTTGAAAACTTGGCAGAAATGACACCGAATCATGAGATCTTAGAATCAAAGTGAAAATCATATAACTCATGACAAAACACTGAGAGTTTGCAGGTCTGTATTATCCATTGTTTTTGTCCTTTTTATTCTTTGACTGATAAAGAATGAGAATAAAAATTGTACAACTCAAGCCTAATTAAGTCTTATTAAATTTGACCCATGGAAAAATGTCTACAAAATAGATCTGGTACTGTTGGAATGGCAAAGTTATCCTCTCTCAGAATATGAAAACTCCTCTTTTGACCACCCTAGAGAATTTTTTTATTCACGATAATTTAAAGATACAATATGTTGGCTTGGGCATGTGCATGACATAAGCCCCACTTTTTTTTCCCATATTCATGAACTAGACCATGGTAATATAAAAAAAAGTGAGGTAGACTTTTGATAAATTGTCAGTGACCCAGGGAGAGTTAGTGGGAACTGATTTATTATTCTACCCAAATTTCTTAGGGAGAGTTATGCCTTTTTGAATGCTCAGGGAGTAGAAGGTATGTTTACAATTTTTTGAATAAGTTTTATGTATTTTATAGACCAGACCAGAATACCCTCATAAATCCCTTTGCCCAAATATGGTTAAAAATAGTTATCGTAATTTGTATTCTAGTTTATCGGAAAATGGAAGTTATCATTTTGGGGGGGGGGGTAGAATCTAGACCACTAGGTTCAAACATATCTAAAAAAAAAAAATGTTGCCAGTTTTTCTATGAACTTCAAGTGCAGCTGTTTTGAAATACAAAATGGACATTTGTGTTTTCAGTCCATATTACCTTTTTTATCTCACAAAATGTGTCAGTTTTGACAAAAAATACTTTTTAAAGAAGATTCTAATTACAATGTAAATATGATGCTGATGTGGGCATATAATTATTGTCATTTCTACAGAAATATGACTTTCCCCTTCCAGATAACTTCTTTAATGCCATCATCGAATATACTCCTTGTGAATTTGCTAATCAAGACTTTTCAACTTGAACATATTCTGGCAAACATGAAGATTTCAGTTTTTTTTGTTTTTTTTTTGTAAGGACTTTTTCTTTCAAGAATTCTCTCTTTTTTTATATGTGTGCCATTTTTACCATTTGGTGAAAGAGGGAAATGATTGATAAAAGACGTATTTCCAATTACTTTCCAAAGAATAGCAGAAAGTGTTTGCAGAGTTAGCTCTGCATTTACATTGTAAATAGAACTCTCCTCTTGGAACAAAAAATTTTTTTCTGAAAATTGACAGATTTTGCAAGGTGAGGTATTATGGACTGAAAGGACCGTACAAGAAATTATTTGTAAAAAAATTCAATCAAATATTCAACTCAGTAGAGTGTGAAACGTTTTAACTAAATAAAAAAAGCTCAAATAACACCCATATGAAAATTCACCAATTTCAGTAAGAAGTGGAGTTCTTACATGCTGTCACATGAGGAAATGAACAAAAATTAGCTATAAAAAGACAAAACAAAGATTAATAAAATAGTAAACAAAAAATATGAATTAACTTATTATTGTAAATTGCAGGAGGTCTATATATGATTCTATTTCATTCTAAATTCCATCTTGTTAGTAAATTTTGCCTTTAAAAACAAAACATGGCTGAACTGTCCACTGCTAGAAAATTGCATCCTAACTATGGATGGCCAAAATGTCCTAGATTTCTTCCATACTGTGTGATATTTCTTTAAATATGTATCCAGTCACTATTCAACCTTCTGTATTGTAGGATGGGAAGCTTTAATATTCTGAATCTCCATAGGGCAGGTCTTCCAGTTGTAGCATTAGTTTGGTAGCCAATCTTTGTAGCCTCTCGGCTCAAGCATTACTTCTGCCAAATTGTGGAGAAAAGTTTATTTGGGTTGTCAGCCTCTAATTTAACATTTGTCAGTATTTTTTAGTCTATACAGACTAGATGTTGCTTGCATATTCTACCTTAGGTCTGACCGGGGTTTTATAAAGTATTTTGAATATTGTGGTGTCTATGTGTTTCACTGCTTAAGGTGATGTCTGTATCTAGATTGTCCAATTTTGATATGTTTATGATGTCTTCCTTGGTAAAAACACAACTAAGATCTGCCCAAACCATCTGGGGAAAGCCTGAAAAGCTTTGGGCTTAATTCCCACACCTGATGCCCAAATCTATCTGGACCTGCTCAGCCCAGAGAGCCCAAGGCTGAATTTTCACATCCAAGTTCCGAGGGAGTGCTAAATTCCTATGCTTGAGCACCAAAAACAAAAAAGACCTTGATGTTGAATAACTCACATGAATCCTCTGGGTTTTACATCGAGATGATTTTTCTTTTCAGTTCACAATTATGAAAATATTCCAATATGATCTCTTTACTATTCTATACTTTGCATCAATCCCAAATTATCCTCATTTCTATGTTCACTTTTCATCTCCTTTACTTACCAGGTTGACATTTCATACAGAATATTATAGAATGCAATTCCCACCTGATTGACGTTTCAAGTTGATGCGGTCAGAAAAATCTAAATATACAGGAATACATTGATACTATTTACTGAGTTACTACCTATTTTCCTTAATAACTTAGTTTTCTTTTTCTTTTTACTTTTTCCTCCAGGTATTTCATCTTGATAAACATTACAACATATACATGGAAATAATTTTCTTACATGGAATTCTACAGATGAAACGTAAAAGAAGAAAACCTGATCAAATATACTTGGAAGATTATTAGTATGAACTTCTGAATTTTTATGTTGAAATATTCTTCAGCTGAAACAACAATTTGGAACTGAAAACTGTTGGGAGATATCTTTTTCTGAAAGATCTGATATTGTGGAAAAAATGCAAAGACGCACTGGAGAAAAACGATATTCTTGTGAGGTATGTGGATCTTCCTTTTCACAGAAGAAAAATGTGACTGAACATATGCGAACACACACTGGAGAGAAACCATTTTCTTGCAAAATCTGTGGATCTTCCTTTTCAGCCAAGTCATCTTTGGTAAGACATGTGCGAACACACACTGGAGAGAAGCCATTTATTTGTGAAGTGTGCAAATCATCCTTTTCAGAGAAATCACATCTAGTGATTCATATGCGAACGCACACTGGAGAAAAGCCATATTGTTGTAAATTGTGCGAATCTTCTTTCTCAGGGCGACAATCATTAGTGAATCATGTGCGAATACACACTGGAGAGAAGCCATATTGTTGCAAAGTGTGTGGATGTTCCCTCTCTGGGAAGTCACATTTATCACGGCATATGAGAATACACACTGGAGAAAAACCATTTTCTTGTGAAATATGTGGATCTTCCTTTGCAGTCAAGTCATCTTTAGTTAGACATGTTCGAACACACACTGGAGAGAAACCATTCATTTGTGAAGTTTGCAAATCATCCTTTTCAGAGAAATCACATCTAGTGATACATATGCGAACACACACAGGAGAGAAGCCATATTGTTGCATAGTGTGTGAATCTTCCTTTTCAGGGCGTCAATCTTTAGTGAATCATATGCGAACACACACTGGAGAGAAGCCGTATTGTTGCAAAGTGTGTGGATGTTCCCTCTCTGGGAAGTCACATTTATTGCGGCATATGCGAACACACACTGGAGAGAAACCATTTTCTTGTAAAATATGTGGATCTTCTTTTTCACAAAAGTCATCTTTAGTTACTCATATGCGAATACACACGGGAGAAAAACCATATTCCTGTGAAATATGTGGATTTTGTTTTTCAGTAAAGTCACATTTAGTTTCACATATGCGAACACACACTGGAGAGAAACCATATTCTTGTGAAATATGTGGATCCTCCTTTGCAGAGAAATCATCTTTAGTTAGACATGTGCGTACACACACTGGAGAAAAACCTTTTACTTGTGAAGTCTGCAAATCATCTTTCTCTGTAAAATCACATCTAGTGATACATATGCGAACACACACTGGGGAGAAGCCATATTCTTGTGAAGTGTGTGGATCTTCTTTTTCACAGAGACAGTCTTTAATGAATCATATGCGAACACACAGTGGTAAAGAATCATTTTTTTGCCAAATATGTGCATCTCCCTTTCCCGAAAAGATATTTCTAGTGAGACATATGCGAACACACACTGGATAGAAACCATACGGTCGATAAGTCTGCAGATCCTCCTTTTCAATAAAGTTCCATTTACTGCTTCACAAGCAGACACACTGGTTAAAAATAATATTCCCTATGTTAATTACTGCATAGAGGAATACAAGCTCATGAGAAGTCATGTTAGCTTGAAATATGTAGCTTATTCGGAGATGTCAGATGTGTGCTCTCATGCAGGATAAAATATTCTTTTCAGATAAATCAAATAAACCATATTCTTGCTAATTTTGTGGACTTACCTTTTATAAGAATCATATTTGATGTAACATTCTCAAAAGTTTAAATGAATCTCAGTATTTTCTCAACTTCTATCTCATTGTTTTCATATTATTACCATGTGATTTCAGTACTATTCAATTAATGCATAGTCTCTCAATTTATTTGATACAACATATGGAAACACACATTGGAAATAAACCATATTTTTTTATTAGATATCCTTTTTAGTAGATTCGCAAAGTGTGAGAGATCATTCATTTAAGAAATATTGGGATCCTAATTTTTTCACCTGAATATTTTCAATGTTCAATTATATTTCTTGTTTTATATTGTTGAACTGATTTAATTGCAATAAAATGATTTCATTGGGATTTACTTGAAAAAGATTCGAATTTTATAGAATTTTCAATCCTAATCTTCTTTGTCCTATTGCACTGAGGTGAGCGAATAACATTAAAAAAGATAGAGGTTACTGTATCATTCACTTAATGTAAGTTTATTGTCAATGAAAAGCTCAAAAAATTCAGAGTGAAACTTTTTCTAATAGTCTGTAGCAGGAATTTGATATGAAAATTAGTATTCTATGTATTGAACCAATTTGAAAGTTCACAATATTTATAAATGTGTGAAGTAAAATGACTTTAACCAAACTGAAATTCTATGCTAATGTTCTTACCCACCCAGAACAGACATGGTCTTTGAATGTTTGTCTAATGTTTGCATACAACTGTTTACAAACAGTAAAGAAACATTGTGGGCTCAAACAATTACTATTCAGATTCCACGAATAGTCAATGGTATATAAACAGTATCACACAGTCAACAAATAATGCTTACTGTTTGCATCCGAGCATTTGTTTTGCACTTATATCTTTTATTCCCTTCATTTATTGAAAAAAATCTCAAAAATGGATGTCAACTAGAGATCTTTCTGAATTAATTTTCTTTGATGAAACATAATAAATCATTATTGGTAATTTGTACGACTCTTACTAACCTTCAGCTTAATTTTTTACTTCCTTTTTTTTTTCAACTGACCTGAATAGAAGTTACTGTAAAAATTCTCTCTGACAGACACCAGCTTTTAAAAATCTCTTTAAAATGATGTTTTTTTATGCGCAGGAGATGTAAATAGAAATTTTATTCTCGTTTTGAAATTAACAAAAAAAGAAATCTTCCTTGCTTAAATATCTTAGTGGAAAAGAAGAAAAAGTAAATTGATCCTTGATAAGGTTTTGTGACCTTTTTCAGGATATTTAGAAATAATAAATAAATCAAGTTAAGCCGATGGTAAAAAGTAGTAGGTCATAAAAATAACAAACTGTGCCTCCACACAAACTCTTGGGTCCTTTGTCTGGAAAACAATATAAATTGTGTCCTAATTTGTACAATTCAAGATATACCATGATTTATCAAGTGTAGGATTATAAATTCTACTTGCAGAAATGGAATTCAATAATATTCTAAGTTGTAACTTATATGCTAGAATACATATCATTACTCAACTCGGAGTCCAGGTGTAAAAACTGTTCAACAAATCAATGGTAGCCAAACAGTGAAGAAACCTGGAAAATAATGGGACACGGCCTTATCCTCATTTGATAAATCTCTCAGTACCAACTTTGGGTTTGCTATCGTAGCTTCAATCGCTTTCTTAAGTTACTGTAACATTCTGAATTTAGAATATGTATTGTTCCTATTTGGTTTGTTAAGTATTAATATACGATTGAATTACATTTAACATGTATAAGAATTGCACGCACATGATTAAGTTGAAAATAAAAAAAGCTTACCTCATATATATCACATGGCAGTGACTATTCATTCCAATTATTTTGGCTGAATACACTGGCACTCATATACCATGTGGATTACTTGATTTTTCAATTAACAGGACAGGAAAAAAACTTGTAATCCAAACAGATTAAATTTGAAGACCAGAAAAAAAATTTTATCACAAATCAAGAACTTACCAGCTGCTATTTGTAGGTGTGTGTGTGTGTCCAGCTACTACCAACCGGCTGTCTCTGTTGTTTATATATCATCACGATTAATTTTTGTTTTGGAAGTGGAACTCATCAAAAAGTTGTTTCATTTGTGCAAACTGCATGTTCAGATTAGCGATTATAGTCAATTTAGTCACTGTCTAATTGGAATTTGTTTACAAACTTGGAATAAACAATAATGTGTTTTAGAGTCTTTCTAATGGAAATGATTTGTGCCAATTTTCTGAGGGATCTTTCATAGAATGGTTAAATTCAAAGTTCCAGTATCAAAATTACATGGCACCAGTGAATATGTCATTTTTAATATCCATGTTTCCAGCACTGTTTTGTTTTTTCTATCAAAAGACATGTTTGAATGTTGACTTCTTTTTTATGCTGTAAATGAAGACAAGAAAGCATTTTACGTAAGGAACAAAATTATCCAGACACTGCTTAATGACTCGCTTAGTCATCAAACGAGACTTTTTCTCCAAGGTAATTCGACATTTTGTCCTTTTTTCTTAATGTTTCTTTCTTTGCGCCATGCTTTTCAACTTCAACATTATTTTTATGAATTTAATGAATAATACAGAGATTGTGAAAATTGATTATGCAATCTTAGAAAGGTAAAACCAATCAAATATTTGTGACAGTTATGTATTATATAGTTCAAATCTATTGATTACCAAGTATACAATGCTGAAAAAATGATGGGAGTTTCAAAAAATATTTACATTATAGTGTTCATCAAATTTGGTTTTATTATAGTATACATTGAATACATGATGAATCTATAAAATATACAGGTATACTTGAAATATAAACATAAGTACACAAATAAGGCTCGAGCTTTAGATTGGAAAAGGCATTTATATTGCAGAACAAATATTTTCAAATATAATCTCTCTTATTGCCAATGCATTAGACCCAATGTTTCTCCATTAATTGCACTAATCAAGTATCATACAGAGCTAATAACTGTGTGTCACTAGGGACACAGATTAAAGTAAGTTTCTGTTTAAAATTAAGGATAGAGTAATTCTACCAAGCATTAAAAAGGAAAGATTATTCTCATTGCAAATTCTAATCTTACAGCTAATATTTGTAACAAAAATTAGTGTCTATTTTTCTGTCTTTTCATTTTTATTAGACAGACTATTATAAATCAGTATATTCGAAATTTTGATAACTTTTTGAATACCATTCAGGTTGAGATGAAACCAAAAGTTTACCCTCATTTTTTGTTCTGCCACATGGTCTAGTTCATAAATATTCAGAGAGAGTCTGAACCCCTCTTATGCACCTTAAAAAAGACCCTTAGTATATCATTTATCTCAATTCAGGTCCTTTTCGGTTCCATTCGATAATTAGTCTTATCGACCAATGACAGAATAAACTATAACATTGACTTAAAAAAAAGTTTGATTCTGTGTTATAATCAATGGAAAAAAAACTTGAAAAGGTTTGGGGTTTTTCTCCCTAGCAAAATCAAGACAAAGCTTAAAAATAATTTCAAAATAATTCAATCAGGTTTTTAAAATCGGATGTCAAAGATTTTTCAGAGATGTGTGAACCAAACATGATAATTGATATATTTCTTCTTTGCAAATCCTCAATGCTCAACAAATCACTGCATTATGTCGATAAAATTCACAAAACCCTATGTAAAGTTACTAAAATAGGAAAACATACCTTTAAAAATGTTTAATTTTAATCACAAACTACAGATAAGACTCCCATCAGTATGTGTAATAACCCGCTAGACAACGGGTAATTTGTACAAATTTTAGGTTGACGTTCAGGCAGCAACATCTGTAAGTTCACGCCAAGGTCAGCATCTGTGATTTGCTATGTTTTTGATCAGTTTGAGTGAATCCATGGCCAAGACTGGTCGCGTCTCCTGCATCACCTAAATTACTACCATGTCTGAAGAAAGAATCTATTACTATTAAAAAAACTAACTACATGGCTATCCTATTTGTCTCCTGTTTCCTCAATGACTAACAAGCAATAAAGCTTCTAACCTATACCAACAATAAAAAGAAATAGACAACTGAAATGAACGGACAAACTTGCAAGCATTTACACATAAGAAAAACAGGTGGTTTTAATATCTTTTCTAGACTTGAGTTCTTGACTTCTTCAACGTTCAAGTCATTACATCATCTATGTGAGAGCACTACAGTTGGGGAATCGTAATAAAAATCATGAAAGCCATGTAAAGATACTAAAATACAAGACTATGTTTCTAAAAAGGTGTAATTCAATCAGAAACCCGTGAATAAGACTCTCCTCAGGATATCTCCATGAATCCATGTCAAGAAGCATTTAGTCAAAAGGCATCAGACCAGAATCTCAACTTTGTTATATGAATATTCTAACAAAATTTGCCCTAATTATTAAGTAATTTAATTTAGTACTTGTTTTGTAAATTCAGACGAATAAACGTTTTATCACGATTTTATCTTTTCATTTCGTACCATAAGTCATTTAGTGAATATATGAAAAAAATTTTCATTTTTTATTATTAAGTTATAAAATAAGTAATTCTTTGTTTGACTTGATAAAGAGAATGAGTCAAGTTCAAGATCAACTTTAAAAGGTGATTGTAAACTTGACTCATAATGGGTTCGCCTTTAAATTGATTTTCTCTTTTTTTCTTTTACTTGGTAGGTTATATTTTTTCAATTTTCCTTTCGAGTCTTTCATTTATCCATTTTTCTATGTGATAATGATCTTTTCTGCTCCCCCAAATCTGTTGCTCTTCTCTTCGTTCTCAAAAACACCGCTTTTTTTTATTAGATATGACGCAGCAAAGGGGATTATGAGTTCGAACAGTTTTTCGTTCAAATTGTTGAGAATCTTGAACATCAAAGGTTGTATCAATGAATAAATCGTTGTTACGTCTTTTTGTCAGTTTTCAGTCTTCAAATCAGGGGGAAATAATTTCATTTTAAAATCCCAAAACTTTCGTCAAACTTTTTAGCGTGCAACTGACTCCGTTATAAATGATTCAGTTTCTTTGTGCGATTCGTGCAACTATACACATCCATTTAAAAAAAAAAATGAACGAATTAAACTATTTGATTTAATTTTTGTGTTGTATATAGGTTCTAGAAGAGTATGATTTTAATTATAAGATCTAATCAGACAACGTATTCTTCAGATATAAACGAAAAAACATTAAAACATTGTAAACATTGCGATTTCAGGACAGCAAAATCTCTGTATTTCTTGAAGACTTGTATGACTTTTGAGGTCACTTTCAAGCAAAGATTTATAGATATTACTTATTTCGGTCGTAAAAAATTGTTCTATCAAAAGTATTTCTCAATTCATTTTACTTATTTAATTATTCAAATTTCTAAAAAATAATTATTACAAATCCCTCGACTTATTGCGACATCATATGGTACGAAATGAAAATTTAAAAAAGTAACTATAAATGTTTATTCATTCGAGTTTACAAAGAAATACCAAGATAAATTATTCAATTTCTACAAATCCGGTTGAAATATTCGTAATATAGACATTCTTGTCAAATAGATTAAGACGAAATAGTAACTTGTTGTAGTCAGTAGACAGTTTTCCTTCTGACTGATCTTTTTTTGTCTTCATGCCTTTTGACAGGCAACTGTTTTGATTTTTTTCTAATTAACAAATAAACACTTTTAAACGTTTTTTTTCTGTAAACCTCAGATCATAATAAGAGTTAAAGGTTAGTTTAGATTCAGTATTGTTCCAGTATTAAAATAACATGAAACTAGCAAATATATGATTGTTTTTCAAATATTTAGGTATTTATATTTTCAGCATGTGCTTATTTTCTCTTACAACTACCAAAAGAGATTTTTAAAACGTCGATTACTTTTTGTGTGTAAATGGAGACGACAAAATGTTTTCTGCGAGGAACGAAATGAATTATGACACCGTTTTTCTACCCAGCGTTGTCATCAGACGAGTGTTTCTCTCTAAGGTAATTTGATGGTTTCATTGTTTTGTCCTTTCTATCCTACTTCAACTTTTTTGTTATGGATTTAATGAGTAATACAGAGATTGTGCAAGTTGATTCAGTAATCTTACTTGTGATAATACTAAAACAAAGAATAGGTTATTAATCATGAATCGCGTTTGCAGTTCACTTAAGTCGGAAATCGAATTTTTTTACCCTTCGTCGTATAACTCTCTTTGCATAATTTTCCCCTCCAGCTTAGCTTTCATTACCTAAATCCTCTATTTAAATTTTAATTCTATTTTTACTCTTTTCCGATCTTTATTGACTGAAAATCGTACTCCTGTAGGCATTAGTTAATCGGAAACTCTTTTAATCAAGTAAACCCCTTTAAACAACAAAGGAGAAAAATTGATTTCTGAGGTCATTTTTTTTTTTTTTCAATGGAATTTTTTTTTCCTGAATTTTCTTATTTCTTCTTATTAGTCCACCATATTCTATGTTATCCAGTAACCAGATTTCCTAAAAACCAGCCTGGTTGGAGGGAAGGAAGAAGGGGTAAAAAAACTATTGAAGAAATGATGATGATGACCATAGCAGGGGCGTACCTAATGATTTTCATCAATGGGGTACACGCTGACAAAGTAGGTGTATCAATCAAGAAAAGGTGAAGAAATTGGTGATACTCATATATATATATATATATATATATATATATATATAATGGGAAAATTCACAAGGGAGGATTTTGCCTACAGCACACAGTGAGTCCAGAGGTGGATATAGCAGAAAATCAATTTTTCTCCTGCAACTTGATTTATCTTTATTTAATCTACAGAGAATTTTCTAACTGGTTTAGATTTAAAATTATCATTTTGATGTTTGTGAGAATCTCAAATCTAAACACGTGCATTATCAGATCATTAACAAGAACTTGATATCATCCCAAAATGTGGATTTGAAATATTTGGTGCTGTGAATGGATACTCGAACCAACTTTATGTTTTGCTGATATAAAATCAACCTAGATTTTATTGAACAAGAAAAATATCATTTCCTCTAAATTGATAATCTAGATCAAATAACTAAACCCTCTTTCAGAAAAAATGTCTTTTCCTAAAAAAATTACTGAAAATTTTGGTACATATCATAGATAAAATACCTTGAAAAGTACTTAGTGTATCATACCAGACCATATATTTTTTTTTAAATGCAGGAAAAGATGGACCAGAAACTATTTGTTTCAGAGTACTACTTTTAGCACCTTTCATTCGAATGTAGTTTGAATTTTGAGACTTGACATTTTCCTTCTTTTAAGTTGAATCATACTTTACACGGTACGATACATCACTCAGTTGAATTGATTGCTTTGAAAGATGGTAATGGGTCTGGGAAATTCATCAGAAGAATGTTTAGAGGCCAACTATAAGGACATGAAAAACTATCTTTGATTTCTGTGCCAATTGACTAACAAAACTGGCATTTAGAATCAAATCACAGAAACAAAACCCTCAAAATTTTGTAGAGAATGTAGAGCTTATGATCATACTATTTGATCACATAGGTCACATTTGATCATCCAAGGAAATATGATATATTTGTTGAACAATTAGTAGATTGGATCGGAGGTATTGTATTATGTATCGTTAAAACTTTTGAAAGAAATGGCTTCCTTGTATTCATCTTGTGCACACACTTTTAACGAGGCATCAACCTGTATTATACGACTAACCAATCTATCAATATGTGCTTTTTTACCAAACTTTGTAGTTCGGCCCACTCTGCAGCATAGGAAGAGGACATAAGGCTTGATATTTGCATTTCTAGTTCACTGCTAAGAATGTTATATGCGTATTTAAAGCACTTTTATCAACTATGATAACTATATGCTGAGAGTCAAGAACAAAATAATGATAAGAATTGGACATATATTTTTATCAAACTTTGATTTAATCAACTATTGTAAATTTTTTCATCAGCTAAATTGGAAAAAGAATCTGTCAGATGTATCCAAAAAATGGCCAATTTACCAGTTCATTCACAAGTAGAGGGTTTTTTGTTTTTTTGTTGGGCAGGCAAGTTGATTTATGTACAAATATATATATGAATAGATTATTAAATGCATACAATGGTATTCTTGTCTCTAATAGTTTAATCATCTGATATTTTGTATAAAAATAAATATAACAAATGGTGTAATCCTGTCTCTAATATTTAATTCTATCCTCATAAATTTGGGCATATTTAGACAGACATTTTAGTCTCTTCCACCTTACCATACCTCTTTTTGCTAATAGCTGGATCAGCCAATGACTATGTGAAAGATTGCCAATGTTACTATGTATCACATTAGAAAGAATAATGCCAAATAATAATTTAGATTAATTCTGATTTTGAACTGTAAGTTTCATAATGAATCTGTTAGTTGTTTCAACTTAAGAATGATTTAAGTGTTACAGCGAGATGAATTTCTTAGAATGTACAAATAAATTCTAACTTCAGAATCCTAAGCTTTTTATAGTTTTAATCATTTGATATATAGACCCTAATTCTGAACTCAATTATCTCCTTTTCAGTTCTAAAAAGTTTTGCATTCTTTAAATTAATGAAATTGATTTTATTATTGTCCATAGCAAATTAGAATTCTCAGATGTCCGACTTATCATTTTCTAATTATCTAAAATTTCAAATTATTAGAAAATATAGTAATAAATTTGTTTAGTGTTGAATGATCAAGACAGTTATTTTCAGTACTCACACTATATGATAATATGATCATAATTAATAATAATGAATGATGATTTAATTAGGTATCATTCATTATTAAAAAATATGCTGTCATGATTTAAGTACTTAAATACATTTTATTACTGCAATTCTATGATAGCTTATAAATAAAAGATGTGTATATTTTTAGATGTATTTGGTAATGTTTTGTGTTTCTTAATGGACAGAGAGACCAATTGTACACTTTTAGCAAATGCATCTAGGTTTATGCCAGCAAACATTTCCAGAAGTTTGGGGATTTTCATCCCAGTGTGGCCATGGGAACCAAATGCTATATCCTATTTGAGAAAAATATATCAACGTTGTTTTTTTTTATATATTTATAGCAAATTCATATTTATATTCATTTGTTGTTCTAAAAGAGTCAAATAATTCCTATTTCTATCTTGAAATTAATTTGACTCACAGAAATGGTTAAAAAATTTACTCGAAAATCATAGCATTATTGCTGTATATGAAATATGTATTGAATACAATATCAACTTGATTGATATCGCTAAGAAAATTATGATACATTTTTGTTAATAAATAAAATTTTTATAACTTTAGACAGGAATGTATTTATATCTTTTGAATTTTTTTTCCATGTATATATACAGAAAAAAAATTGTAATTTTTGCAAAAAAGGCTTAAAAAAAATTAATGAGCTTTACAAGGTACATTATGCATTGTATCCTTATTGAAAACATTTTGTGATATTGAAACACAGTCTGATGCTAGATTGCTTTATGGTAAATCTGGCTATTCCATCCAAATGCTTTTGAGTTTTAATTGCGAATGATGGAAAAATATATTCCAATTCAATCTCTGTATTTGCTATTCTATACTTTTTATCAATTATTGTTCAATTTCATTCATTATTTTTATATTTACTTTTCATGTGATCTGTCGGGTTGATATTTCACATTAGAGTCATGTGTAAAGTATTAGTTTTATAATGCAGTACCTACCTGATTGATATTCCAAATAGATTGTGTGGTTGGAAAAATCTAAATATACAGGAATGAATTGATACCATCTACTGAGTTAGTATATATTTTCTTGAATGACATTTTTCTTTCTTTTATTTCACAGGTATCCGTCTTGAAAAATATTGGTACACGTACATTGAAATAATTTTTTGTGGATTTTAACAGAAATTATTGATGCCAAAAACATGAACAAATGGGAAGAAAATAATGGGTGTGAATGCCCATGTTGAAGTATTTTTCAGTTAAAACAACATTTGAAACAGAAAAACTACACTTTCATGAAATTCAAATATCCTGTCCTGAAATATCTGATATTGTGAAAAATATGCAAAAGCGCACTGGAGAGAAACCATATTCTTGTGATGTATGTGGATCTTCCTTTTCACAGAAAAAAAACGTAATTGCTCATATGCGAACACACCCAGGAAAAAAGCCATTCCCTTGTGAAATTTGCAAATCATCCTTTTCAGATAGATCATCTTTAGGAAAACATATGAGAAGGCACACAGGGGAAAAGCCATATTGTTGTAAAGTGTGTGGGTCTTCATTTTCACAGAGGTCACTCTTGGTAGGACATGTACGAACACACACAGGAGAGAAACCATTTTCTTGCAAAATATGTGGATCTTCTTTTTCAGCAAAGTCATCTTTAGTCACTCATGTGCGAACACACACTGGAGAGAAACCATATTCTTGTGAAACCTGTGGATCTTCCTTTTCGGGGAAGTCTTCTTTAGTTAGACATGTGCGAACACACACTGGAGAGAAACCATTCACTTGTGAAGTTTGCGAATCATCGTTTTCAGATAAATCACATCTAGTGAGACATATGAGAATACACACTGGTGAGAAACCACATTCTTGCAAATTGTGTGAATCATCCTTTTCACAGAGATATTCTTTAATTAATCATATGCGAACACACACTGGAGAGAAGCCATATTGTTGTAAAGTGTGTGGATGTTCTTTTTCTGAGAGGTCACCTTTATTAAGACATATGCGAACACACACTGGAGAGAAACCATTTTCTTGTGAAATATGTGGATCTTCCTTCTCAGCAAAGACATCTCTAGTGAGACACATGAAAATACACACTGGAGAAAAACCATATTCCTGTGAAACATGTGGATCATCTTTTTCTCAGAAGTCATCTTTGGTGTCACATGTGAGAATACACACCGGGGAGAAGCCATATTGTTGTAAAATATGTGAATCTTCCTTTTCACATGGGTCACATTTGGTACGACATATGCGAACACACAATGGAGAGAGACCATATTGTTGTGAAGTGTGCATGTCTTCCTTTGCAATGAAGTCCCATTTATTGCGTCACATGCAAACACACAGTGGAGAAAAATAATATTCCTGTTATATATAATGATTTTAGCCACATATTTACAACTAAATGTATAAATACACTCTTGGTAGAAGTTATGTTTGTTTGAATTTTGTAGGCTATTCCTATTTGAGAAATTAGATATGTGCCTATTAATAGGATAAGATATTCTATTGATCTTCCTTTTTACATGAATTATATTTCCTTGAAAGTGAGTAATTAAATACTTGAGAGAAAGTATACTTTTGTGAATTATGTTGACTTTCTTTTTCTGAGAAACGTATTTGATGCAAAGTCTATCAGATGCGGCAGATGTGATTTACAGATCTCAGCAGAGTAGAGGTGTCCCAGAACAAAATTGTAATGGTTTTGACTGAATTTTTCTTGTTGCACTATTTTGAAAAAATCAACTTGTCAAATATCTTCTTAAAAGTTGGAATTAAACTCAGTATTTTTTATTTTCATTATCTTTTTCCTATGATAAGTATCATTATGTCATGATTGTTTTATTTTATGCATTGTATTTTGCATTATCCAATACAATGTATGGAAAACCACCCTGGAAATAAACCATGTTCTTGTCAAGTTTATAAATTTTCCATTGATTGACAATTGTACAACACTTGAGAAATCTTTCTGTTTAGAAATTATCTTAAGTTTTTACCTGATGAAAGAACATTCAAGCTGAAGATCTATTATTCATTTTATAGTCTGAGTCACTTACCATAGAATGATGGTCTGAGAATTTCATTTTACCTTGAGGGATTAGGAAATACAGAAGATTGTACTTTTCATGTTTTTTTAAAAGCTATGCAAATATTTGCTTCTCAAGCTGTATATATTTTTTAGTAAAATCCTTTGATTACAAAGTATACAATGCAGGAAAGATGGTGGGACCCTTTTCAAATATTTTCATTAGTGGTCATCAAATTAGATTTTTTTAAAATATGCCATGACCATAAGAATTAATATTTTATGGAATTATTTTTATAAAATATACAAGAATATTCAAAATATATATGTTAGGATACCTATAAGTCTGGCACTAATTCATATAACTAATATTTGTCAATGCACGTAACCTGATGCTTGTCCATTAATCTCATGGATTAAACGTATTACAGTCAAAATTTCAGATTGAAATTCGGCTAATAACTATCACATTACAGACCTGAAGATCTACTCAGGTACATTGTTTTTCACAAAATATGATAAGTTCAATGATTTTGTTCCATCATGATGAAAGGAAATTATTTGAAGATAATATGAACTCTATATTCCCTTCGAAACTAAGATATTATTATTCTTTTAAAGGTTTTTTCAAGTATTCTAATCTCTTGTCTTTTCTTTTTCCTCCTCTTTTTCCAATTACTTGTTTTCATTATCATTAATTTTTTACCAGTTTTCACCTCCATTCTAATTTTCCATTGCTATCTATCACGACTTTGAATCGGGCCATAATTCTACAGCAAAGATTAAACAGCATAAAAGGAAGTTGAAGAGCAAGCCAATGGTTAGAATCAAACTCACACCGTCTTGCCAGAGGGGGTCCAGTATACTCCTGGCCACTTTTAACCATTCAGCTACAAAGACTACTGTCAAACAGAAGCTGATTTTTCACCTTAAACCTCTGTATAACCGATATTCCACACTGATAATGTTTACAATTGAGACCTATCAGTCTTTCATTTCAAAAATATCTTAAGCTAAAATTTCTGATGAAGTATTGCAACATTACTATACTGTTTAATTGTTGCCATAGAATTATGGTCCAATAAAAAGCAACTGAAAATTAAGATGAAAGGAAAAAATAGTCCAAAATTAATGATAATGTGGTAATACTTCAAAATCAAAAGAAGTATTTTTAAGAAGGTCTAATGGAGTACTGATGCCAATTTTCAAGTCTGTAGACAAAACGATATGGTCTGGAGCACTAGAACACACTAACACATAAAAAAAGGAAAGATAGTTGATCAATTATTTTATAAATTCTAGAGGAAATTACTAGAAATTTTTCAAGTCACTGCAACTGGAAAATCATATCTGAGTGAACACAAACGTAGATTAAGGTATACTAATTGAAAATAATTTCTATGATGAGGGATCTTATCTACATTTTTCAATAATACATTCAAAGATGCAGTAATGTTTTGAGTCTTTCGAAGTCGTACACCCTCATTTGAGCACCCCCCCCCAGGGTTGATCGTGCCATAGCATGTGTCCCAACAGCATTAACCCACCAATTGCTCCTCCTGACCCAAAGCCATCTTCAGGCCCTCTTTTTAGTTTTGCCAATTTAGATGGGTTTTTCGGTTCTTTTTTCTTTCTTGAATTTGCGAGTTCAGTGTTGCCAATCTATTCATTTAAAAAAAATTCAATTCAATTCTATTTATTTGGGGGTGATTCTCTAATTCAAAAACGAAAAGAACTATAAGTCCATGATGTGTCCCCACCCATTTATTTTTCAAAAGGATTCTAGTCAAATTTGTAGTAGTGGTAGCATTAGTATTCGTGGTAGGAGTAGGAGGAAGATGATTGATGGAACCCTCGAAGGTCTAAACCAAGTGTCATACCAGTCCAACATGATACAGCTGAGAAAATGTTTCATAGAGATGTATGGATGCAGCAGAATAAGTCCTTTCAAAAATGTAATACACTGTGGAGAATGGTTATTTTGAAAGAGGAAAAGTGCTTAAAATTCAGTTGATTTCATTTCCAGGTAACTGTACTCCAAAAAAATCAAATAAAGGCTCCATGAAGTATAAATATATAGCTTCTCAATCAGATATCCATATTCTGAAAACATTATTCTTCATCCCAAGATTTAAACTTTCAAATAATGTCATTCTTGATCCAAAGGTACCATTTTCCGTGTTTATAAAAAAATGTTAATTTTATATTCATTTGTATTTTTTGAAGCCTTTGAGTTTCTGAAGTGTATAGAATTACTTGATATGTCATCTATTTTTCGGGATTGATTGAATAAATGTTCTCTATGTGACATTACACACTCTTTTCTGATATGGCAGCTGCGGAATAAATCATATTACCCACTTTTTTCATCTTTCTGTTATTCAAAATACTGACTGAATGACTGAACATTGGGGTTTAGAGATCAAAAGACCCATCTAAAAACATCTAAATTGATAACAGTGCTTCTTTGCAACTTCTATGTCAGATTTGACGCTGATCACCTCCTTGACTCATTTGCCTCTTTCATACAGTCATCCCAGGGAATCTGCTCAACAAGGATCACCTGCTTCAAAGATTTCAATGATAGTATCAAGTCTGGCCTCAATGGAATTGCCATACTGTCTTCAGGGAACTTGAACTGCCTCAGCATTACCTAACTGTTTTTGTTAGTAGCAACCTTTTCTTTAAAATCTTTTAATATCTTATTGGAATAGTTATCTACATTTAGAGTAATTATTAAAATGAAAAACATATCCAGAGGGATATTCCTTTTTCCCTTTGTCATGTGATTAAAGCTAATGTAGGTGAAAGGTGAGAATGTAACAGTCCAAGGAAAAACCTTCTCAAGATGCTACATGAAGAGACAGTTCCATACCAAGATGCAACATTGATAGATTATAACAACTTTTAAATTCTGGGTAGAAGAGCAAATAATTTTTACAATGGTTAATGATAAAGAATATGGAATCAAGCAAGGTGTTTACCCACAGTGTTTGTTGAGGTATGTGCCGTATTTCTCTGTACAGAAAGAGACGCAAATATGGAGTCATTCTACTTGTAAGCGAATGAAAACTGAATACTTCTCAACGAACATCTGTCTGAATTGAGTTACATTTTCTATACCAGGAGAAAAAACTTTGGGAGCAGATACCAGGTCAACCTGTAGCTCTCAACCCATTTCATCATAAAACAAATGTGACAATTGCATAACCAATGAGAAAGAAATTGGAAAATCCTGAAAAGAATAAAAATAAAAAGCAAGATACAAGACCAAATATGTGCAAATTTTACTTTCTATGCATATACATATATATATATATATATATAAATATATATATATATATATATATATATATATATATCTTTGCTCAGTGTCATCTTCTGGAAAGGTCAACTTAAAATGAAAATAGACTGGAAAACAGAAGTCCGATTAATTCATTTTTTTTGTTGCTCTTTGAATGTTTTCTATTCCGCAGCTCCCAGTGAGCTTCCATTATTTCTGGATCTTGATCCATTAATTTGTTCCAATTGTTGACACCTTTTTAATTTTTTCTGCAATGTTCTTTATATATATATATATATATATATATATATATATATATATATATATATTTTTTTTTTTCTTTTATTCATTATAAAGAATTTTTTCACAAGGATGTTGTCAATGCCTTTCATTATTTTAAATGTTTGTATCAAGCCTTCTCTTATTCTTATTTCTGATGCTGTTAGTTCATTTTTTAATACTCTCTCCATGAGGTACTTTTTGGGGTTCTGGATCAAGTTTTACTGCTCTTCTCTGGCTCTTTTCCATTTCTTTTGTGTTTTTTTACAATGTTTGGACCACCACGCTTGCACTGCATTTTTCTAATTTGGTCTTAAATATGTTGTGCTCAAGATTTTAAATACTTAAATAATTAGTGACTCAAATTACTTTTTATCATTCCAGTAATTTTTGCAAGTTTTAAAAAAGTTTTTTTTTATGGTTATGGATTTTGAGGTCCTTTTTTTTGCTCTGTTGTTTCTATCTTTTTTCATTATTTTAGTAATATTTTTTTTTATTTTGTTTTTTTTTTCCTATATACATTAATTTTCATTTGTCTGAATCAAAGTATAGTTGCCATGCTTCAGACAAATCTTCTAATTTTTCTTTGTCTTTATCTATTTTTATTGTGTTGTATCGGTCTTTTATGGTATAATAAATTTTTGTGTCATCTACAAAGATACTACATTTAAACTGCATTGTTTTTTGGAAAATCATTATTGTACTGAAAAAAAAATACTGAGCCTAATACTGAACCTTGTTGCATTTACTATTATTTCTTCCCATTCTGACTTTGTGCCATCGATTGTTGTGCTTTATTTCCTTCCTGTTGATTAGTCCTCTAGCTATCTAAAAATATCTCCTTTGATGATGAAGGATTTTAGTTTCAATAAGGTACTGAATCAAAGGCTTTACTGAAATCAAAATATATTATATCAATTGGGTTTCCCCTGTTATTTAGTTTTGTCCATTCCTCCAGTGTTATCAATAGGTTATTTAAGTATAATTTACCAGGCATTTTTATTAATTAATCGTCCTGATATTTTTACCTTTTGTGATGTAACTGGTCCCTCTCCATATAACAGTAGTAAAGATTTGTTTAGTGTAAGGAGGTTTTCATCATCAATTTTTTAATAGTGTAGTAAAATACTAATTCATTTCATCTTCATCATTCTTTATCTGTTTTACAATGTATTCCTTGAGAGTTTTTAAAAAATTTTACCAATGGTTTTTTTTCATGTCATTTTTGTTTGCATATTTGTAGAAAATTCTTTTGTCTGATGTCATTTCTTTTTAAAAGATCTTTTTCAAAATTATATTTGATTAGTTTAGCTGTATAATCTCTCTCTGTGTAGAATTGTATGTATTCAAGTCTGGTTTTGTTTTTTAGATGTCTTCTCCGAGCTCATCTCTCTTCATTTATAGTGTTTTATTAAAGTGATTTGCTGTTGTTCAGCAGTATATATCAATGCTTACTTGTCCATCCAATTACTAACAGAGGTGGTCAGTTGATTCGTCTGATGCACAAAAGTACATTTCCAGGGGAATTAATGTTCATAGTCATTCAACTTACAGAAGCCTTTAGATTTGGAGATTTACATAAAATCAAAAACGTGAAAAGTTGTCCATTTGTAAAAAAATTAAATGAAGCATTCGATGATTTTCTGATATTCCTGTTATGAGAAATAGTATTTTTACGTATTAACAGTGCTTTGGGGGAAAAATCAGGATAAATTAAAGATAAATTCACTCCATATTTGAAGAAAAATCGATTTTATTGATTCTGCGATTTTCAGAGTCTTCACAATGAAGGAAAAAAACACAAAAAAACTGTATAATGATTTGAAAAAATTATAATATCTTAGGTGTGTATTTTTTTGTTTGTTTGAATGATCAATTCTGCAATTTCCGATATTTTCACACAAAATCGTTGAAAAGATTTGATTTAGTACCTAAAATAGTTCAGACAATCTGTTCAGACCAACAGTACGTATACGGACGTGTATATCAATAAAGAAATGTACGTGTATTTGTGAATGTGTGTGAGTGCAGGACTTCTCACGACAAAAAAAATAAACAAAAAAGAAAATGTCAGAAGAGGCTATTTGCCCATGTCTCTTTCTTTAGATATATTTCAACTTTTTATATAGGAAATATTGAACGCACACAATAAAATGCCGCATAGCCTAGTGTTTTTGATATTTTGTAACTACAATGAAATTTCAAAATTATTTGAATACGGCCATCATTTTTTTGACGGCAAAGATAAAATAAAGAAATAGGCGCTCAATTCAAATGACACGATAAAAGTCATCCCCTTTTTGTTATCCTGAGATTCTAATAAAGACAAATTAACCATGAATTCTATTGTTCAATCATTAATTTGTAGCTTTTCTGTTTTCTTTTTTGTTCTGCTAATGAAAACGAGAAAAAATTTTAGATAAGGAACGAAATGAAATTTAACACCGTTTCTCGATTCGCCTTGAAATCAGACGAGAGTAATTCTCGAAGGTAATTCGATGCTTGCATTGTTTTCTCCTACTTTCTGCCGTTTTTTCCCACTTCAACATTACCTTTATGAATGATACAGAAATTAGTTTATTTTTTGCTTCAGCTCCTATTCCCTAAATACTGTCTCTACGTTTTCGCACCAACTAATAATCGTAGTCCTGTAGCTATTAACTCTAGCTTCGTGGTCCCGTAGGCATTGGTCAGTCAGGCAAAGGAAAAAAAATGATTTCTGTGATTATTGTGAACTGCTACTGTGATTCACTATTTAGGAGATAGCCACTGGTTACATTGCTACTGACTTGAAAAATATTTCAACCCTAGAACATATACAATAAAATATTGTGGAAATTTCTGGTAAAATTCGAACGACGTTTCCGTCTATAGATTTGAATTTACAAAATTTACACAATCTAAAATTTACAAATAACTCGAAAAACTATTTTAGAAATATAACAATCTAGACTTAATTTGGATAAATTAATCATATATGACACTCAACGTGTTGCTCTCTGACCTTTGAATAAACAAAGAAATTTCTTATTAGGCGATATTTGCCTCCACAAAATTTTGATTTGTCTTTTGTCTTAATCTCTTATATAAAAAGATGAGGAGGAAGAATATGACTGATATTTTGTATTCCATAAAATTGTTCTGCTCATTTTATTTGAACATTACTTTTTCTGTTTTTCAAGTGAATTTTATAGTTTTGTATCGTCCATTGTGTTCGTCCTTTTTTTTTCGATTGATATAGAAGGAGAACAAAAATGGTACAACTTAAGTGTAAGTTATACCATTTTTAGTCGGGTCAAAATAGGTTTTAGCCCACAAGAAATGTCTACGAAATAAATTTGGTAACATTGGAATGGCAAAGTTGTCCTTTCAAAATCTGGAAACTCTTCTTTTGTCCAACCACGGGAAATATTTTTTATCTGTGATAATTCACAGATAGTCCATTATCTGGGGATCCCTGTATGCATAAGATGGACCATAAGTTTCACTTTACATTCTATTCATGAATTTGTGAGGGTAAACATCTGGTTACACAGATTACTTACGGTGGAATTTTTTTGAAAGTTGAGCGATGGGGTATGGATGAAATGACTAAATTTGGGGTCAGTTCCAGGAATCCGATTTTGATTGAGAGATATTTTATACATTCATGTATGCACTCATTTCTGTCTATATGATTACTCAAAAAGTTCTGAATGTATTTCATTGAAATTTTGTGGAAGAATTAGACATATAACAAGGATGATGTGATTCAATTTAGGGGCAGATCCATTCTTATTTTTACTTGGGAAGGTAATGTCAAATCAACAAGGGGTCAAACCATCAGGGATTTTGTTCAAATTTAGCTCATTTATAGACCTTAATGAGGCATATTGAATGGCACCTGTCTATCATTTCTTGCTCAAAGTGTTCCAGAGATGCAACCCTTTGAACTATGCCAAAAATGTGAGTTTCTGAAGGTACTAAGTCCAAAACTCAATTTCTCAGTAGTTTTCGCACCTTGAAAACTCATTTATATATTATTTCAAAATACTCAAATAGGTCTAAAGATTTTATCATATACATTGAATTCTATTTGATGAAGTATTATAAATCTTTATTAATATGATTATTTTTTTAAACTTCAGCCTAATTTTTTAGTCATTTCAATTTTTTCTCTAAACTGCCTAAATAACTTACTTCATCATATAAAATTCATCAGTTTTGAGAATGAAAATTTCTCAAGTGTTACAAGAAGGGTTCAGTTTACAATATATCTATAATGCTAAAGTGGGCACATACTTTCCATCAATTTTATAAAAGCACAACCCTCCCTTTCCAGTTAGCTTCCTTAATACCATCATTCTACATACTTTTTATGAAACTTGCGAATTAGAATTTTCTGAATTAATCTCCATATTTACCAGAATTTTATTTTATTTTTTCTAAACATAGAATTTTTCTGTTATGAATTCTTTTATACCTGTTTATTGGTACACCATTTCCAACATCAGTGAAGGATGTGAAAATTATTTCACACCTGTGCACACCCAATGTTAAACATGGTGCATAAATGAAATCAAACAAAACAGAAAATAATTAATCTACAATGTATTTTTGTCTGTATTTCCTTAGAAATTGGAAACTTGTGCCAAGTTTAATATTGCTCTTAAATTGTTTTGTAAATGGAACTCCCTCTTTGAAACCTAGAAAAAATCCATTTTTTCAAAGCTGACCAATTTTGAGCTAAGTGAGTTCAAGGTAGAAAATATACTGCAAAACTGTCTGCAGCCAAACTATCGGAGATTTCTACCATGTTTTATGTTTGCATCCAACTTGTATCAGGTCACTATGCAAGCTTCTGTAATGTCGAGTGATAAGTAGTGATGTACTGGAATTTGTATCCAGTTGGATATCCAGTGCTGGATTTTTAGAAGAAATGGAAATCTGATTTCACTCTATTTTGTGATATCCAGTGATCAGATTAATAAAATCTAGCTTGGTTTGAGGGAGAGAAGAAGGAGAGAGGGGTAACCATCAAAGAAACGATGATAATCATAGCAAGGAGCGTTCCTAATGATATTTTTTTTTTTTTGATGATGTGATTGCATGCTGACAATGTAGATGAATTTATCTAGAAAAAGGTGAAGAAATTGAAGATATGGATGTATATACAAAAATGTAATGAAGATTCAGAAGGGGTAATGTTGCCAACAGCATTGGGGTTGGGCATCTTGCAAATTCACAATTGAAATACTATAAGACACAGCATCAATGAAAATATGATTTTAAAAATGCCAAGTATTCATTATCCATAATTAAAACTGCCTTTAAAATGTTAAAAAAGTGGCAAAATATTTCTCTTCCCAGCCCACCACTAGAAATGTTGTAAACATATTGAAGTCTTTCCTACAAATTCAATAATCATCTGCTGAGACTCAAGAATGAGTCATTAATAAGAATTAGACATATACTTTTATCAAATTTGGATATAATTGGCCATAGCAGATTTTTTTATCAGCTAAAATAGAAAAAAAATCAGCCAGGTAGAGAAAGAAAATGGCCAATTTGGCATTCTATATATAAGAGTTGTCTGTAAGCTAGTTTGTTTTATCACATTGTAAGAATTGTTTTTGTTGTTTTGTTTGTTTTTGGCAGGCAAAGTTTATTAATATACAAATATATATAGATTGATGAATATCTCTAATAGTTTATCTTAATAACTTGATATTTTTTATAAAAATCATGTAAATAAAACAAATGGTGTAATCCATCTCTGATATTCAATTCTATCCTCATAAATGTTGGTGTATTTAGACTGACTTTTTAGTCACTTCTGCCTTACTGTACTTCATTTTGCTGGATCAGCTGGCAACAGTTTGTGAAAGATTGCCCATGTAACTACTGCATTAGAAAAAATGATAACAAGTAATAATTTAGGTTGATTTTGATGATTTCAAAGCAAGTTTCATTATGAATTGGAAAGTTGTTTCAATGTAAAAATGATTTTTAGTGTTATTATTAAGCTGGCAAGATAAATTTCCTTGGTCAAATATACAAATAAATTTTTACTTCAAAATCCCAACTTTCTATAGTTTTAATTGTTTGATATGTTGACACTATTTCTGAACTCAATAATCATCTCTTTTTCAGAAGTTTTGCATTTTTTGAATTATCAAAAATCATTTTGTTATTGTCTATTGTAAATTAGAATTTTTAGATGTCTAACTTATCATTTTCTAATTAAATAAAATTTTTAATTATCTGAAAATGTAGTAATAGATTCATCAATTTCATAGATTTGTATAGTGTTAACTGATCAAGACAGTTATGTTCAACACTCATACTATATAATGATAATGATGATAATTGACGATAACAATGGATGATGATTTAATTACGTATCATTTTTATTAAAATGTACTGTCATAATTCAAGTACTTACATTTCATTACCGCATTTAAGAATATTTTTAGCTGTATTTGGTAGTGTTTTGTGGTTCTTAATGGATAGAGAAACCAACTGTATACTACTGGCAAATGCATTTTGGCTTTTCCCAACAAGAGTCTTGTCCTTTGCTATTTTTCATTGTTTGACATGACTTGTTCTGAAAAGGTCAAATAATTATTCTGAGTTTCTGTCTTGAAATGGATCTATGACTGTTACTAAAATGGTTTTATAATTTCCTTGAGCATCATAACATCATTGTTGTATGGGGAGTATAACATATAGAATACAATAATAACTTGAGTGTAAATCTTTTAGGTATTGCATTAATATATTCTTAACTTACAGTTGCCAATGATGGAAATATATATTCCAATTCAATCTCTGTATGTACTATTCTATACTTTCCATCAATTGATATTCAGTTTCCTTCATTAATTTCATTTTAACTCTTCATCTCATCTACCAGGTTTATATTCCATGTTAGTTATATGTATGAAATATAAGTTATAAAATGCAATGACTACATGATGTTCTGAACTCATTGCGTAATCAGGAAACTCTAATTATACAGGAATAAATTTTTACCATTGACTGAGTTACTATATTTTTTTTATAACAGTTTTTTTTGTCTTTTTTCTTCACAGGTATCCATATTTATAAATATTACTACATATGTATGGAAATATTTTTCTAATGTTGATTTTAAAAGATGAATCATTGTTGAAGAAAACATGAGCGAATATAAAGGAAATTGTCGCATTGAACTTTTAGATTCCTATGTTAGAATATTTTTCTGTTGAAGTAATATTTGAGACAGGAATTCTAGCGAAATACCATTCTTGTGGAAAATATGCAAAAACATTGTGGAGAGAAACCATTTTCTTGTGACATATGTGGATCAAACTTTTCACAAAAGAAAAATGTAGTTGACCATATGCGAACACACACTGGAAATAAACCATTCCCTTGTGAAGTTTGCAAATCATCCTTTTCAACAAAGTCATCTTTAGTAAGACATATGAGAATACACTCAGGTGAGAAGCCATATTCTTGCAAAGTGTGTGGATCTTCTTTTTCAAGTAGTTCATATTTAGGAGGACATATGCGTACACACACTGGAGAGAGACCATTTTCTTGTGAAATATGTGAATTTTCCTTTTCACAGAAGTCATCATTAGTTAATCATGTGCGAATACACACTGGAGAGAAGCCATATTGCTGCAAAGTGTGTGGATATTCTTTTTCAGATACATCTCGCTTAGCTAAACATATGCGGATACACACTGGCGAGAAGCCACATTTGTGTGAAATATGTGAATCTTCCTTTGCTGAGAAGTCATCTTTATTTAATCATATGAGGAAACACACTGGAGAGAAACCATTTTATTGTGAAGTTTGCGAATCATCTTTTTCAGAAAAATCGACTTTAGTGAAACATATGAGAAGACACACAGGCGAAAAGCCATATTGTTGTAAAGTGTGTGGGTCTTCTTTTTCACAGAGGTCACTCTTGGTAGGACATGTACGAACACACACAGGAGAGAAACCATTTTCTTGCAAAATATGTGGATCTTCTTTTTCAGCAAAGTCATCTTTAGTTACTCATGTGCGAACACACACTGGAGAGAAACCATATTCTTGTGAAATGTGTGGATCTTCCTTTTCAGGGAAGTCACATTTAGTTTCACACATGCGAACACACACAGGAGAGAAACCATATTCTTGCAAAACCTGTAGATCTTCCTTTGCAGAGAAGTCATCTTTGGTTAGACATATGCGAACACACACTGGAGAAAAACCATTTACTTGCAAAGTTTGCGGATCATCCTTTTCAGACAAATCACATCTAGTAAGACATATGAGAATACACACAGGGGAGAAGCCATATTCATGCAAATTGTGTGGATCTTCCTTTTCACAGAGACAATCTTTAGTTTCTCATATGCGGACACACACTGGAGAGAAGCCGTATTGTTGCAAAGTGTGTGGATGTTCCTTTTCTGGGAAGTCACCATTATTACGACATATACGAACACACACTGGAGAGAAACCATTTTCTTGTGAAATATGTGAATCTTCTTTTTCAGCAAAGACATCTTTAGTGAGACATATGCTAATACACACTGGAGAAAAACCATATTGTTGTGAAACATGTGGATCATCCTTTTCACAGAAGTCATCTTTGGTATCACATGTGCGAATACACACTGGGGAGAAGCCATATTGTTGTAAAGTATGCAGATCTTCCTTTTCACATGGGTCACATTTGGTGCGACATATGCGAACACACAGTGGAGAGAGACCTTATTGTTGTGAAGTGTGCATGTCTTCCTTTGCAATGAAGTCCCATTTATTGCGTCACATACAGACACACACTGAAGAAAAATAATATTCTTGTTGATTTCAATAACAAATTTACAACTACATGTATGAATACTTGGTAAAAGATATGTTTTTTTGAATTTTGTTGGTAATCCTTATGTACCCATACACAGGATAAAATATTCAGTTGATTTGTATTGATCTTCTTTTTCACATAAATCATTTTTTGCTAAACATGAGAGAAACCATATTGTTGAGAATTCTTTTCTGAGTTGGTGTGACCCACAGATCCTGGAACAAAATTGTAATTATTTCGACTGAATTTTTCTAATTACACTAAGAAATAAACCTTGAGTATCTCCCGATATGTTGAAATAAATCTCAGTATTTTTCAACTATTATCCCCTTTTTGAAAATAAGTATTACTATGCCATATATGAATGCTTTCAATACTATTATTTTCAGTCTATGCATTATGTTTTGCATTATTTGATACAACATATGGAAATACTCTGAAAATAATCCACATTCTTGTCAAGTTTATGAGTCTTTTCAGTCGATTCACAACTGGTGCAACACATGAGAAATCTTACGGTTTAGAATTATGAGATCTTGAATTTTTCATCTGATGTAATAGCACTCGCACTGGAGAGTTATTTTCTAATCTGAATTGCTTACTATAGGATGAAGGCCTATATACAATATGATTTTCTTATTGTCAATGCACTTGAAAGTGAAAGTTTTAGATTAAAATTCAGCTAATACTTGTATCACATTATAGACCTTATGATCTATTCATGTACATGGTTTTTCATGAAAAAGGAAAAGTTCAATTTTTTTCCCCTTTTTTGTTCCATCAAGATTACACGGAATTATTTGGGAATGATTTAAATTCTTTAATCTCTACAACATTAGTAAAGTCTTATTCTTCTTTTGAAGATTTTTCAAATATTTTTTAAATTACTTAAAGCCTTTTTTTTGTTAAAGTGTGTGGAAGGTTTTCTTTTCTGCTTCACCAACTACTTGTATTCAATAAAATGAATTTTCATTATTTTTGTAAAAAAATTTTGATGAATCGAATAGAATCGATGTTTGATTATCTTGTTCTTTATCGTGAAACTTTGAACCAAATTCAAAATTTATAAAATGTAAAGGAAAATGACTTCAACCATACTAAAATTTTGATGCTATTTTTTCTCAACAGCTGCACAACAATTCTATTGATACTCTGTTATGAATAAGAAAATATTTTCATTTTAACAATCACTCACATGGATACTCATTGGTCTTCATGTAAGCCAAATTAATTTTGAATGTCACACAAGCAAGTAATGCCCTGAGCATGGACCAAAAATAATGCTCCCTCCTTGGCCATCATTTGACTTTGACCTTCCTCAGAATTTGCCATATCTCTCTATCATGGATGTCAAGCCAATATTCTCTGAACCTGTCCAATTTGACTTGCCATCTCATATCCTGCCATCCTCAGTTCCACATTTGATCTCCTGGAATCCAAGTTGTCAGTTGTGATTTCCAGCAGTTGTCTTCCATTCTTGCAACATGACTAGCCCATTGCCATTTTTGTTATGGTTTCTATGATGTCTCAGACTACTGTTTTTCATTCCCTTATACTGTAATGTTGAGCATGGTTCTCAGTTTGAGGGTCCGTCTTTTAGTTACGTTCCACATTTCAGTTCCATAGGTGACGGTCAGAAGGATGCATAGGTTTGTATACTCTGTTTTTTAGGACAAACTTTTCAAAAATTTCCCTGAAGAAATGAACGTCATATTCATTGAAAACGCATCAAAATACATGAGAATTCTGCATTTTCCCCCAGAAATACTTTACTTCATTGAATGGAATCATTACACAATGTGCTTGCCCAATGACCAGTTTCCTATAATATGATAGTATTTGCTAGGTTGTTTGAATCATTTGGATCTTTGAATTAACTTTGTGTACAAAGAAAAAATGCTGTACATTGTAAACTTTTAATAATCTAATGTGGAAATTGCAAGGAACTTGTAGTGCCCCCATCTCTTTAGATCTCTTAAGTGGATATTTATTTTGCCTTATGATTAATCCGACCCGATCTAAATACATTTTTAAACATAGAAGTTGAGCAATTTCTAGAAATGATCCATGGAGATTAAAAAATAAGATTCAGTTCAATATATTTTACAGTATTTTAAGTGTTTTCTTCTAATGAATATTCTTCTGTAACAATTATAAAATCAAGAAATAATGTTGAGTTGTGTCCTGATTTTTTTAAAAGTAATATTGTAATTTTTGGAAAAAAACTTGATTTTCCTTCTGACTTTTAATCTAAATGTAAGATCTTTAACAAAAAATTGCTCAACTTGCTACCATAGTCAATAATGGAACAATCCTAGCATCAAAATTTGAAGATATTCATTCCAGAATAAATCCTATTTATAAATCGCAGACTTCTTCCCCACTGGAAAACATCTCCAGTAGAGTGAAAAACTTTTTAAATTCTCGAGGATCTGAAATTTATTAGTAAACTTGTCAAAATGACATCTTTTGAAGCTTTTTTCCCCAAAAAATATTCTCAGAAGAGGTCTAGTGGAGCTCTGATGCCAATTTTCGAATCTGTAGACAAAACAATATGGCCTAGAGCACTTGAACACACAAACAAACAAAAAGAATAGAATCTATTACCACATCTGGTGGCTATGGTCTTTCAGTTGTTTTAAGAATTTTGGAGAAAATTACCAGATATTTTCATGTCACTGCTACTTGAAAATTAAATCTGAGTGAATGCACCATAGATTAAGGTATATGAATTGAAAAATAACTTTCAATAACTGATTTCTATAATTTGGAGTTTTATCTGTATTGTTGAATAATACAATGCAGTGATGTTACTGATTTGAGCAGATGTTATGAGTATTTCAATATCATACACCCTCACTTGAGCAACACCCCCAGGATTGATAATGCCCTGGTGTGTGTGTCTCACAAGCATCACACCATGGATTGCTCCTCCTGACCCAAAGCCATCTGAAGGCCCTCGATGCAATGTTACAAATTTAGATGGGCAAAATTGAGGTCGAAGTAACCAAAAATACAATGAAAAAAGAAACAAGCAAGATTCTCCTAGCATTAAGTTAGCATGAATTGGATCCCAGCTGGAGCCAGAAGTTCAATCATGTCAAGACTTTGCCACTCTATTGTTCTGATCATTTCATTTTAACTTTTAACTTTCCTTGATTTTTATTTGTTTTTCAAAAAAGTCAAGATTCCCATCCATCAACCATATCAAAAGAAAATTATGAAAAAATTTTTATGCTAAGAGTTTTTTCTTTTTACAGAAAACAGCCATAAATTACAACTTACAAAATCAATTAAAAATATTACCAATTAAAGCAATTTTTTCCGAGTTTTTTGAATTCGTAATTATGACATTTTTACAGAAATCACAATGTATCTTCTTGAAAAAAGTAAACAATTAATGTACAAGTAAAGGTTAATCTCACTAGTATAAAATTCACTCGAGGGGAAAAATTTTAAATGAAGTTATAAGAGGGTAAGGTAATCACAATGAAAAAGAAAAAGATTTTCAAAATTTGGGATAGAAATTTATTGAAAATGAATTCCAGCCTTTATAAGATAAGTGGTGAAGAGTTTATTAAGATACAATTTGCTTGATTTTTTATTAAAATTTAGGCATTTTCACTTTGAAAAATAAGAAGTTTTCTTAATGCAAACGACTACTGTAGATGTTTGTTTACCTTGTAGCAACATGTTAAGAAATATCAAGGATTCTATACACAAATGATTTTATGTCATATATTTTACCAATCTTTCAACATTGATGACATTAAGATTTTGACGCTGATAGTTTTATATGATTTGGAGGGTATTTTTGTCATAAGATGTCAATTTTCGCTGATCGTATCATTGGATGTCTATCTCATACGGGAAATGGCTAAATATTTCAAAGCCTTGCTTCTATGCAACAGACTGAAAGTAATGCCCCAGTTTATAATAACAGTTTCATTGTAGATTGAAAAAAAACATCTTGAAAAAGATATCTTTTTCTAGAAACCTATAAATTCTTGAAAGATTGTTAAAATCTAATGGATTAATATTCTAATATTACTAACAAAGAAATGTTTTTCTTTTTTTTTCTCAACTTCATTAACAGATGTGAATCTCAATCCGGAATAATTTTAGACGGATATCATGTCCTTCTCATGTGCATCACATGTTATTTTTTCCTCTTTTTCTCAAAAATAAAATGGTACATTCTAATCCTTAATGATTAATTTGATTTCATAAAATCTACTATTTTATTTTCAAAGGTATATCTTCATTTATTACCTATACACTGGTTGGATTACAGTATTTTTATGGTAATCCCCTGTTTCATTCAGCCAAATTTCAGTTGGCTATGAAATGGCTATTTTTGGTTTTGACAGTAGACTCAACTATACCTAGCATAAATCATATTTTTGGTTTTTTCCAAAGGGGATTAGGGTTAATGGGGGTAAGGTTATGACTTATGTTTATTTTTTATTACAAAAGATTTAAATTTAAGAAGAAGCAAACAATTGTTGTGAAACAAAAAACAATTTCATTTTTGGTAAAAGAAGAAATGACATTTTATTTTAATTAAGTAACGTATTTTAAAGAAAGAATTTAATTTTATATCATTATCTAATGAAAAAAGACGCTGAGAATATAGACAAAGTTAATTAAAACTACTGAGTGTAAAAAAAGAAATAATTTTGGATCAAAGAAAAGCAATGCAATTAGATTTATTTGAATTATTATAATATAAAATGAACATCATGTGGGTTGAAAGAATAGAAAATAGCTAGAGGTGATCCAGGGGAGATAAATCTTGGTTTTTCATGAGTGGACCCAGAAATAGGTCAAGTTGTAGTGTATAAAGTGGTTGAGTGAAAAGGCTCACAAATTCTTACTTGAGTGGAGTCCAGATCAGAAGGCGGTGTGGTACATGCACACGGGTGTCCAATATTTGTATCTTCCAGCTACTGATAAGGTAAGCGAAGCTTTTTCTCTCAGCCACTACACTACAATTAAATAATGAAAAGACATAGATGTGTCAACAGTTTTGTACAATGTATTGATTGGTCATTAAGGCTATAATTAAATTAAAAGCTTGAAATTTGCTTCTGACTGAATTCTTTACCAAAAACTCGTCAAGGTACCACAAAAACAATTAATTAATTGTTGACTTTGACAAATTATTTAACTGTCATGTTTTTCCTCTTCATAAGTGAGCAGATATATCAAATCTAATGAAAAAAGCTCTTTGGAGTAATATTCTGTAATCCTATAGATAAGCGGCATATATTCGGTACCTTTATATTATGTATACGTCTTATAGCAGCATAAATTATTTTGACAGTGAAAAACTGTATATTTAAACATTCAGCAGAAATACATTACCATTTATCAATGGTTTTCATATAACTAACTCATTTGTTTTATGAAAGTTGTAATAAATGTACATCTTGAAAATAAGGCACAGTATAGGGAAGGTGGTTCTGATAGTAAATAAAATGAAATTCACATCATTTCAAGTAAGGTCAGTTAGTCGTATGATTTTAAGATTAAATGCCATACAGGCCAGGTTACTCACTCGATAGAGTGTCGGAGGTGATCAATCAAAATATTTTTGAAAGTAGTGATCAATGAATGCATTACTTCTTTCACCTTTTGTCTGACACTAAAAAGTCTGAATTTTCAAAAAGAAAACAAGCATGGATACAGCCAGACAAAAATAAAAACCAATTTAGCATAAGCCTAAATTATAAATTGAACCCTCCACTATGAACCTATTTGGAGAATTTGGGAGAAAGAGCAGATCAATGACTGAGATACTTTTCTTGCCTTTTGTTAGATGGTGATCATTAGGAAATTCTGATCTTCCGAAAACAAACATGAAAACTAAGGGATCAATTTAGCAAAAAAATTAAATTGCAAATTTACCCTCATCCTAAAATCCTATTTTGGGGGTAAATTTTGAAAAACCAACATAAATGTTTTTGTAGATCTAATGAGGAGTGAATATTGAAATTTACAGCCCTCTAGCAAACCAGTCCCATTATTATGAACATTGATTCCACTGAAAATGCACCGTAATGCACCAGAGAATCAACTGGATATTCCTGTTAATAAATTGTTTGACAAGTAAACACTGATAACAGGTCTGGTTAATCACCCCACAGAGACTGTCATGTGATCAACATCTTTTTGCAGCATGCTGAGTTGAGGGTGATCAATGGCCTTTTGTTGCATCATTAAAAAGTTTGAATTTCTAAAAAAACAAGTAGGCAAAAACTAGTAGCCAATGTAGAATAAGCTTACATTGTAAACTGAGCCCTTCCTCCATTAAAAACTTATTTGGGGGGTAATTTTGAAAGAATAAAAAAAATGATTTTTTTTTAACATAATTAGTGAATATTTGAATTTTCCATCCCTTTAGCTCCTTTGGTGTAGCCTGTACGCATATAACATACATGGCCAACCAGCCAGACCAACTTAGAACTTGAAGAAACCTATTTCAGGTCAACAGTTTTGGTTGACTGTTTCTAACATGCTGACTTTCAAAATAAAAAAGATGGCTTTGCTCCCAACCATGGTTGTCAATATAGATGTTTTCTTGTTTTGTTTTTTTCTAATATTTGACTCCAGTGTTGACAAAATATAGATTTTAGAATATCCTGTTTTGCCAATTGAAATTTAAAAAAAAAACTTTTGAATTTGAGAGTGACTTCTAGAATCAAAAACTTGAAAAAAACACAATCGAATTGGTAACCCTGCTCCCAACTACATGGTTGAATAAAATAGATACACTTAGGGTTTAAAGATGGAGTGTTGAACAACTGTAGCCATCGAAGATGACATGTGTGTTCCAGTGTTCCTGGCAATACCATTTTGTCTACTCACTTGGAAACTGGCATCAGTACTCAGCTAGACCCCTTCAAAAAATATTTTTTGACTTTTAGAAGAAAAGCTTATTTGACTTTTTTAGAGCCTTATTCTGACTGGTTTATTAATAGTGGCTAGATCCTCCAAAATCTGGATGTAGTTTGTTCAATCTTAGAAGTTTCCTAGTGGAAAACTCTATTGATGTCATAAATAGAATTTATTCTGTCTGTTTTGATGCTTTGATGGAATATTTCATGACTTGAAATTTTGATGCAACAGTTGTTCAGTTATTGACTGTGATGACTGGTTTACTTTTTTTATACTTCATATCTAGTAGATTTGAAATTTGCTTCGTATTTTGTTAGGTAAAAATTGGATGTATCCAATGTAAGTAAGAAAGAAATAATGAAAATATATTTTTCCTATGTTTTTTTTTCTATGTAGTAAGTATTCTGTGACAGAATTTGACTTTGGTTTCTTTTAGAAAGTTATCATTTTTGCAGAAAAGTAACTTTTATAGAGAGAGCAAAGGATTGGGCATTAAAGTGGTTGATCTATTTACAATGTACATATAATGTAAAACTGGAACTATTTTGTCTATATTTGAGACACCTGATATTCAGTTTACAATGTAAATATCTGCATCTATGTGAATAATGCATCCTACTTTGGCTGTATATTTACATAGTAAATTAATCTCCCATCCCCGCTTCAAAGCCAAGCAATTATGGCTGCCCATTTTATCAGTAGATTGAGCTTCAATAATTGAAAAGATTTTGTTCACATAATTTTTTCTGCTCTTGATCCATAAGATCTTTGTTTCCTCCAGACATTTCCCTGTCTTGAGAAATCTTAATCCCCATTTTAATTCATTTTAATAGAGATGACACTAAAAGGTTCATGACATTTGATTGTAAATAGCTCGAAATGATTCTCTCTGAAGCCTATGGTTCTTGAGTAAACTTTACTCAGCATGAAATTTCCTTTCTGACGATAAACAATATGCCCATATTTGATGAGAATCTTTTTTTGTTATAGATAGGACCCCACTGCTAAAATCTGCCATTATGAAAATGGTACCCAATTTTTTTGCAACTAATCTCGAATGTTTACTCAAAATATTTTTACTCACTGAAAGTCTCACTAGCATGTCCAATTGGTTGCATCAGTCAACTCGAAAATTCGTGCAGGGCTCTATTACAACGCCATTACTATGATTAATCATAGAGAAAACTTTCATCTGCATCTTTTTACAGAAGGGACCAAATCATAATTATCACCGCTTAGCATTTGCCTTTGTTCCGAGTCATTATCGTTAGCAATCGAAGCCTTTTACCAAGGTAATTCAACATCTGTATCTTGTTTTTTTTGTTTTCAATATTTTCTTCGCGTTGTGCCATACTTTTCTGCTATCAATATCATTGTTTATTATGTGAATTTTACGGAAAATCCACAAATCGCTTAGATTTACTGAAAAATCCTACCAAGTCGACTAAATAGAATTGAACTTGTAAATTGTATATCTCTATTTGCAATATTATTTGATCACCTAACAAGATACGAAGCTGTCGACCTATGTTATAATCTGGTGCAAGAGGCAATGAATAAGGCCTTACCCTCAGAATATTATTATTATAATCTGTCTATTATTGCCTATTCTAAGACTATGGTTCTGTAGACAGGGCCACGGTCACCAATTCATTTCAATTTTTTAAATCCGAAACTCAGGAAAAAATATGAATTCTTCAGAAAATTACCTGTAATATAATCTACAAATGTACTACATAAGTCGAACTATGAATTTCTTAAACCCCCAAAACTAGAGAAAATTGAACGTATGTGAATTTTGCACACTTGTAGGGAAAGCCTCTGCGGGAACTTACTAACTTTGGAACCGTTTTAGGCATTGGATGAAGTGATGAGTTTTTGATTAAGAAGTCTTTCCTCCCCAAATCGACGGTTCAAATGATAGATTTGGAAAAAATGAAACTTGAAAACACAGAAGTTAATAATTTGCTGTCTGTTTTGTCTTTTTTTTTCTTGTTTAGAATTCCAAATATCTAAAAAGTAAATTGAAAAATACCAATATTATAAATGTTACTGTCTGAGTAAAAAGAGACAGTGACTCCGTGTAAGGGACTTATTGTTTGTATTGTGACAGGAATTAAAATCAGGCGTAAAAATGGACTATCTTTCGGCTGAGGTACCCAGGATTTTCCCATATTTAAACCTTAAGCCATTATTGACTATATATGATACGCGTAAATTTATTTTACTTTTAAGAATAGATGTATTTATTGAAAACATGCAAAAAATTGAGACGGGAACGGCGAATGATAATTTTTGTTATCCTTGCTTATCTGGGTCTAAAAAAAAGTTGGATATAGAAAGAAAAATTTTTAATGGCTACTTCTGTTTAACTTTTTATGATTGTGGTTATGATCATATTGTTAAGTGTTACTGGTGGCTAGGATTATGAATTTTTTTTTCTTTATTACACATTTTAAAGAAGTAGGGCAACACAAACAATAGTTGTATGACTGAAAACAATCTTATTTTCAGTCAAAGAAATACAAGATAATCTATTTTAGTTATATATCTTATTTTATCATTATGTGAGGAAAATAATATAGAAAATTCATGGACGCGCCTCAAAACTTGATTAAAACAACAGTTGACTGAACAAAAAATCTTTCAAGTCGAAGAAGTAGCTATGTTGCTAAAGTTAACCATTTTATAGCTGAGTTTTTGTCAGCCCCTGATGAGCAAGGATAATTTTTTTTCTTTTGAAAGAAAAGGAAGCAAATATTATGGGCCTGTGCAGTGAATCAAAGAATAATCATCAATAAAACTGAGAAAGGAAAAATGAAAAATAGCATCCAAAATGCAATATGATTTATCTTCTCAATATCATATCAACTAGTTGATCCACGTTAAAAAATAATTAAGCACATTATATATTTTTCAATAATCAATATTGGTACATTTTGTACTTCAGTGTTTTTTTTTTTTTATTAGATACCGACCACGTAGTTTTTTTTCAGTTTTTAAGGTGATTCTGGTTATCCATGTATGTGTCATGCATATAGGTCTCAACAGTAGAGCTAGGAGGCTGAAGCTTCAATGTTTATTCCATAATATGTTCAGAATAAATGTTTAGTTTTCTTTTAATTTCTCCTCAATATGGAAAAAGCACCTCAGGATTGATCAAATTCAAAAAGATTTCATCTTGAGGTTCTACTGGATGACACCACCCATGCGTCACCAGTCTTACAAAAAAAAAAAATGATTTCATTTATTCCAAATTTTAACTTTTTTCCAATATTTGATGCAGTATTGTGACACTATATTTTTATCATTAATTTTGACTAGTTATTACCTTCATCTTGATTTTTAGTTGCTTTTTATCATAACTTTGATTTGGAAGGGTAGAAACTAGCTGAAATCATTGATGAAAATACAATTTGGTTTCATAAAAATTTGTTATGAAATAAAATGCAAAGTTGTCAACTATTTTACCTCACCAACAATTGATTAATAGTTGAATTGCATCCATGATATCTTAAGTTACTTATTTGCAGAAAAAAAAAAATTTGCTATGGTTTTACTATGGTTTTCAAACTAACGAATTATTTACATATTGATTTGCATGAATTTGATTCCTGTGTAGGGAAGAAGTTATTTATTAAAATTTGATAATTAGCCTTTTTCCCATGAACTCTGATATTTTGTCTGATGGGGAAGTATGTTTGTTTAAAAGGAAACTTTTCATATTTCTCTCCAAAGGGCATAAGAAGAGAAAATCACGTCCGAGACCTCAGATGTTTTTCCATTGTAGGAAAAAAATAATTAATGAATTTTCTTTTTTCTTTTTTGATGCTTTTTATCAGAACTTGGACTGTGATTGTAGGGTACCCATTAATGATCACTCTGATTACTTGTCATGAAAATTAAGATAAAAATGAAAACTAATCAAAATTTATTATGAAAATACAATGGAAAGAAAGTTGGAGTGGAAGAATAAAAACTTATTTTGCTTTATTTACATATACAATATTTTCATCTTCATTTGAAAAAAAAAGAAGGCAGTTGTATTTCTCATGAAAAGTGATGATGAATTTTTTTATTTAGGTTGCAAACACCGGCTTTTTTAAAGAAGATTTTGATTAGAAATTTTCAAGTGTTTTAGGGTTTTTTTTCTTTGCATAATGTTGGAATATGTTGCCATGACATTTTCACTTATTGGAACCATTGGCAATATTTGTTAGGGAGGATGGATACACTCAAGTCTGTAATAGAAACTCCGATATCTATACCTATATTAGAAACATGGTCACAACAATAATTGAATGAATGAATTCTTTTGATAAAACATTTCTTCATTTTTCTTTTAAGGAACATTATTTTCTAATATTCATATTCATATATATGTATTTAGAAGAAGAAATCTTTTTTTTGAGAGAAATGATCTGCACCTAAATATTTGATTGGAGGAAAAGCACAACATAAAGTTTAAGTGAAACATACTTCTGCCAACACCATTGTCAGTGGTAGTAATTGTGTATAGATACAACCTAAAATTTAATCACTTCTTCTATAGCTTATTGCCCAGGCCTCCAAAAAATTTCATTGACAGTCATTAGTGTATACATGAAAAAATGGAAAGAATTTCAATCAAAAATTTATTCCTGGGTCAAAATTTTTAACCACATCATTTTATTAGTTTAATTTATTGAATTTATTTTGTATATGTATCTAAGTATTGTATATATTGATGGTATATATAAGTCATAAATGAAGTACTGAAATATCAATTCAATCTGAAATTCTTATTGCTAGTAAATTTATTGAAATATGAATTGAGTCAAAGGTGTTTTTATCAAATTAAATAAATCACAATAGCATCTTACATGAATCACTTATAGATTTCATGCAATCTGAATTCATATACCTAAAAACATTGTTTCTTTTACAGATGATTACGGATGGTGAAAAAATAATGTGAATTTCCCTGTTGATTCATACTTTTCAAGGCTGACCTGATGTTATAAAAGGAAGATATTCAAGCAAATATTAGAATCTTGCGGATTTTTTTTCTGTTTGCACAAAAACCTATTTGACTATTTATTCGAAAAAACTTTTTATGATGGTTCTTTGCTTTATGAAAAAATTCATATTTGAAATTAACACTTATAGGCACTCAGTGGTGAGAAACCATTTCCTTCCATATTTGAACAACTGCCCTGTCAACCTATCTAATTTTCAAAAAATGAATTTAAACTAATATGTGTTATGATATTTTTATGAAATGTTTTGATGTGTTTTATCTCACAGGTCACTTCTAAAAAGATGTCAATAACACATGAGAGATGTCATGTCCTCGTGAATTTGTTGGCATTCATTCACAAAAAGTTCATTGTTGGAAATTCACTTGTGAACAAAACTGCTGGTAGGGCAGTATTTGATTGATCTTTATCTGCAGTGAAACATAGACCATTCCATATGAAACCACTTACCGGTGAAAAACTGTATTCTTGTGTACTATGTAGAATTGCATTCACACAAAATTCGTCTTTGAAAAGACATATGCAAACACACACATCTGAGAAAATGCACTTCTGTAATGTGTGTGGATCTGCATTTTCACGAAACACGTCATTAAAAATTCACATGCAAACACACACAGGGGAGAAACCATATTCTTGTGAGGTGTGTGGATCAGCTTTTTCATTGAGTTCAAAGTTGAAAAGACACATGCGCACACACACTGGAGAAAAACTCTACTCCTGTGAAATTTGTGGTTCTGCCTTTTCAGAAAATTTAACCTTGAAAAGACATATTCGAACACACACTGGAGAGAAACCATTTGCTTGTGCAGTATGTGGATCTGCATTTTCACTGAAATGTAGTTTGAAAAGACACATGCAAACACACACTGGGGTAAAACCATATGCTTGTGATGTGTGTGGATCAGTGTTTTCTCTTAAATCTCTCTTGAAAAGACATATGCAAACACATACTGGAGAGAAACCTTATTTCTGTGAAGTGTGTGGTCTTTCAGTTTCAAGGAGTTCTTATCTAAAGAGGCATATGCAAACACACACTGGAGAGAAACCATATACTTGTGAAGTTTGCGGATCATCACATGCAAGTAGTTCATTATTGAAAATCCATCTGCGAGCACATACTGGTGAAAAACCATATTCTTGTGAAGTGTGTGGCTGTTCATTTGCCATTAGTTCAACTTTGAGATCACATATGAAAACACATACTGGAGAGAAACCATATTCTTGTGACGTGTGTGGGTATAAATTTTCACGGTGCTCTGATTTAGAAAGGCACAAGGAAACACATACTGGAGAAAAGCCATATTCATGTGAAGTATGTGGATGTGCATTTTCACAGAATGCAACTCTAAAACGACATATGCGAGTACACACTGGGGAGAAGCCTTATTCTTGTGATGTGTGTGGTTCTACATTTTCACAAAATTCAACATTAAAAAGACATATACTAGCACATACTGGAGAAAAACCATATTCTTGTGAAGTTTGTGGATCTGCTTTTTCCCAGAATTCAGCTTTGAAAAAACACATACGAACTCATACTGGAGAGAAACCATATTCTTGTGAAGTGTGTGGATCAGCATTTTCGCAGAATTCAGCTTTACAAAAACATATGCGAATACACACAGGAGAGAAGCCGTATTCTTGTGGAGTGTGTTCTTCTGCATTTTCACAGAAAGTTTATTTGAAGAAACACCTGCAAACACATTAAATAGGAGGCATCACCACTGAACTTGTGAAATGCTATCTTCCCTTTCCTTAAGTTCAGCTTTACAAAACATTGATGAACAAATACTGTAAAAATTGCACAAACTTGAATAGTGGGTGTTTCTATCATTCTAGTACATTCCATCAAGAATATGCAAATAACCCATGGAGATAATTCTTATTCTTTTGATATTGTTGGAGCTGTATTTAAAGAGAATTCACTATGGAAAATCAATATATGAATGCATACTGACCAAATAACTCATTCTTTTGATGTGCATGGTTTCACTTAGTACCATTCTTATTTGCAAACATAAGGACAAATTTTCTTTGGACATATTTGAAATTTGAAGAGGCATTTTTAAATGCATCCTGGTTGAAAAATTCCATGGCATTATTTTCTCAGACAGTTGCTTTATGTTCCTCAGGTTGATTAAGTACATTTTGAATGCCAGGTATTTGAATATTTGCAAATATGTGTTGAGATGATGCCTAAATCTGGTATACATGTGCAGATATCACTTGAAAACAGTTGGTAAAAATGTATCTTGGTGATTACTCTCCCCCAAAAAATTCATGAAAATAAAATATTTTTATACCTTTCTGTTTATGATTTGTATTTTTCAATTAACATATATTGAGAGAGGCAAGTGCAATGGGAGGTCATGAGGCCAGTGCCGAAGTCAGCATGGGACAATCCCTGAGATAAAAAATGGACATGGTGTGCATGTGAGAGGATGCGAATGCTTTACAGGAACCAAATTCAATATTTCAGTACACAGCACTTAAGGAAAGTCCTGGGGTATATGACCAAAACATGAAAAATAAGCCACAAAGAATAGGAAAATAGTCTCATAATACGCATGAAATGATTGAAAAATCCATCTAACAAAATTCAGACAAGTTCTTTATATCTTTACAAAAATATTTTCCTTTTCAATGTGAATTGTAGTGCCTGAAAATTAGAGATAGCTGCCTAATAATGTATCGCTTCACTTTTTGCTTGACTAACAGTGATTACATGATGTGGCATTTAATATATGAAATGCTTGTCATCACGTGGGTATATATATCCAAGCATGCTCAAAGGCTGTCCAAAAGTGAGACATGTCTCATACATACATGGAGTTTGTATCTGGAAGTCAGCTGGATATCTTGCCACATGAATGTGATCTCCACACATGAATGTGAAAGTGTTGAAAATGTGACCAGGCAACAGGGTGCCAGTTTCTACAGTTCAATGGTGATGTTTCCCGGCCTAATAACTTATGGCTTGGAATTAATTATGATGCTTTCATTGGTTGATGACTATTAAACCCCATAGGATGTAATGTATGCTGTACATTTTGTTGACTGATAGGTCGAGTAGCATCAGCATTAAATTGGGATGTTCTCTGATACAATATCCTCTTCACCTAGTGGTTGCGGTCCTGTTCTTGCTTCAAATGTGGGCACTGAAAGCTTTTATTTGCCGCTGATGTCTGTCCAAGTTCGTATATTCCTGATATACCTTTGCAACTGTTGTCCAAAAAAATTCTTAGAGCAGTTGTTACCTCTACCTATAGTATACCCCATCTTTCTGCTGTCATACTGTCCATATTCCGTGGTTGCCATGGATACACTGCCACAGCTATACTACCTCTTTACCTATTACATCTAGTGTACTGCTTTCTCTGATTTTTTGGCGCTTCAATTCATATTCTTTACGTCTTGAATACTTTATAGAACTGTTCCAAATATTCACTCGATAATGTCTTAATTCATTGATTCTTTTTGATGAAGTGATGTCTGCTTTCAGTGCCTATTGAGATTTCAGGGGGGTCCCCCAAAAATTGTTTCAAGATGATTCTTTCCTGGTAAAAAAGTAAAATGTCTTGATGAGGCTTATTTGACTATTCATTATGTTACATAAAAAAAGATTACTGATTCATAAAAGATTTCATGTTAAATTAAAGGTAAAATCAAGTAAACATGATTCATAACTTTGTCTCCTTTTCTCTCTTAAGGGCAAAAGGAATCATGAAAAAATATTGGTTAAAATATACGAGATATGAACAGCAAAGTTTCCTTGGAGAAACTGATTTTTCTCTTAATCTCTGGTCGTTCTAATCCATTAAACCTTCAAACCAGCCTGGAATTTGTTAATTTTTTGAAAAAATAATTTCCTCTGGTTTTAGTAGAGGGCTTCTATTTAGAATATAGCTATAATGCCATAGTTGGTACTGACTTTCTGCCATGTTACTGGAAATATAAGGGAGCGGGAAGTATAGAGACAAAATAACTGATAATTCCGAAAATTTGGAAAAAAATCATACCCTAATCTTGACCACTATACACCATATTGGCTCTTAAGTTAGAGCTATGTTTGCAAACTTTTCATTATTGAGAAAATACGGTCATAAAATAGGAAAATGAGTCATTTTTGAGAGCAGACAGCACACTGTGTAGAATCCAAGATGGTCATGTGCAAATGGCTATCAATGCTGACTATAGTATTATCGTTACATTGTAAATAGAATCTCCCTCATGAAACCAAAAAAAAAATTTTTTTCTGAAAATTGAATTATTGGCTGTTTCAAAGGTCTAATGGATTGAGAGCAGCTAAAATCAAAAGGAAAAAATTCTTCCAAGAGAATTCACTGCTCACATTTCACAAATTTTTACCAAAATATATACTGATCTAAAAGTGTTGGATATTCTTTCATAAAATAAAATTCTTCTGTTGTAGCATGAATGAATGTAAAATATATGGAAGATAATTATTTTATATAATTAAAGAAAATACACAATTAGTCATAATTTTTGTGCTAGTCTTTTAGGTTCTGTCAAAAAATAACAAGCTTTCAATGACCATCAGCTTTGCATTTTTATTTCTGATAAGAAAGTCGTTTTCAATGGTGTCGCTAGGGAATAAGTAACATGTATTGTAAAAGAAACCAAAAGCTTTTCAATCACCTAAAAAACCTTATATCAAGTATACAGGCAATTAAACAGTTGTGAGTCCAAGCGTGAAACAACAAAATTGTTTTCAATGAAATTTAAGATATACATAAGTCACAAAAAAACTTGCCTCTTTTTTCAAGATAATAAAATATTGTCTTGCAACCTCTGGATATTCAAGATAGAAATTTTCATGACCTCTTGAACTTCACTGTGATCTGGCATCACAATGCTTGTAGATTACATGCAAGATAATAACGGCTTGGAAAATAAAAAAATATTGAAGATATATATCAAAAATACACATCCTATCAGAATTTGGTGAGGGTTAATCAAGAATTACTCCTTTGAGATTTGCGTTCATACTAACACGCAGAAATTTGCCACCTGCTATACTGATAAACAAAAAAAATAATGAGCAGAATAGACAGGTACAAACTTGAGTTTTGCATTTGATAAAAGAATTCTAGTTTTGTAAACAGGTTATTGAACAAGGTATCATTATTGGACCGTTCTCAGCATCAATTTACACTTTGTTGCTATGTATACACATATTTGGGGGTATTGTTGCAATCACATCTGCAATTCTCCTTTGGAGATTTTGATAAAGACTTTTTTTCATTTCCCTGCTTCAAAAAATTTAACTTTGTTTTCTTCCCTTTGCATTTGATTGAAATTGCAACAAAATCGTCTCTTGAACTGAGGAAAAAGATTGTTGCATGGATAAGGGTCACCTAATCACCCACAATGTTTGTTGGCATTTCAATCAAAGAGAAGAAAATGGTGTTAACTTTATTTCGGAGCCCCCTGTATGTCGAGAAGAATTAATAAATTGTTCTTGGCACCAACTGGACTCCTCTTGTTTCCATTGAACATATTTGTATCTTATTTGTAACTTCCGGTTACTCCAATCCAAACACGTCTTCTCCAATGGTTCACAACATCACTGACTTGACCCATCAAATTGAACACTATTGAGGTCATTCAACTGCTCACCAGTTATACACTCTGGCTCCTAGTTGAACAGAAGTTGCAGGAGATGACATCACAGTTGCACTAAAAGTAGTCTTCATTCAATAATCCAAAATATATGAAAATGATGAGATTATTTTCTTAATTGGAAATATCCAACTTAGAGACATATGTTTTCATTTAAACCTTCGTGAATTTATAACTTGGACTGAGTTTTTGGAAGCGTCACCTCAGTGCATCAAAGTTCTCATCCAGGCAGTACATGACTTATTCCCAAACCCGTTCAATTTGCACATATGGAGCAAAGCAGACACACCATCATGCCCACAAGTAAGGAACACTTGAACGCATCCTCAACTGCTGCACGAAGGCACTTGGAGAGGGGCAGTACTGCTGAAGACATGACCAGGTCCTGAAGACCATCACCAAAGCATTTGGAAGGAAGCTCTCCAAGTACCCTGAACTGAATGGAGATCCAGGTGTCTTCCAGTTGAAGTCAGGTGCTAGGGATTCACGGCTCTTACCAGAGCCTTCAACATGCTGGGAATTGAAGGAAAGTCATCTGCGGTATCACCAAAGTAGCAGAGAGATCCTCAAGATGGTTGCGGCTGGAAAGAGGATTATTTTCGGTCGTAAATAGTTGGCTGTCTGGACGCACACTGGAGTCTGATCAACCCAGGTGGGATCACATGGGGGAGGGTGTATGAAGTTTGGAGCCCTGAAAGACATTATGATCCAGAGAACATCACTGGAGATGTGTCCAGACTGGGGCATCAGCAGATATATATCCTTTCACAAAATAACTCTTCCTATTATCATGATTCAAGAAATACTATGACATATTATCAATGTTATTATTATTATCAAAAGAAATAACATACCATATAATGTAAACAAATATTAAAGGTAATATTATAATGTGGGTCCAATTCTATCTGACTTTGTTGGTTACCTTAGATTTTAAACAGGAGATCCACATACTTCCCTTGTACATGGCTTTTCATTTCTGTATATTTGTATGAATGCTGCATCAAATATGACTCCAAAGGAGGGACTTACTACACAAGAAAAGAGTTTCTCTCCTGTCTGTTTCTTTGTTGCACCAGATCTGACCACTCTGAAAGGGAAAATTCACAAGAATATTGTTTCTCTCCAGTATGTGTTTGCACATGTTGCACCAAATGTGATTTCTATGAAAGGATAATCTACGAACTCCAGTGTTTGCTTGGCTATGTTTTATCTAATTTTAAGTATTTGAAAATTCAGATTCACAGCTAAAATGTTATAATAATCTAAAAACTCCACTTCTGAAACAAATGATGTTGAGCAAAGAGAAAAAAAATACTATTTTCTAAATTCTATTAGTTATTTTTTCTTGCATCAAACCATAAAAATTCAAAAGAAATATTGCAAGGGGGTAGTTTAAAATATACCACATTGTCAAAATTATTATCAATCAAAAACTAAACATTGATTATGAAAGTTTTAATGTAAGTTGTAATTAAAGAACGGTTTTTTTTGTTTTTTGTTTGTTTTTCCATGAACTAATGCGGACTTATCTTTCTAGCAAAAACAAGAAAAAACTTGAGAAAACATTTTAAAAATTGAATTACGTTTTGAAATAGGGAGTCGAAGTTATATAAAGTTGGTGATTATACCTATATAGATTAAAAGCACAAAAATTGCCGTCGAAAAGGTCAAGAGTGAATCTTGACCTAAACCTACTTTAAATGTAGAGAAAATTCAAAATATCGAACATTTTCATTTCTGTATTATTAGACATCAAGTAATTAAATTAATCTTGAATTTTTTTGTTTCAAGTCTTCTCTGAATCTTAGTGGACTCGCTAGGATCTCTCCTTGAATCTTCACACAAATGGAACTAATAAATCTTCGTCGAGAAAAGGAAAAACAAAATGTAATCGTCAAATTTCGAGGAGAAAAAGTCTTGTTTGAGTCTGATTAAACCAGAAATGACAAAAGCGGTGTCGAATATCATTTCGTACCTTGCATAAAATGTTATTTATTTTTTTCAGAACAATAGAAAAGAAAGTGTAATACTTTATTTAAAAGTATTCAAATTTTCAACAAAATTATCGACTTATTCGGGCAAAACTTTGACTACTTCAGTGGTCAGTAGGACCCAGCTAAAATAATACAAGACTGATTGACAGATAGGAAAGTTGAACTGTTCTAATTCTCTTCGGAATCAAATTGTTGTTGAGATTTGGCTGAACCCATCAAATTAAGTTTTTAGATGACAAGAAAAAAGAAAATGCAATTCAATTTCTTGAAAATCTTCTCAGGACTCCGTACCTTGATATTATGGACGTTGGATTTTAGTGAAAACTAACGGAAAGTAGAATCGGAAATCCACAAACCCCCAAAAAGAGATGCAAGGCAAATGACACCGCCTCAAACATTGAACAAATTATGACTTTAAATCCAAGCCTATCGCACATTTTTCGAAAACAGAAGCCACCAACGTTTGCGTATTTGATCATCATGTGAGTATTTAAGGCTTTTTATTCTGCTAAATAGTTATAACAGTTGGTAACATAGTCAGTCGTTCCGATGACCGCTTCATATTGGATCGTACTCAACTCATGATTTTATACATTTTCATACAGCCACTTTAATGTTTATTGTGATAATCCATATTGAATAATTGAATAAAATTTACAGCCCTATAGTTTATTAATAGTTTGCTATTTCATTGTCTCCTTATTGTGTGTAGGTGTGTCCACGAAAAATATCACATCCTGTAGGAGAAAACATAACAATACGAAATAAAGAATAACATTCTTAATTTTCAATCACAAACCCGACAACCACTGAATCAGTATCTTTCAAAAGTCTTGTTTATATTTTTGACGGAGCGGAAGTACGGGATATAATAATTTCCACTCTGTATTCAAGTGTTTTCTGTATTTGGTCGATTGGTAATCCCTAGATGGGCCCAAAATTTTAAGACTGGCTTTAAAATGGCTAAAAGTTGGTGGATTTTTCAATGCTCAGCTTTTCGAATCGTCAAAATAGACCAGATTTAATTTCTAAAAGACTTTATAGCTAAAAATGTTTTAGCCATTTTTACAATCATTGAAACGTCTGTGGCCGGTCAAAAGATATCAAGACAAAGAGTATCAGTCGAAAGAAAAGCAGTTATGATCAGTTGTAATGTCAGGAAACAATTGGTTTCAACAATTTTTCATTGATTGAATTGTTAGAAATCTCGAATATTCAAAGGAATAAATCATTTTATCATTTTTTCAGTTTTCAATCTTCAAACCAAGTGTAAATAATCTTATTTTAGAATGAAAAATTGGTTTATCTTTCGTTGAACTTTTAACATGCCATTTCATTATGGTTCAGTTTCACTTTTTGGGATTCGCCTTTCAAACTGGATTCAGAGGGTTTTACCCAATTTTAGACATTTTCAAAGCCAAACCATTCATGTTCTATCGTATTTTGGACCTATCAAACCAGGGATTACCGGTAAGATTGTTAGGATTTATTAGTCAATGGGTGTGTATCCTTAGGGTCTTTAATGAGATTGGTACCTGTGACCAAAAATCCTTGTAAGAAAACATATAGAAGATAATTCAATTTTCATTTGTGCCATTAGAAAACAAATTTGTGAAAATTCTGATACAAATATTGTATTTATTATTACTATTAACTGAAGAGAAAGCACATGATATCCATTCAATCACCTAAAAATACATTTACATAGTTCTATGATTCGTTCCACTTTTAAAAAATAGTAATTTCAATGGAAAAAAGTACTATCCAGTATTGGTGCTGTGCTATAGTAACAGCATTCCCTAACTTTTTACTATTTGTATATTGATAAAATTCTTTATTTCAACAATTTACAAGTAAGAAAAATTAGACAGTATATGTGCAAATAATTATCCGATATGGCCTCAAAACTTCTCTAAAATTGGTTCAAGTACATAAATTTTTGGAGGCAGGTGTTAAAGCCAGTACCCCTCTCCTTGGACAGGCAGCTCAACATTCCCATACTTTCTTTTATTGTACTACACCACTGCTATCAGGAAGTGACATATTAACGATTGGCAGCTGAATTCTAATAAAAGAACAGAAGATTTCTTGAAACACGAAATTATAAAAACATTGAGTGGCCTGAAAATAAAAGAAATATTCCTTTGAAAATGAGATAATGAAGTCAACAGAATCAAATTAGATTCTAAAACTAAAACAATATGTAATCTTAAGTAATGATCATAGCTGGACTGACACATAAGTGATCTAAGCATCTGCAAAGGGCCCAGTATCTACGTTTTTGGTGGACATGGGGCCAAGGCAATGGGCATAGATTTATGTGAGCTCTTTGGTAAAGGTGGGGTACAGAGCTTGATTTACCCCTAACTTTGCACGAATAGAAAACTCTAGCACTACTTTCTAATAGAAAGTCTTTCATCAATCAAATATAAACAGTACAAATCACACAACATGCAACTGAAGAGAAATATTGTTTTCTACCTTTCATAGCATAAATATCAATTGCTCCCAATGTTTTCACCCCACCCTCACTCCAGGCTTGTACAACTATGGATTGAGGGTCCCTTAATCAAATTCTACTTAGAGCCTCACAAAGGCTTGAACCAGTCCTGATTACAACAATAGACTACAGACGAGGCAATGAAAACATCTTTCTTTCTACTGCAAACAGAATTTGGTCAATAGACAGTTTGCTAAATACTCAGCATTCATGATACTTTACTTTATTTACTGAGCTTTACAAAGTCTGACACAAGGTTTCAAGTTGCTGGTATTCCAAAGCTGGTTACATCAGTGTGTGTGTCTCTCTCTCTCTGGTACTTGATGTATTTATTGTATTAATCTCAAGGTCTTACTTAGTTGGCGACAAGTACTATAATCCTGTAGTTGTCTATGTTACACGTTTGACCATAAACAGTTGCATCTCTACTCATCTGCTATTTTTTTACTCTAACAAACAAATATGTAGTTTTGATTTGATTGAAATTCAATTCAAATTGGTCAAAACAAGGATCTCTTACATTCAAGTATTGATTTAATGAAACTTTTCTGATGATTCCAATAGCTTCCCATTGTGTGTGTGTGTGTTCACAGTCTGGTGAGTGATTTTCACACTAAAATTCACACACACTCAGTGTCAAGATGGAGAGAATTTGCGTAATAGCACATAAATAAAAGAAATAGAATGCATGAAAGAAAAATTTAGTTGAGGATCCTATATCATCATTAGGAAATATTTCTATAGGTATTAAAATAAATCATTTTGTATCAGAATTTCTACAAAATTATTCTATATTGTTTTGAATTAATTGTTCATTTTCAAAAACAACGTTTACTCGATTGGTATCCAACCATTGCAAAACAAAAACATTTTCTGAACACTTGCGGTCTCATTTTTCTTCATGTCCCTTTTTTTTTTTAAATTTTCACAACTAATTTTTTGTGCTTTTAATCTTTAAGACCTTCTTTTCCTCAGGAAATTTGTCAGTTTTGAAAAAAGTTTATTTTTTCCATGAATCCAAAATCAACTTGAACTCATCATCAGAAATGTTATCTGAATCATTTTCAAAACAGACCAGCATATTGTGGTCAACTGTGGCATCCTACACAGGAATGATAAGTCTTGTAATACTGAGTTTGATATTGTTTTTTATGATCAATACTGCAGAGATTATTTCGCTATAAAATAATTAGGCATCCAAGGTAAGGTTTTTAGGTAACTAAGAAATAAAATGTAAAGTAAAAATATGTTCTGAAATTTGTTTCAGTTGACCTTCAAGCTTCCTTATGCATTGAAGGAATTGTGCTTGCAAACCTCAAGTTTCAACAATGAACAATTAAGGCTGCATTCATGACTCAAACTTATATAGAAAAATGCAACTATTCCAGTCACCTGGCCAAATTTTCAAAAAACAAAATATGAAAAAGAAAAACAGTTATCATTTAACTGAAAAAAAGATCTTCAAATTTGGCTATGGAAGGAGTCTTAATAAAATAGTATTACTTATTTTTCTCGATAGGATGAAAATTTAAATAATTCTAGACATAATTTAAGGCTAATCTAGATACAAGCTGGAAAAGATAAGGTGACCTATAGGGGGAGTAGGGTTAAGTGACCCTAATTTTTTCATTATAAATCTTCTTGCGAGGTCGAAATAAGTTTGTATGCCAAATTCCAGCCTCCCATGTAGCCTTGAAGCTTTCAAATTTAGGTGAGGATCAGTGTTGTTAGTAGGAAACAAGTCAACTCCAGACATGGAGTTTGACAAGGGTTGGGTAAAGTTGAGTCTTTTATTATTACTTCCCTTGCAAACAATTTTTCTTCTGAAAAACCTTTTAGTTTCATTGATGTTGGCAATTAATTTCATCATCTTTATCTCCTCATTATCTTTCTATTGAATATACTTCTCACTTTGTCATTTGACAAATGTGTAATAAATGTCGCATTTCACTTTTTTGGGAAAAATGATAATTTAGTTCCTTATTCAGGAGCAAACATGTTTTCTTTTCAATTTCAAACAGTAAGAGTTAGGAGTTGATTTTCCATTTTTTTCCCAATGAATACAAACATGAAAAGAAAATAGTTTTTGGTAAATGGAAAGATATTGGGGTACATTGAGACAAGGTTCATTTTATTCTTGTATTTCTTTTAAAAGTATTTAAAGTTAAATGCATCTGGGCCAATTAAAATTCCAAGTAAACTGTGTACTTCAATTTCTTTTCATTTACCTAAAATTATTTTCTTTTATGTTTATTCGTGAATAAAGAACTAAAACCCCACTTATTTTCCCGAAATATTATTAATTTTTTCAATTACTTGATCATATTTTAAATATATTTTCATTATTTTGATTTTTTTAATTCATTTTTACAGATGTTCCAGCATGAAAAATGTTCGATGAAATTGTTGGTTTTGAATGGATGATCATTTATTGGTGACCTGAAATGAAGAAAATATGGAAAATTAATAGAAAAATAAATATTGTTTTTGAAATTTAGGATGTTAATTATCTTATAGAGCAATTTCAAAAGAGACAACTTAAAAACACATTTTAATTCTACACTGAAGTCAAATTCAAGTGTGCTAATAAGCACTGGGTATAAGCCATAGTCATGTGAAGTTTGTAGATTTTCTCTCAGACAATTCATATTTGTGCTGATGTACATGAATATATATTGGAGAGAAACCGAATGTGGGGGGGTTTTCTTTTCTAAGAGAATCGAGTTTAGGGAAAATTTGCTAGCATATTGTAACACATGGAAACATACTCCCAAGAGATACCAACTGAAGTGAGTGACTCTGCTTTTTCAAAACATTCCTCCTTGAAGGAACGTTTGCCAACATACTCTGGAGAGAGGCTATATTCTTGTGAACTGTGTGGTACATCTTTCTCTATTAAAGCAAACTTGAACCGACATGTGCGAACACACTCTGGACAGAAGCCATTTTCTTGTGAAGTGTGTGGCACTTCTTTTACTAATAAATCAAATTTGAACCGTCATATGCGAACACATACGGGAGAGAAGCCATTTTCTTGTGATGCTTGTGGCTTATCTTTTTCAGACAGATCACATTTGGTAGAACATAAGCGAAAGCACACAGGGGATAAACCATATGTGTGTGTAGTATGTAAATCTGCTTTTGCACAAAACTCAAGTTTAAAAAAACATTTACAAACACACACTGGAGAGAAGCAATATTCTTGTGAAGTGTGTGGCTTTTCCTGTTCACAGAAATCAAATTTGGTGAGGCACATGAAAACACACACTGGAGAAAAGCCATATACTTGTGAAATGTGTTGCTCTTCCTTCTCACAGAAATCATCTTTGGAGGATCACATGCGAACACACACTGGAGAAAAACCATATTCCTGTGAAGTGTGTGGCTATTCTTTTTCACAGAAGTCAACTTTGAGGAAGCATATGCGAACACATACTGGAGAGAAGCCATATTCTTGTGAAGTGTGTGATTTTTCTTTTTCAATTAAATCCTATTTGGTGGATCACATGCGAACACACACTGGAGAGAAGCCATATTCTTGTAGAGTGTGTGGCTCTTCATTCTCGCAGAAGTCGACTTTGAGGCAGCACGTACGAATACACACTGGATAGAAGCAATATCTTTGTGAAGTGTGTGCCTCTTCCTTTGCAATTAAATCACATTTGATTGACCATATACATACTTACAATGGGTAGAAAACATATTCTTGTGAAATCGGTGGTTCTACCTTTCCACTGAAAACAAGTTTTTGAAAATGGAACTCAATTGTGAATATGACTGGAGGAAAATTTTGAAAATTTATTAAAAGGGTCAGGAAAATTAGCTTTGGTCAAGAATTACTCCCCTTGATCTATTTTTGAATTGGCTTAAATAAATTGTTTATCTTTTGGGTGTTTGACCCTTGCACAGCCCACATCTGTTCTCTTTGAGATGATGCCATGTTTGAGAGTGAACTCATTAATCTACTTGATATTGCCTTCTTTCAACAGCTGTTATTTGTGTTATTAAATTGAAAATATTGGCAGGGAAATTTGATATGACTGATATCAGAATAAAGATTATTTTTTTAAATATCAATATTCTTAGATGTGATCTTTTCACTCAGGTTGTTCCATGCATTTGCTACTGTTGCTGAGGAAGGTTTTTGTCTAACACTGATGGAGGTCTGAATTTGTAATTTATGGTTGTGTCCCCTGATTTCATTGTAGAGTGATAAGGACAGCATTTCAGAGCATTTTGAGAAGTGAACATCAGTATCTAATATATGTATATTGTTCTGGATTCGATTGCCTTCCAATAATTCTATCAAATGCTTATATCTGCCAAAGTCATGTCCACTGGAATTTGTTAATACAGATTAGGTTTAATATGAATTTATAATTGAAGAAAATGCTTCTCATTTTGCCAAGTTCATGCCTATACTTTCCATCTATGACTGAATTCAAGATCCAGCAGAGTTCATTAAATTCCAAACTGAGTTCAATATGAATTCATCATTACAAATAATGCATTTATAAACTGTTTTCTTCAATACTATTTCTCCTTCATTCCTAGATGTCAATTGCAATCAAAAACAAATGAACTCATCTGCTGGCCACATATATTGCATGAGGAAACTCTCATGATGTTGAATATAAAGACCAAAAAAGAATAGATATTCTTCTTGGTTGTTTGACTATGTATTGCCAAAAAGTTCACATTCAAAAACACACTGGAGAGAAACCATTCCTCAAAGGTGTTTAACTGAGAAAATTTCCTTGGTGACTTAACTCTTGGAATGAATCTAATTCTTTGATGTGCAGATCTGCGTGTGTAGATGAGACATCAGATGACTGATGTGAATAAATGCTAAACTAAAAAAAGTTATTAACTAATTTCTTTAAAAGTTTGCATTCATTGATATTAATGACTTGTTGAAGATCTTTTGTAAGTATTAATGATTTCTGTTTGTTTTGAGTTTGTTTTTCCACTATCCATCTTTCTCCTTCTTTATCAAACTTTGTGTTTGACAAAAGACATTTTTGAAAAATTATTTTTTACATTATATAAAAAGTATATGAGTTATTTTTGTTTTTGTTTTTTTATTTTTCAAATGTGTCTAACAAGAAAATAATTTTAAAATGTATGGAGTAACATCTATAGATCCCATTGAAGGAAAAATGATTTATTTTACTCAACAAATATTCATTTTGCAACATAATCTTCTTCCTCGTCATTGCACTTAATTCAATGGTCAATATTAATAACGGATATTATTTTGTAAAAATTTCAGATCAAAGTTCAGTTTATAACCATGTCAATGTACAGTGTCCTGAACATTGTCAATGCACTTAATTCAGTGATGAATATCAATTAAATCATACTGTTATCTAACATCATAGAATGAAAATTCAACTAATAACTATGTGTCAAGCAACGGAACCATTGATTCACCCTCATATTTTATAACTGTACTGATTACATTTTAAGATACATTTATTATATCCAGGACCTTACTCAGCATGATATGATTAAATATATTAAGAATGTTTATCAATATAACTGCACCTGACCCTGATTATGAAACAATTTAAAAAATATGAACTTTTGTGAAGGTGAGATTGTTTCTTCTGTGTGAATAATGTTGGCTCTGCTGTAATGTGCAACCAAGGAGTGAGGACTAGGCTGTCTATATTTTGCCTTATATAAAATCTGTGACAGGACTCTAATTTGAATTTGACAGGCAAAATATAATATTGTTTTGTAGAGACAACCAAAGGGAACAACTTCTTCTTTTTTTCCCCATATCAGGCTGACTGCTTGGTGATTGAGGTACAATATATCAAACATATGTATGTATGTATGTATGTATGTATGTCTAAAAGTGTTCATTTCTTTTTTACAAAACAACATTTGTTGTGAAAATTTACATTCACACACAAAAAAATATAATTCATGAATCAACGTTCATAAAGAAAAGATTTCTTGACTGTTTTTCACATAACCATAAAAAAGTTCTTGATCTAGATTTAAAATAATTCAAAGCAAAAATGAAAATTATCTTTCCTTTTAATAATTGGCTTAAATAATTATGAATCCAATTGCACTATTGTGAACCCTATTGCAATATTGTACCTGCACTCACATCCAAGCAGACCCGAGTATACTTTCAGACAAACCCATGGAAGTGAGCATAACTCTTGGTATCATTGTCATCAAGCTTCAAGGTAGAAGTTGGGTTGGAGATTTCTGAAAAATGTTTAATTTCTGGATGATACAAAAGGCTTATTGATTGAAAGTACAAAAAATTACTTGTAAAAAATTATTTTTGTATTCAATGAATCTTGGCCTTTTGCTAATATAGGCAATCATGTTTTATTGACTATAAAGTCAATTTATTATGTTATCAATCTGTTAAAATAGGCAGCCATGTATACATTGGTAGACTTAAAGTAAGGTTCCGGTTAAGAAAACATCTACATTGTAAATTAAACATCAGGTGTCGGATAGTACACAGAATAATGGTCCAGTTTTGGAACATACACATATTGTAACTCCATCACCCATTTTGGAATGAATTCACTCTCTTCCTCCATGATAATTACTTTTTCTCAAGAAGCAGAACAATCTTGAAGAAACAAAAGTCAGATCCAGTCAAAGCAGTTCAAACTACATAGTGTTAGACAAACCGAATTGTAGGATGATTGAATGTTCTACGAGTATCAAAGTTACCAGGAATGATGCTGGTAAGAAGTTCTGTATATAAGAACAGGGTATTGAAGTACTAACAAAGTCCAGTATAGGAGGAAAGTATACTCTTGTATGAATGATTGCTAAGTGGGGGCTTATTTCTGGTTTGTGACATCATGGAGAGAAAGTTGGAGGAGACAGTATTGCCATATCTTTTATTTGAAATAGATAAGTTCTGACAAAAATTAATATTCGGTCATTTTAAGTTTAATGTGAGTGCATAATTTCAAATAAAATGTCCATACAAAATAGAATAAAGTCAAGAAGTTCACAAATATCAAATAGAGAAATAAAGACAAAATGCAGTTTGATATACATTCATTCAACATTCATTTAATAACGAGTAATTGTCAATATAAATGGTTCATATGTTTTGAGCCAAAATAATGAAGAACAAAACATTTACAACAATCCTGAGGAGTATAGGGGAAGATATGAAAGAGAAGTGCAATATAATGAATCCAATTATTATAGAATTTTCTCTGGATCATGGAGACTGATAAATAATGCCTCCAATAATGTATGGAGGATCTTATTGAAGGCTGCAAATCAAGATTAATGTTGGAGCAACCAAGGCAAATAGGAAGGGCAGCCAATATAAGATGCAAGATTCTCAACACGAGTAATTATTGTTGACAAGGAGTTGTGTAAATTGCCATAAAAGGTTCTAAAGCAATCAAAGCCTTGATACTTGTGATGGCACCAGTATAGGCCATGGAGAACACAAATTGTAATTGCTGGTCATACAAATAGAGCTACACTTGGCAAAGGAGTGAGCACTGGAGTTCTTTTTATTGCTGAGAGCAAAAAGAAAGTGACATCTGAAGATATGGGACAATTTACTTCTTTCATATTCTATCCATGGATGTATTTAGTTTTGTAATAATCTTGACGAAATGAGAGCGAGCCACTACAACAGAAAAAATACTTTTCCATAACATTTACTAGCATTTGCAAAACAGAATCTTGACCAAAATAATATTACAAAAAATATTTTTGAATAATTGTAAAATTCATAATGCAGACAACATAAACTATAGTTCTGATTTACTTGCAGATGTGACTCCATTTTCTGATATGTCAGGCAAGTAAGTGAGAGAGTTGCCAATTTAGATATTTTTCATCTAGATCTAGATATTTTGGGTTGTAGTCAAAAGTCAGGAATTGCTATTCAGACGTTGGTGTGAATCTAAATGTTTTCACATGAAGTTTAGATATTCAAAAAGGTCTGGTTTGTCACACAATAGAAATTGTGTTACCAATGTCTTTTAGCTACATGCAAAAGAATACTCAATAAATACATATTTTGATAAGTAGAGAAACTGCTCTGAGAAAAACAATATAATCTCATGAGTCAGTTCTAAAAAAATATTGTAATTTAATTGTAAGAGTTCTGAAAGATGGAAAATAAATGTATGTATAATAATGATATTCTTTATTCTTTCTAAGAAAAAAAACATGCAAAATGACCAACAGTGAAAACACTTTCCTGTGACTTTAGAAAATTAATTTTTCATGCTAGCATGAACATACCCACAAATTATTCCATCACAGTAATAAAATAATTCTCCATGATTAGATATAGAGTGATTTTCACTCCAAAAGATACTCTTGGGCTCATCTGAAAAGAAGGTTATTAATGAATATGAAGATAACAATGCTATTTTTCCTCAACTAGGAGGCTGTTTGGATCTGCTAATCAGTAACAATGGAAACGTGACGTCAAAGCTTCAGTACTCTAATAAATTTGAAGTAATAAAATGGGTAATATTTTAAATAAAATAACAAATATTTTGATAGAGGTTGACGATGAAAGTCAGATTTGATTTAATAATAACATATAATATATTCCTTATTCAGATATTTTCATTTTTTTTTTTTTCTTCTCAATTTTCAATCCAATTCTGGATAAAAAGTGAAAATAACTTTGGCGACACTGGAAATTGAGGAACGACGAAGTAAGCCCTCTCACGCAAAGGGGATTAAAGTCGAACGACACCGCCTTAAGCATCGAACAGGTGATCGTAGTAAATAAATTTTAATTATCAATCTCATCATTTTTAAATAGAGAAGCTGCAAAAGTTTATACATTGGATCATCTTGTAAGTATTTGAAGATTTCTTTCAACAAAATCAGTCTTTTTTGTTTGCTGGTGTGGCTGTTTTATTCGAGGAGTGTACTTGGGACTTCTCATATTTTTAGTCAGACACTTTTTTTATTATCGTTAATTCGTGTTGAATAATTGAATATCATCCATTTTTTGCAGATATCTTAATGATTTGGTTTATGAGTTTTCTATTCATTTCCGATTACGATTTGAATGAGTCTAATATTTTTTTTAAAAGTGTAGGAAATGAAAAGTATTTCGTTTGTAAACGTTCGCACTTTCAATCCATTTATTGACTTGACTTACCTGACCTCCGTTGTTATGATTCGTTTTTCTTCAAGAGCACGTAGTTCTCTGGAAAGGAGGAACAATTCCTTTCATATTTAGGGGGTTTCAATCCATTAGACCTTTGAACCGGAAATTCGTAAGTTTTTATTTGAAAAAATTGAAAAAAAAATGTTTTACGTTGGGGACGGGTGGGGTTCTATTTACAGTAGACCATAACAATAAAGTGGGCTCTTGTTTTCCGACATTTTTAAGGGGGGTACGGCTTACACGAGTTACCACGTTCTAAAAATTCTAAAAAGTTAATTCCTTTGAAAAATTTATAATTTTCAAGGTTAATGAGGGGGGCGATTCATTTTAATTTTGTTGAGGGGCCTCGTTAGGCACCTTTGGTGTTGTGGTATGAACTTATACATATTTTTGTTGTGTAGTGGAAAGTTGACTTGCAAGAATCTGTCATGTCTGTTGAAATGATTGACTATTAATAAATCAATTGTAATCAATTCTTCGTTCCAATAAGAAGTAGTTATTTCTGTGGTCAATTTTTTTTTTCTCTTTTGAATTTCCATTTACAATGCCATAAATTAGATATCCTCTTCAAAGTTTCAATTTTGGTTTCAACTGCTTAAAAAATAGTTTCAAGTTAGTCGTGAAAAAATACTTCTTTGCAATCTTAACAGGTCTTAGACTATTTGATGCAACATTTTTTTCTTGAAAAAACCAGCTCGAGGCAATCTTTCGTTTGTCACCTATTACAAGAAACCGCTCAGACTTGGTGAAACCATGCCCAAAATTACTTGCAGGTGAACATGAAATATATGATGGGCTACAATTACAAAATGCTTATCAATTTGATATTTATCATTACCCTGTTGGTCCATTATAATGCAGTTTGATTTCACAAGGAATCGCTTATAAGACATTTGGACCCCAATTTTCAAAATGTTTAATTTGGCTTTTAGAATAATGGCTAAATACAAAACTAGATTGACCCTTACTGAATAAAGTTACATCAGGTGTAAAAAGGAAATGAATTTGACAAAAACATTCCAGTAGTCAATGAATGACACTCATCGCCCCGTTCCTTTTCATCTGTCATTAAAAAGATTTCTAACATGTTGTCAAACTCCTAATCTAGACAATCACTACATATGAATTTAAGTTTTTCAGATGAGATGTCATGATTTTAAAACTTTTTTTATGCCTATTTCTTCTTTCCTGCTATACTAGCCTCACCGTAACCCCACCCTCATGGTTTTTCTCTTCATTACATTTTGGAGACAGTTTTGTTACAATGTGGACTCACTGATACCGTGGTAAAAAATTAACGAGCTCATCTTCCATGTTCTGACAAGTCTACCTTGTCTTTATATTATTTATTATTATTTGATATTTATTCTTCACTTATCATTTTTTACAGTGGATAATAGTGTCTAATTCAAAAAACTCCTAATAAATTGTCTGCAGAAACTCAGCACAATAAGCAAACTTTTATAGATACATATTCCAAAGCCATTTGATGTGCTATACATGTCCTTAGTATTTGGTTTTAAAGCTGCCTTCAATGTTTTTTGCATGAACAGTGGCATCATTTATGCTTTCTATCCATCCATAATTATTGTTTGGCAATGGTTTCACCAAATCTGAGTGGTCTACCATCATGGTTGAAATAAAAAGGAAAGTCATTAAGCTTGATTCAACCATAGTGACCAGGGCTGATACTCAAATTCAAACTCTGTAATTAAAAATTTTCCAAACATAAAATAGCTGTCATTTTGGTCAAAAATTTGTTTTGCTAACGATTATTAAATTTTGGAAAAATATTATATACTTTTTATTTGGAATGTACTGAAAAATGAATTTCATTTTTTATTTGGGTAAAAGATGATGAAAAAGCTAAATTACAGTGGTAAACTACATATCCTTTTAAGATTGTATGGATGACTAGAAGTGATATTAGATGGAGTTATGCTGTGCTTAATTGTATAGGCTGCATCACAATTAACAACTTGTATGATTAGAAAAAAATTGTAACCCTGTTTACCTGCCATACTATTCACTATCTGGACAGCCAGTCGAGACTCCTATTTTTGAAGAAATTATGCATGTTCTCTCTGTAAGTAGAAAAATAGGGAATTTTCTTTACGTAGGTATTTAGGCAAACGTTTTCAATTATTTTTATCTTTTTTATTACTTCTATTCTTAAATTTATTCTTCTTTTTCCTAAATCAATTTCGTTTTTCTTTTTAACAATTTTCCTATTTTCCATTTTTCTAAAAATTCCAATGCCTTGTGAAAATGAAAAGACCTCACTATTGCTGAACAGTTATGATATACAGTTAAATGTTCCTTCAAATTTAAATGTGGATAATTCATAATGATAAAGAAATAATATTTGTTGTTGAAAACATTTTTTTTATGAAAATTATTATGAACTAATGAGGTAGTTTTGCTTAATTGGTCTCCATACATTTCAAATGCATAAAATGTATATTCAAAGATTAATAATTCTCTAAAAAAAATCCATCTGATTAAAAATTTTTGGTTGATTTGTGTATTTGTAGATTATTGAAACACTGCTATATGGATATAACGTTTCTGTTCTAAATCAATTATTACTTTGAAAATCTTTGAAGATAAAATTCATGTAATTTTTTTCTTGTTTTACACATTCCAAATATACAATACATTTCAATTGATAAAACTTAAAACATTGATAGATAATGCAGTAATTTAGTTTATCTTACAGTTTTCCTAGTTTTAGAATCCTATTTTAAGGAAAAAAATTAAATCCAAATGAATTCTTCAATTTAAATTCTTACAATGGAAACACCTTTAGCAGTTTGATATTTCATCAAGATTTCATAAAATCAAATAGGCAGAGTTGATTGACTTGAAAAAATATTTCCATAAGTTTTTCTTGTAAAATACACTTTTCGTAAAAAAAAAATTGCATTCAATTTTCTAAATGTTATGGAATTTGAAAGAGAGTTAATTTGAGAGATTTGTGGTGAAGAATAGGTCCTATGTATGCAAAAAAATGTTTTTCTTTCCTTTTCTTTGGAAATGACAGAAGATATCTTTTGGTTTTTGATATAAACTGTGACTATGTTATCTAAATTCTGTAAAAACAAGATTTGCAGCTCCAAAGTAAAACTCTATACTGACTGAAGCTTGGATATGAGGTCTGGTAAGAAAAATAACTTGCTAAAAAAAAAGTGGTGTTAGAACAAAAAATTTCATTAGAGCGAATAGATTTCCTTTTCTTTCTTATTCAAGAGTTGACTCCACATAATGTCATGGCATTACCCAATCTCTCTCTCTCTCTATCTCTCTATCTTTATATATCTGTAAATATATCATTTGACTAATTGCAATTATAAAGTCATCTCTGTAGGAGTTTGGAAAAAAGGAATTTGCCAGATTTTAAAATTTATTAGATGACAATTTTCCGGTGAAAATCCTGTTCATATTGTTTGTATAATTATAACTATAAATAATGAGATCTACTGGAGTGCATTATCAAAACTGGATTTAATATAAATTTATCATCACAACTGATGCAAATATTTACTGTTTCCTTTAATAATATTTCTTCTTCATTCACAGATGTCAATTGCGATGGAGAACAAACTCATCTGCTGATCATTGTAAAAGGAAACTCATAATGTTGAATATGTGAATCAGCAAAGAGAATATTCTTATTAAATGTGATGATTGCATTCTGGAGTATTTATAAATGAAACAATGTTCACTCGAATACTTTGAATATAGAATTTTGTATGCAAAGTGTCCATTTCTGAAAAAGATGTTATATAAAGATCAATATGCAAACACATGTGAGTGAAAGACCGTATTCATGCAAAGTGTGTGGCTCTACATTTTCACAGAGTTCCCAGTTAGAAAAACACATTCAAACACACACTTGTAGTAAACCTATTTCCTGTGAAGTTGGTGGGGCATCCTTTTCATGAAAGTCCAATATGTTGAGTCACAGGCAAACACGTATCAGCAAGAAACAATATTCTTGTGAAGTATGTGGATCTTCCTTTCCACGGAAGTTACATCTGGTAGTTCACAAACGAACACACACTGGAGAAAAACCATATTCCTGTGAAGTTTGTGGATTTTACTTCTCTGTTAAGTCAAACTTGGTGCTTCACAAACGAACACACACTGGAGAAAAACCGTATGGTTGTGAAGTGTGCGGATCTTCCTTCTCACGGAAAGCACATTTGGTGGTTCACATGCGAATACATACTGGAGAAAAACCATATATCTGTGAAGTGTGTGGCTCTGCGTTTTCACATAGTTCAGGTTTAAAACTACACATGCATAAACACACTGGTGAAAAACCATTTTCCTGTGAAGTTTGTGAATTTTCCTTTCCTATGATGTCAAGCTTGGTGAATCACATGCGAACTCACACTGATGAGAGACCCTATTCCTGTGAAGTTTGTGGATTTTCATTTTCACGGAAGCCATCCTTAGTTGTTCACTTGCGAAAACATACTGGAGAAAAACCATATTCCTGTGAAGTGTGTGGCTCTGCTTTTTCACAGAGTTACTCTCTAACGCGACACTTGAAAACACACACTGGAGAAAGACCCTATGGTTGTGAAGTGTGTGAAGCAGCATTTCCAAATCGGTCCACGCTGAACGAACACATGCGGACACACAGTTTGCACAAAAAATCAGTTCAAGGAGACGGATGAACACTCACAAATACGAGCTCACACTAGACAGAAACCATGGGAATGTGTGGCTTTTCTTTTTCCCAGAAATTAGATTTGATTCTACTTATGCAATGCACACTTTAATAAAATACAATGTTGATATTCAATCACAAAATGTATCCTAATAAGTTTTTAAGTAGGTTTAGCGTGGGTATTCACTTGTTCCTACTCTTTTATGAATTCCATACGTATTTTTAAATCTTTTGAAAGTTGGATGTCAAAGTGGTATAACATTTAAAGGTCTTAGAGAATGGAATTAGCAAGTCTGGTTTGAATTTGAGCTGAAACTGTATTCACTTCACATTAATGCTATTTTGGAAAGGAGAATAACAGGGCAGACTCGGCTATCAAGGTTTTGGTTGGCAACCAGCCTAGGAGAAAAACCAGTCTGAATTCAAAACTAAAGGTGGAATCTATCTCACCCCTCCTACTATGGGTGAAAATAACAAAAACATTTGGTGAGGGGCTTCCGATCCTATCCTTAAAAACCACATTAGCTAAAAATGATCATACCACAAGGTAGAGGACGGATCCAGGACTAGAATACTCTAGATCTTTTGAATCTTATTCTTGTAAATTTACTTTTTCTATATATTCTCTGGATGTCTCCCAGTTAACTGTTTTTGGAAATGTACACCCATATCTTTTATTGGTCCAGCACGGGAGATATTTGTGTTGGAATTTAGTTTACATTTTTAAGAAAGATAAAATTCAAGAATAATTTAGGCAAAATATATTTTCTTGCTCTCAAGTAGTATACAGTCAACACTATGACCACCAAATGCCCTTGTTTTGATTTGACAATCAAATATGAGTTAATCACTCAACTTAACATCTTGATATTTTTTTACTGAATTTTGATGCGAAAGAAATAGATTCTATTTACCCTTTGAAACAGGATTTACCTGAAAACCTTTACGAATGCCTTGCAATAGAAAAATCAAAATCGGCTTTGAACCCTGCAGCCTTTTTCAGGAGTCTGTTGTGTACTGGAATGTTATCAAATCTTGTTTGGAGGAGCATCACCCTCCCCTTTTCATACTTATCATGTTTTTGTGATCAATCATCCCCTTTTTTGATTTTATGAAACTTTGGGAATACTATATTTTACATTCACAAAGTATTCACATTTCTATGAAGATAAGTGTCTGAAAAAATTAAATCAAGATTTTTTTTAAATTGGCCCTGAATCAGAAAATAAGAACAGTAATAAAATTGAATTTTTTTTTAAAAAAAGAAAGTGTTTTTTATTTCTGTTGATATTCAGACCATCCTCATCTTGGTTTTTTTGGTTTTTGAATTCTTTTGTTGCTTTTCTTTTTATAAAAATATAGTGAACACTTGGGGGTTTTACGAAAAAAGAAATAAATGCTGGAGATTTTTTTCATGGTTTTTAAAGATTTCTTTTTATATTATTGAAGTTTATGCTACTTGTATTCCTCTAGAACATTGTTATTGAGTATTGACAGTGCTTTTTTTCTTGCACTCTCCTGAGACATTGGTACTTTGTAATAACAGTACTTTAATTGTCGATGAATATGTTTTTTGTTTTATTTAGAGAATTTTGATTTTTCTATTCACTCACAAATGATAATATATCATACCCACAGACGTCAATTTATTACTTGATTTACCTCCCCTTGGATTTATCAATAGCTACTGGAAAATTAGACAAGGAAAATCTGTCAACATTTCCTGTCATCCATAAGAAAAGACACATTCAAAACAAACATGCATTTACAGGAGGTATGTCATAAGGGTAGGATTTGGGTTACATGACCTCTGAACTGCATTCATCTGTAAATTACACTACTGGTAGATTGATGTATTTTTCACCAAATTTTCAATAAAAAGTAAGCAATATTTTCCTAGGATCATTAAATCAACTAATTTTTGTTGAATCAAATTTCTCTGAGATTAATTCTATTTTTGAAAGAGTTGTGAAAATCTTCAAATTATTTTGATGACACTCTATCAATCCTGGTGGAATCAATGTCTTTGTTGTCAGAAAAATAGATAGTGTCTTCAACTGGGCTGACCTAATCTAAGTATACAAGAGTAATTTTTCTTATTTTTCTTTAAAAAAAGATAACTTCCTGTTAGTTTCTTGCAATTATAACAAAAATTGAAGCTTCAAAGAAGATATTTGATTTTTGCAATACAATTAAGAAAATTTTAAAAGAGTAGTTACCCATGAGCCAATTTCCATGTTCATCAAACTCTTTTCATTGCTCTAACAAAAAATGAAATATTTTCTTTGTAATAAGTCAAATGAGTGTAGTATTTTTGAATGATTTCATTTTTTCAATATCGTTTCTTATCTAAGTAATGGTGTGGAAAAATTCATTGAAAAAATCTAACTGGTTTCTGATGAAAGAATTTTCTATAAAATTACTTGAGTAATATTTTAATTTATAGATATGAAATAAGTTATATTATAATTCAAGCAATTTGTAATGATGAAATAAATAATATTTCTGATGGATATGTTATATCATTGTATAATTTTCCAATTCGGTACACTTTAGTGCTCTTGGGCAGTCAAACAAGTGCAAAAATATTTTTTTATTTCCAAGTTCAATTGGAACGAAAGATAAACAAACCCTCCTCAAGCATCAAACAGATCATCGCAGTTAATCCTAACCATCCCATCTTTTTCAAATACAGAAACCACTAAGGTTCATACTTTGGATTATCTTGTAAGTATTCAAAGCTTTATTTTACCAATTAACTTGAACTAATGGTAATAAACTCAGTCTTTTTGATGGCCGCTTTGTATTCGATTGTATTCATTTCATATTTTTATACATTTTCATTCAGCCACTTGGTTTATTATTATAATCCATGTTGAATAATTGAATGGAATTTCTTGTCAGTAGTTTAATGATTCTGTTGGTAAGTTTGCTATTTATTTTCTGTTGAGATTTGATCAAGTCAAGTATACAAAAAAATATTTCGCTTGTGATTTTTTTTTTTTTGTGCTTTTTCAATCCTTATCTTACATCAAATATGATTCATTTTTTAGCAGTGCCCCACCCCCACCTCCCCAAAAAACAGAAATATTCCTACAATTTTAGAAGCTTTAAATCCATTAGACCTCCGAACCATCCGGAAATTTACTAGATTTTCAGAACGAAATTTTCAGGATTTTACGATTTTACAATGAACTCTAACGTAACGATAAAGTGGGTATTTCTGCCATTTTTATGGAAACACGGCTTACATGGGTTATCTCATTCTAAAATTTAAAGATGTTTAATTCTTTTGATTAAATAAAAATTTTGAAGGTTAGGTTAGACAGATTTTAAATCGACCCTGGGCCCCTGGTTGAGGTGGGGGCAAGAAAAGTATTATGAATAGTAGTTGAGAATACCTACAGCATCTCTACTGACGTTATAACATATTTCACTAAATGCTTAAGGGGGGGGGCTCAAATCTCTAGCTATGTTTCTCATTCTGAAAGGACTTCCTACTCTACAAGCTCATGGACCCCAGGTTTTTTAAAGGTTAGCCCATGGACTCTCAGCAACATATTTGTGAACCCTAAGGATCTGCAGCTCCCATGTTGGGAACCTATGGTGGGGACTTTCAAGGATCTAAGTGCCCCGGGTACCCTAATCTCAAGTTTCACCCCTGGTGTTGGCATTGAGGTAAGGTTACATAGTAGGGAAGGTCGACCTAATTGTAAAGTTTCACACACCCAATCACTCTATGCAAAAATTGGCACACAAATAATAACTTGATTTATTCACAGCAATAATGATTTAATATATTTATCTATTTCTGTTTCTCTTTCATTAATTCTCTTATTCCTTCTTGCTTATGCACCATTTTTCAACATCGATTGAACAAGGGTGCCAAACTTTACCATTTACGATTGCAACCACCTTCCTTACATTGTAAGTTGTAACTCCCTAAAAAGTGGCAGAAAGTATGTGCCCACTTTATGATTATAGTTACATTGTAAATAGGACCTCCCTGGTGATGCTTTTGAAAATTATTCTTCCAAAACCTAACAAACTTCTTGGTGGCCATAGGTTGTAATGGATTGAAAACACCTAAAATTGAATCAAAAATAAAATTTTCTTCTGTTGCTACAAAGACAAATCTTAAAGTGTATCTCTGCTAATTTGTAAATTCAAAGAAAAATTATCGTTATAGGTTTTTAATGAAAAGGTTCTGTTACACTGTGACTGCAACCACCAATTTTCACAAACTAAGGCTTCGAAGTATATGTGAAGATAGCACATCACCAAATTGGTTTATTTATTTATTTACCCATTAAGATGTCTACACATACTAACCATCATCAGCAGAAAATGATTTTTTTTTTTGAGGGGGGGAATGTCCCTGCAAAACAGGTGCTTTGATAGATAGTTCTTGTAACAAGCTTTCTTGCTCCAAAATCAAAGAATCCGTATATTCACATCTCTCTTACATTCCCTAACAAAAGTTCAGAAACCACATACTTCAAGAACTTACTTCCATGAAAAGGGTGAAAACTATGTGCCCAGTTATGCATAACAGTTACATTGTAAATAGAACCCTCCTTTTATTAAACCTAAAAATCAATTTTCTAAACGTTAGAAAGTAGAAGAAATAGAAATTCAGATAAAGTATTTGTACTTTGTGTACAAAAACATGTGATATGCCTTTTTTTTACATTTTTCTTGAAATGGCAAAAATTTTTTTTTTTTTCCTATAAACAATGATTTTATTACTATTATTTAAATTCAGGAGCATTATTGTAAAACATAAGTTGAGAATAGTGCGCTCCCTTGGCACAAGAAATGAGGTAAAGTGTTCCATGCTGGACAAGATTACCAGGCTTCCAGGAAGGATAGTTCAGGTATATAAGAAAATTATTTTCAATGGATCCATCAAAAATTAATTACTTTATGGCCATGGTGGCCATTTTCCAAGATGGCTGCCATTACAAAAAAGGAAAAAAAATTACTTGCAAATTTGAATTTAATACTAATTCAACCCTGAGGATTCAAAGATGGCCATATATTCAACTCACTATGAATCATGTGACCCCTAGTCATTTCAGTGGCATTAATAAGACATTTTATGACTCAATCCATATTTTTTATTTATACTGTGTACTTGACAATTTTTAGTTGATACTATGTACTTGACATTATATTTTGTTCGCAAAATTTACAAAGTATGTAAAGCTTATGCAGATACATGTTTTCATAAAATTACAAATTACGGCTTCGGAGACAAACGCTAAAATCACTAGTGCATAATGCGCATTTTTGACCTGATGAGTCGGTCTTCACAACTATCCAGAATATAAAAAGACATTGAACAGAAGCAGTATGAGTTTTTCAAAGATGAGATTCTTTTCAAACAAGAACTGTATAAGCAACTATTGTATCAAGTCTTATGTATCTATGTTCGCAAAGATGTTCATTACAAATCAATAGAGAGAAGGACATTTAACTGAATTATCCACTCCTGAAGATCAACTAAACCCATCATCCATTTCTGATTTTTGTAAACTTTACACAGGGACAAAAACCCACTAAAACTATTTCAGCCAATTAGTCAAGTTGATGAAATAAGTAATAGCTCAAATGAAGATGGTGGATTACTATTGTATACAATTCATCCAACAGGAATCACCTTCCAAGAATTTGCAAATGGATTTGGGTAATGCATCAAACAATCGGTCAAAATGATGGACATTGTCCTAGATTGCTAATTTCAGTCAAGCATTAAAAGTGGAACCTTAGACAACAGGAGTATAATGAAGAATCTAAGTATCAAGATCTATAGAAAACCCACCTCAAAGATTTTTTATGAAAAATTTTCAGAATAAGGAAGAGCTGAATAAATGTATTAACAAGGCAGAATTCCTACCAAACCAAGATATCGACATCAACACTAATCTGTACTAATACAAAGGCCAGATTCACCATATGAATAAGCTGATGCGTACACACTTGTACCCATGAAGCATACACTCCACTGCAGACACAAAACCTTTGAAGTGCAATGTCGGACTCAGATGTCCTGAGTTTACTCAATAGACACTTCTATAAATTCAATGACACTTCCTGGGATGGACCTAGTAATCGATTTTTGAGCTGGAAAGGATAGGTAGATGTATGATGTCAGAGCGATCTGCACAAAACTTGGCAGAAACAAGTCCATAGCTTCCTGTCTTCCTCAGCTTCACTCGGACTGACGCAACATCAGCAAGGTCAACTTTGGAGCATTTTGGTGAAGAAACAGATACTTTTCTATTCTTGACAGAAAACCCATTCTATCCTGTAACTGTTAAGGCTGTCCACTCCAAAATGCTTGAGCACTACACAGTTCTGCTGTATGAGGAACAGATGCAGTGAAGTACAATGATCACTATTCACAAAGAAAAGCCGATTATTTGAACATCTACCATCAACACAAGTGAGTTACTTTTAGAATTTTATTTTTAGATTAGAGATAATCCTTACCTTGCAAATATGTTTTGGTAATTTGCAAAATTTGTTCCACCAATAAATTTTTTTTTTACTTCATTCTAACGACACAACTACTGTGCATGTACCTTAATATATTATAACATCATGAGTATTATCACTTTTTCCTGGCCCCATGAAAGGTGATACGTGTAATTTTTCTCATAGGATACACTTATACAGGATATGAAAAGAACGGCTTGTACATGTGGCATCTGAACATCTTGTATACAGCCACAATCAATCATTCTAACTGGGGCTGGAGGTATAATAAAGGAGACTGGGTGTCTGGATAACAATAGCAGAGGCAGAATGACTTTGATTCTTAACAAGTGTTCATGTAGAGGGGTCGGCACTTGCTGCTCTTGCTCTAAAGCTGGACTTATGCACTTACGGATATGAACTACAACTTTATTAGACCATGATATCATTTGTTTCATTTTGTAAAACATAATGTCGAAGGTGCTCTTGATAACCATGTGTATTATGACCGTAACGTGACTTTTGGAAACAAAAATCCCTAACAAATATCCAATGTTATTTTTAGGCAGAAAAGGTTGGTTTAAAGGTATAATTGGATCAAAGTTTCTATTGAATGATAATGACAACAGTTTCATAGCCCAAGTACACCATACTTGACAATTTGTAAAATATTTCATCAGATTTCTATCGCTTGGGAGATTTTTTGAATTAAGATAGAGCAATCATTTTTGTGTGTTGTGTAGCTGAATTGTTCATCTTCTAAATAAAAAAAGTCTTTGTTTTATCTCAATAGAAATAAAGATTGGAAAAAGGGAATCACAATTGTGTTCTTATAATGTTTTCTTTGAGAGGTATTGATGTCTCTCTGATGTAAAATTACATGGAATTGCATAGACACAAGCTTTGGCTGGTGGGTATTTTCTAGGTGGTTTGTTTATCAAATCTTTAATGGTTGTTTAGGTGTTGGTGGCAATGTGTACTCCTATCTTGCTCAGGTTGGAGCTGAGGTTTATGGTGGTTGTGTTGTTGGGTAATATGATACGTCTAGTGGTGGTGGTGTTTTTCGTTTTCCCTTGTTCGGTAGATCTTATGGGCTTTCCTCCTGGCTTGGTGTATGACATGTCATGAGTATTGAAGTGAACAAAAGGATTGTTAGACGTATTCTTCTTTGTCATTAACAAATTCAGGGCAACATATTCTGAGGACCCTTAGCTAAAAGCCTATAGTTAGCCCTGGTTTGATTTTTGGAGTGTGATGGGAATAGAAATGTATGTGGTTGTTCTTGTTGGTGACCTTACGGAAGATACTGCGTTTGATTGTCTTGTTGGCTCTGTGTGGTAGGTTGTAAAGGAAAGATAATGTGTTGTTAGACTTTTATTTTGTTTTTCTTCAACTCAACAGATGGTTCCGCTATGTTCAGTCAAGCTACTGGGTTGTCTAGATCTATGTGATGAGGGTATATTATCAAGGCATCATTGATGTGGTGTATGTAGGAGGCTGTTTAGGGTATGATGTTTGAGAAAATGCCTGATTCCAAAAATAGACAGGCTAAAACTCCACTCACTGCGGACCCCATCGGTAACCCAAATTTTTGTTGGTAAGAATTGTCGTTGAAGTTGAAGAAGCATTGGTTTGTTATGAGTGTGCATATCTTTATGATTTTGTCAGTGGGTAAGTCTAGTTTAATCTTGGCTTTTTCTAGGTAGTTACTTAATAGGTGCAGGCATTTTTTTATTGGGATGTTGGTATAAAATGATGTTGCATCAAGGTTGGCCATGAGTTGGTTTTTCATATCTTTGTTTTTCATATTGTGTATGAGGTCTCCAGAGTTTTTAAGGTATGAGGTGAGGTGAGATTGTGTTGAGTAGTGGGGTTACGATTTTTGCTAAAGCTCTGGCTATCCTATGGGGTGCACAGCCTATTCCTGAGATGATAGGTCATAAGGGGATGTTTGGTTCATGTGTCTGGGGTAGGCCATAGAGTCTGGGTAGTGTTGGGAAGTATTCTATGAGTTTTCTCCATGTTTTATTTGTGCCTTGTTGTATTATTTGATGAGATTTGTTCAACTTGGATATTACTTCGCCAATGAGTGTTTATTTTTCATGTATATTATTGTCACTGAATAGAGAAGGGATATTGTTAAAGTAGGAGTGTGTGTCCATGATAACAACACCTCCTCCTTAGTTTGAGGTGATGTGTATTCCATCATCCTTGGCTAGATATTTCAATGCAGTGATATATATGTGAGTGGTGATACATTGCGATTGTCTTTTGTATTGATGGCGGCAGTAATGACACTTTGTTGAAGTCTGTGTCATCTCAAGAACACTGAGCTCATACCAAACATGAAAAGAATGTTTGACCTCTCCTAGAACTGAACGATCCTAGGATGGTTTGGGGCACCATTGGGGACAATATCACCACCTCTTTCTCCATTGTTTCTATAAATTATCTCCCTTGACTTCCACTCTTTACAATGCATTTTGCATCAATCACTACTCACTGCTAATTACTAATAGTTACTTAGCAGGCTATCATACGCATCATTAAGTCCAGCCCCTTCCAAATGGGCACCTCACTATTTACATTTTTCTATAAAATGATTTCGAAGATCTATTTTTTTAAGGATTTGTTAATGAACTATTGATGATATGAAAAGGGAAAGAGGAAACTTAGCTAAATTTCAAACACAATTTTCTATGTACCTTTTTGTATATTAATGTTCTTTGTGCCCTCAACACAGTGGACTTACAATTTTTGTCCGAATTTTTAAGATTAGGTATTATTAATACAAACTTATCATAAAAATTGCAAAAAATTGTAGGAATATCAAGAAATGTATTCAACAATGGTGAAAATTTCTCTTTTTGCAGAGTCAGAAAGTTTGGACAAAATCTTGTTTCAACTCAGAGACGATACAGAATGTTGGTCGCACTTGTAAAAAGACAACGATCAGTATCTAAGGCCTTGGCAAATCTATGGAAGGCCGGTGGTTTGAAATGTAGTCACAGAACTGCAAACAAGGCTTCATCAGCTTGGCTGCAGATTCCTGAGGGTACCTAGAATAACAGAGGCAATGAAGAAAAAAGCTGGATTGATGGAAGGCCAATCAACACTGGACACCTGAGGACTGGAAGAAGGTAATTAGTGATAGTATTGTAGAAAAAATGAATACAAATCACAATATTATCAATTAAAATATTTTACCATAAGATCTTGATTTTGTCTTTAAATTGATGAATATTCATCATTTGCAAAATGAATCTTGTATTTTCTCATTTCTGTTTCCTGATGGTGAGGTCGAGCATCTTTTCCAAAGGTTCTCTAGTAAATTAAGCAAAATAGTGTCTCTCACTTTTCTTCAGGGAGCCTTTAAAGGTTGACTGTTGATATTCCAAGTCCTTATGTTGCTTATTGTTTTCTGCAAAGAACAACCTTCATTGACTCGTCTTAGAGTTGGAACACATTTCTGTCCCCGCTTTTCTAGACTTAGAGGAAACAAATTTTCCTTATTTTCTTCATTTTCTCTTGATGTTAAATACACTTCATATTTCCACTGTTTTTACAATTTCATCCCAACTTGGGGAGGTATCTTTCAGATAGAATTCCATTCAGACCTTCTTATTCAGGCACATAATATTAGACGAGCATGCAGGGTAATCACAACTACCAGGGTAGCATGTTTGATTTGAGACCTATTACTATAAATGAGGTTAAATGGTTCCACAATAGGAAACAGGAAGTCTTCAAAGAGCATGGCAATTCACCTGAGATTAACTGCCCTTCTGGAATATGATGAGGTCAAGCAATGGTTTAAATGCAGAATCCAAAATGCATAAGAATGTGTATTACTGCTTGCATCTCTGCTGCTTAATAGGTTTTAAAATGAAAAAAGTGTATTTATTCAAATGTGCGCAATAATTTTGACTATTGTATACAGTCATGTTCATTCTGAAAAAACATAACGAAGCTGAAACGTCCACAGCCAAATTGTACGTGTACTACTTATATTTTTCAGTCATCATTCTCTTAGAGTGATGATTATTCAACAAAAAAGCAAACAACTATATTGTCTATCGTATTATTTTACAATGGTTGGTTTTTGGTGGAACAACTTCTCTTTTGAACTTTATATTTTACCTGGTGGCCAAAATGGTTCCAGTAGACACCTGATAGGTTACTTATAAGTGCAAAATTCACGAAGGGTTTCTTCTATTTTCAGGAGTTTAAGAAATTGTATAATTTGATTGTAAATATACTGTATTTCTTAGTGTACAACATGATTCTTTCATAATAATAGTGCAAAATTTAGAGGTGGAAAATAGGAATAAATTTGTAGCTTGTAGATTAATAGTAGAAGTTTGGTATTTCCACTCATTCTTCAGCTTCCATGTTCAAAATTTATACATGGCAATATTGCAATTGAACGAAAAAGCTCACAATTTTTATGCTGTGTAATGTTACAATGGTAATCATTTCAGTTTCATCAAATGAAATAACATGAATAAATAAAAAACAAAGATACCTACCCTTGTACACTGAATTTGAAGCTATCACTTTTGAAAATATGGTTATTTTTAGTTATTTTTTGAGTATTTGTGCTTCATATGTTTCACAGGAAACAAATAAATGTTGTTAAACTCAAAAATTACAGTCAATCATTTCAAGCCTTAGCTCTTGCACCTATACCTGAGAAGAAAAGCTCAAAATAATTCTTTTAAAGTGTAATTTTCTGACTACAGAAATGTTTTTGCCAAATTTTATTTTTACAGTTGCTTAGCAATGTAAGTTAAATATATTTTATAGTAAAGATGAGTTGAGGAGTTACAGCATTTTTGTTATCAAATGGGCTCAATTTTAGTAACATATAAAAACAATTTGTGTACCATTGAGTATAGCACAACTGCATCCCTTTATTTTTGCTCAGATTTGGGTTCAGAATTTTTGTGCCATACAAGAAAAAATACAATATAAAATATATCATTATAATTAAGATTATTTTCGAGAGAATTTAGATTTTATTGTCTCATTTTGGGATTGAAAAAAATGAAATGAATTGGCAACTGCTGTCCTACCAAGCAGTACCAAAAACAATAGACATTTAGTTTTTGTTAATAATTTCATCTAATTTAATTCTTACATTTTATTAATATGGATGAGCTTTGGCTCTTTCCCACTTGTCACTTAATTCTAGGCACAGTTTCAGAGACACATCTGTACATCATTCTCAATAGTCTCACACAAAATTTTGCTTATACTAAAAAAATACAAGGTTGGTGCAAAAATAATTGTGGTTGTTTTGTTATTTTGAACCTTGATGCCTATTTTTTGATACAGTAACGTTTATGTTCATGAAACGAACCATTTTAAAGTGAGAATTTTACTCTATTCATTCAAGCTGAATGTTTTCTTCTCATCATTCATTCTATTTTTTCTAAGAGTTCAAAATAAGCCATCAACTAACATACAGCTCAACATTGGTTCCAAATGTTTCGAAGCAAAGACGAGAGCCTTGAAGACAGGGAGGATCATGGACGTCTTTCTGTGATTTACAAAATCCAATTCATGGCCATTATTTAGGCAGACTCACTTAAAACAGCTTGAGAGGTTGCAGAATAAGTAAACATTCAACATTTGTTCCAAATTGGAAGAGCAAAAAAAGTTTGACAAATGGGTGCTGCTCAAACATAACGAAAATAAAAAAATTCAGTTAAAAAAAATTCACGTTTATTCTGCACAACTAAAATAATTCTCTTTCTGATTACATTGTGATGAAAACTGGATTCTGTACAACAATTGACAGAGTCCCATAGATTTGATGAAGGTTTCACTTCTGTCCAGCCAAAGATTATGGTCACGGTTTGGTACATGGAAAAGGAATATTGCCAGGAAACCAACAAAATTCACCTAGAACAGCAACATTTACACCCAATATCAGTCAATCAAAAAGGAATGATTCTTTGAAGCCAGACCACATTGTGCAAATGACTAAAATATTCTAAGCTGTGATCTACTGCTTCAAATTCGGTGGTGAAAAACCATAATTTTTTCGTACCAAGCTAGTATATCCACTCATTAACAGAGACCAAAAGATAGAATTGAAAATTACGAATGAATCTACATCAGTTTTCTTTAAAAACTATAATAAAGCAAAATAAGTAAGGAGAGTTTATGAATTAAAAAGAATATTAAACTGCATCATTGAATGCATTCAACAGAATGACCATTGGCTGCAATATTGAATGCCTTGAAAAGAATGGTAATAAACTGCATCATTGAATGCATTCAACAGAATGACCATTGGCTGCAATATTGAATGCCTTGAAAAGAATGGTAATAAACTGCAACAATGAATAAAAATGATAATGAAGAAGTGTATACCAAATTTCAGGATTGAAAAGTCCTTTCTCAGTTGGGTAGCTATTTTTACTGCTTATATTGTGATCAATTACCCACATCTGGTGGGAGGATATTACTTGTAACTGGAAATGTGAAACTGTTTTCAACCTTATTCCATACAACATGACTTTGATTTGTTGTTCTGTAAGAGACATGTTATTCTTTATTGAACAAAATCACTGAGAAATATTTTCATGAATTTGAACGCTTAGTCAATAAAGTTCTTTTATTTAGTATATATGAAAAAACACACGAGTTGTTCAATAGATTCTTTATTGAAAGTAGAAAAATGCAAAATAAACAAAAATATATTACATTCAAAATGTCATATAAGCAAGTAATCATCAATATAATTTATTATATCTTAAAAATAGCAGACTGTCAATCAACTATTATCAATACATTATGGAATAAACAGAGTTCACATCTTGAAACAAAATTTGTAACATACAGAAGCTCACAATAGGTGTTTAGTTGACATATTGAACACTTAAATGTGATTGTCAGATAAGAAAATTTTCAAATTTCCAAATAGATTAAGTTACTGTTGAGACAAATTCTGAATATTAAGTTTTATATGGACTGGAATGTCTTTTATTAGGTATATGCAAAAGTTTCTTTTAAAAAGTAGAGACTGAATACATAACTGAAAACTGTTTATAGCTGGGAAAATTTTGCACAAGTCTAATAATTTGACAAAACAAATAAAAACTTTTTTCATATGGAATATGAAAAGAAATGATTGTTCATGGAAAGTAAGAAAACATTTAAAGAAAAGTAAGCAGTTCTATAAGTATATTAAAATGTGTTATAGATATTTAATCAGAATAGGTCTTCAAAATATTAATGTTCAAGAGGTCTGCGAAGGGTCAGGTGACCACCCACTTTTGGTAACATGCCATCTTAAGGGTGATCAATAAAAAAATTGAAAATAGGAGTGATCAATGAATGAATTCTCTCGTTTTTTGTTTGGAAAAAGATCCAAATTTTCAAAAAATAAGCACAAACACTGCTGGACACAAACTGGGGGACCAATTTAACAAACTAATATGGGGATGGGGTAAAAAAAAAACATAAAAACTGTTTTTTCCACTCATAATAAGGATTGAATATTTAAATTTTCAGTCCTCTGCTCTATTGATGAGCTCTATTAGGTGCCATCATGGCAAGTAGTTAGCCCTGTGGCACCACAGATGAGATAAGGCATCTCGCAATAGTTTGTTATTCTTTCGCCAAATGGCAAAACTCCACCAGAAAGTGACTTGTACGTTTACAAAATGCAAAAAGGCAAGATAACATACTATACTAAAATGTAGTTCCATGTTTCAAAATATATGATACTTATCTGAATTATTAAAATATTTCATTTTCACACGTGAATATTACGTTAGATACTCTGTTGTACATATTAGTTGATTTGTATGAAAATGAAAGCATTTTAAACATGCAATGGAAACTTCTTACTTTCACCAATTTCCACAAGAAAAAAAAGAGCTCAGAAGTTACAACATTGAAAAATATACTTGACAGAAAATAGGTCATATATATATGTATAAATCATTCAGAGATGATATGTTGAAAATGAAATAAACAGAAAAAGCCTTCAAACAAATTTTATTAGTCATGGAGTAAGTACAGGAAAATTTAAACACTCAAAGTTATTTAATAACTTAATATCAATAGTTTTTTAAAAGAGGGAAGTTCTTAAAATAAATAAATATGTTTTTCAAAAATGGTATATTTGTATAATTTGAAATTTGGAGAATATTTCTGCTTACAAGAAATTCAATAGTAATGTCAAAGCAGACAATTATTTTTTGTCTTTTTTTTTTCTTTAATACACCTTCAGCCATGAACTCAGGGTCATAGGGTGTTTCGGGTTTTTGATCATAGGACACCCTCACCAGAGTTACCCAGAGTGGGATGATCAGCCCCCGACTTGTGTCCACGGATTCTCCCTATGAATTCGTAGCCACCAAGAGGCCCTTTGGAAATAATTATTTTGTGAATGAAGATGTTGAATTTACCTTCTGTGAAATAAGTGATGGTACAGGGAGAAAAGTTAATTCAGAAATAATTATCAATAGTGGGTGAAGTCAAAGCTGGAAAGCTTGTAGATTTTATCAAATCACTCCAGAGAAAATTGCTCATTAGAATCTCAACAAATATATGTAATTTCATAGATGTTATCTGCTTGCAACTTCCATAAGATGTTTCTTTAGGGTCAGCTTGCTAATCCCAAGCCTGGGTTAAAGAGGAGGGTTGAGCGTGGGGATAGCCAATACAAAATCTACTTGCTACTGACACAGAAACAGTATCACCACAAACCTGGTTGTGGAAATTCCCCTTCAGAAAAGCTCAAGACACATACTAGGGGAAGCCGAGGGGAGGCCAATTATCTTAAAAACCTGATGACAAAGGCAAAAGCCAGGGTAGTGACATGGAACATCGGATCAAGTGTCGAACTGGAATCCACAGGGAATGAGAAGAGTTGAGAAGCCAATGCAGATCAGAAGATTGACGGTGAAGCTATGGGGGATAGACTGACATGGGCCCGCGAGGGTGGTTGTCAAGAACCAAGTCGGCTGACAGGGTGTGGTTGTAGTCCTATGCTCAACAAAGAGTTTACGGGAATAAACGAACGCAACAATATCTATTTGCAGGACAATTACAATATTTAGCAAGTATATAATCTGCTGTTGAATTTTGCAAGTGAAATCTACAAAGAAATCATATTCAAGATGCATAAAAGGATTTAATATTTTTTCAACATTTGCCCTAAATTCAAAATGAAAAACAGGGCCAGATCAACTATGTAGCAAAAGTTGCAAATGCTATGGTCCCCAGCAATTTCAAGGGCCCCATGCTAAATGCTTGCAAGCTATCAATTCTGATTTACCTGTTCTAGGGGTTTTAGCTAATTATCACCTTCAATTGGGGCAATCATTTTGACACAGTAATTAATAGGAGCATGATACCTATGTGATACATATATAATGCATAAATACAAAGGTTTTTGAAACTGAAGTCATAGCTGCCACACAAAGATCAAAATGAAAACTTTGTAATACTATAAGTGAAATGTCATAATAGTGGCCAGTATATCAAATGAAAAAATTGTTTTACTATGCAAATAAAGAGATTACGCTTTGATATTGATGTGTATTTGGAAAAAATTAGGGCCCCTTTAGAACATGCTAAAGGCTGTAGTTGCTTAATCTGGCCCTGATTAAGACTCACAAATTTCATGGACATCTGGTTTCTCACCACTGTGAATTAGAATGTGTTCTTTTAAATTTGAACTTTTTGAAAAGGCTGATCCACAAAAATCACACAAAAAGGGTTTTTCTCCAGTGTGTGTTCGTATGTGCCTTTTCAAGTTTGAACTGGAAGAAAATGCAAATCCACACACATTGCACGAAAATGGTTTTTCCCCAGTGTGTATTCGCATGTGTTGATTCAAATTAGCCCTGGCAGAAAATGCAGCTCCACAATCCTTACACACATAAGGCTTATCATCAGTGTGTATAAACATATGTTCTTTCAAATTTGACCTTCCTGTAAAAGTAGATCCACAAAGTTCACACGAATATGGTTTATAACCAGTGTGTATCTGTAAATGCTGTTTTAAATGTGCTTTCTGCGAAAATGAGCATCCACAAATGTCACATGAAAATGGTTTCTCTCCAGTGTGTATTCGCAAATGCGTTTTCAAAGCCGAGCTATTTGAACACGCATATTGGCAAATTTCACAAGAATACGGTTTCTCTCCAGTGTGTGTTCGTTTGTGAGTTTTTAAAGCTGACCCTCGTAAGCTTGCATACCCACAAATATCACAAGAGTAAGGTTTTTCTCCAGAATGTATCCGCATGTGTTTCCTTAGAGCTGAGGGATCTGATGATGAATACTTACAAACATTGCAAGAATATGGTTTCTCTCCGCTATGTCTTTGTACATGCCTTTTTAAATCTGAATTCCTAGTAAATGCAAATCCACAAATGTCACAAGAATATGGTTTCTCTCCCGTGTGTATTTGCATGTGTCTTTGTAAATCTGCCTTCCGGGAGAATGCAAATTTACAAATTTCACAGGTAAAAGGCTTGGCTTCATTGTTACGACTCATTTCTTGTGGAATTAGAACAAATTCAATATCAATTTTCAAAACTTTACCAGGTTCTTATATCAATTCGAACACTGTTGACAATTTTTTTTTTCCAAACGATGATCTGAAAAAAACAAAAGAAAATTTATTAAGCCAAATTGGACGATTTACTTTTCCATAAGATCATACAGAGGTACCTTAAATGGTACAGTTTTTTTAAATTTAGAATGAAAACATTAAATCATAATAAGACCCTAAACAGCACACTTTTAAACAGTACAGGAAGCAAATTAACGACACTATTCAAAGTATACCTGTACTGTACTGGATTTTTCATCTTAAATTTAATATGGTATACCTTGCAGATCTACAGGGAATATTCCCCTAATAATGGGGAGTAAGTCAATCAAATAGAACATTTTACTAAGTATAGGCCAATTATTACAAAATGAAAACCAATAAGTGAAAATGATAAATAATAAAAGGTTTGTTAATATGAGAAATCGATACTTATTCGTTTTTTGTAATACATTCACTCTGACTTGATCTATTTCTGTGATCTCTAAATCTATTCCGCTTTTTATGTACAGCAATGCATGCACCAAAGTTGTGGTCGACAAAACTCTATTGATGGCTCAACATAAAGTGATCAAAACCAACAACATTCAACTCCTCCAACATTTGAATAGATGGTGGATCCTTCAGTGACCTACTCTTTAATAGCATTCAGGGGCATTTCTGTAGTTTGATAGTAATCAATAGTAGTTATGAGGAGTTAAACTAAAAGCTTAACATATTTGGGGTTTGGCAGGATGGAGCACAATGGGCCCAAAATGCATAGTTTTAGGAATAGGTTCATTTTGATCGATTGGTAAGTCATATAATAATAGTTGATGTCTCATTGGATGTGTATGCATGAGATAAATGACAAAACCATGTTGTTTTATTCTTCTTAAATTTGAACAATACACAATACAATACCTCTAATTCAATTTACAAAAATCATATTTCCTGGGATGATTAAATGAGTGACTGTGTTGACAAATAGTGAGATCATAAGCACTACATTCTCTACAAAATTTTAAGGATTATGCTAGAGTGATTTTATTTTAGATGCCAGGGTCTGAACACTACAGCAGTCTAGATATAACATCAGTGAATTGGAGAAGATTTTCAAAACAGAAATTGGAAATTTTGATGTCTTTATTGTTGGCCTCTAATCAATCTTCTGATGAATTTTCCAGACCCATGACCATCATTCAAAGCAGTGACGTATTGTTCCGCGTAATGTATGAATCAACTCAACCCAAGGATAATTACGAGTTTCAAAATTCAAATTGTGCTGAATGGAAAGTGCTGAGAGTATCATTCTGAAAAAGATCATTTCTGGTCCATCATTTTCTGTATTTTTTTTTTGAAATATAGGGTTAGATATGATTCACTTTCCAAGATATTTCTTCTTCTCTATCAAAATTTTCAGTAATCTTTGTTAACATTTTTCAAAAGATTTGGAAAATTTTTCCGAAAAGGTTAATCATTTCATCTAGGTTATAAAAATTAGTTGGAAGTGATATATATTTTCTATAAAATCTAGGTCAATTTTATATCAGAAGAATATAAAGTTGGTTTGATTACCCATTTACATTACCAAATATTTCAAATCTACATTTTGGGATGAAATCAAGCTCTACTTGATGATTTGACAATGTATGTGTTGGAATTTAAGATTTTTGTGAACTTTAAAATCATATAACTTCACTTCAATACCACCAAGGAATTTTTTTTCTTGTTTTTGGTGTTTTCAAAAATTTTGGACAAATTAAATGAAGACCAATCATATAATGCAAGGTGAATTTGATTTTTTTTAGCCATGTCCACCTCTGGGCCAACTGTGTGGAAGAACCCAATGAGTGGCAAACAGAAAATGAAGAAGTGCCAAAAATGCTATTACCTTAATGATACATCAAAAAAATTGCCATGAAAATAAGTTTTAGAAAATAAATAATATTCAAATTTGTCAAGATGAATAACATGTTGAAGGCCTTTTCTGGACGATTGAACGTCTTCAGCTCATACATTCTAGTTTATAAGCAATTATATGGAATTTTGTGTTTTACCACCTTCACATTTGGATAGTATGTCCAAAAGAAGACTGTAGACTGGATTAGCCAAATTGTAGAGTTAAGAACACAAACAACAAAAATGAATTCAATCATTTGAAAAATTTTCCCAATCCTTATGACCCCCTCTCAAAACAAAAGACTGAATCATATGTTTTTAACCAATTTGCCACCAAGTATATTTTTTAAGGTTGTAACTTCTCTGCAGGATTTTTGTTACAAAAATTTGATCAAAATATAAAACTTTCATTGTTTCAAACAGTCACTAGTTGTCATATCCCAAGAGTAATTATAAGGATTTCCTATATTGGCATAAGGAGGTGTTACCATCTTGCGAGAAAATATCACAATATCATAATGAAGGGTGTAGAGAGATTTCATAGGGTCACAGCACCAGATGAAGGGGTGTAGGTCCTGTAAGCTTATAGCATCCAAATGAGATTCCAGAAGGAGATGAAAGGTTGTATAAAGGTCATGGATAACTTAAGCTGACTTCATGGGGACAGCCCTTCTTCTCATGTGATGTAGTCTCTCTGAGCTGGCAGTTATAAAGTGTTGGTCAAACATGTCTTCTGGATCAGCACTCATGGTCTCAGGGTTGGAAGTGTGTCTTATGCCATCAGAGGTGACAACTATCCATATCTTATCAATCTCCTCATATCTCTGACCTGCTGAGTCTTTTATGCCAAAATTTCAGACCCATAATTCAACTGTTTCACAAACCTTTTTTCTTGCATTGTACTATCACAACAATTGGACATTTTCATCATTTAAAATTTCTGACACAAATTGAATTTCTTGCCTTGAATGATTTGATTGTTGATACATTCGCATTTCACAAACCATAATAAAGACTAACCCACTTTATTCACACACAGAGTTACTTTGGCTTTGCTGGTCAATGACTTTCTGTTTTTAGTTATTGTAACTCTTTGTCTGACTGAGGGGGATTCTTTAAGGCGTTGGGGCCAGGGTGCCCTGTTCCATAACAATAAGGTATCTTGTCCAAGGCACTCAAGTGATGATTTGAAAAGACAAGTTATTTTGTCCGTGGCAACAAACAGGTCAATGACAGTTTTCACAAATATTGACCAATATAAATATACTATGAATAAAATCATTGATCTGTTTTCGTAACTTGATATATTTACAGTGAATCTCTTTTGCAAGATTCAGAAGTCATCTCAAGCAAGAATAAAATGCCTATCATGACATACAGTAGACCATCACTATTCCAACTACCTGTAATCAAGTTTCTACAGTAATATGGAAATGATTTTCACCACATCACTGTAATTTTAAATTTCCAAGAGTATCACACCAACCTACAGTGCACTATTTTGGTTTCACTAGGTATGTTCACCTGTTAATGCTCTATTGTTAAAACAGCTAAATGATTATCATTTGTTTTCCACCATTCAATATCATTCTCACTTATTTAAGCCCAGTTATAGCTCCAGTGAATAAAGGAAGTGCATTTCATGCCGTGAAGCAGAAACATTGCACATTATTGATTATAATAAGATTTATCTGTGTCTGTGCAATACATTACTTAATGGAAATTTCACTTGTTCTAGCTGCTTCATCATCTTTCTTAAACAGATTTACATCATATTTTAAAGGTATGATGAGATGGTTGGCTTTTGTTTGGAAGAAATCGTTTTGTGATTCGGAATTTTAACTAATCTGGCACTCTTCAGATCCCAATGGTACCAAATTGGTAAGAGTCTCCAGCACTAATCTTCATGATGAACAATACCATGGTTTCATCAGGATTATAATCATTCAACATACAGGTAGCTAGATATGAGGTGTGTCTATTGAATAACAAGACTGAGATTATGTAAATTGAACCACAGTGCGCATGCATGAATCACATGGTATATACACTGACCAATCTGTGAGCATGAACCCCTGAAAGTTTCAATCCACTCACATCTTCAGTTTTGCTGTCATATGCCACTTGAAGTAGACATGTTTTTCTAATGTATCATAAAAATGGTCATTTCAAAAATCAAGCAACATATCTCTTGTGCAACTATAATACACTTGCATGTGACATACTTTCTTGAAGCAATTCTAAATTGATATGTTACTTGATTAAGTTGTACTAGAGCTGCATTCATAGGTCATTATGGAATTGCAAATTTTTATCAGTGCTAATTCGATAACTACAGTTCTTCTTACTTTCTACTCAGCATGATCAGATTTCACAAGATATAAATCATGTGAATTTTGACAGCTAGTTTGTACTTAAAATTTGTTTATGAATTACATTTACTGGATTAGACACAATAAACCACTGTAAACTATTTGCTATTGTCAATAAATCAATTTTTGTAATTTTATCATTTAATTTTTATTTCAAGAATGCATGTCCCAAGTTCATCATTGAGATTGATATATTGGTAGATACATGCCAACTGCAAGCTATCTGTTGCAATTCTTAAAATGAGAGTAGCTTCCCCCTATTTTGTGAATTCAATGACATCAAATGAAAAATTGCCTACACATTAACAATTCAATAAAGAGTCAAAATGAATAAATAAATGATAATTGAGAGTTAAAATATTTTTTAATAACATATTTCTTTGTGGATAAAAGGCTAAATCATGTGAGTTTAAAAGAACATTGGCTGGAATGATTCCTGTAATGTTATTCTACAAATACCCAGTAAGTGAGATGATATTACTTTTTTGAATTTCTGAAAAGAAGCATCGTCAATTATTATAATTGATGCTCCTTTCACAAGGTTCTTTCCTTTACTAAGATATAGTGGGGATAAAGTATGGGTTCATCAGTGATCAGAAAAAAGTCACAATTTTGACAAGGAAGAAAATCAAAACTTTGGTTTTTGGCTTGAGAAAAAGTCACGTTTAATTCATGGAAATTTTAGTAATAAAATGAGCAGTTTTTCAATAAAGTAAACATTGTTGATAAGTCATTTTTGAGTTACGATAATAAAATAATTGATATTTAAAGGAACTTTTTCAACAGGATATACATGTACAACTGACAACACAATATATATAACTAATTATATGTCAGCAAAAAAATCACATTTCGTTCAATACTATTCATTGGCAATACATGAAGTACACATTGATAACTCATATATTGTCAAAGTATTTACATATACATTAAGATTGAATATAGGAGTGCCTCTCTATATATACGTGTTTGTCTGCTAGTATGTTTAGGGGTTAGGGTGGAGTCACAGAAAAAATGTAGTTTTGGCTAGGAAAAAAGTTGCATTTAAGACCAGGTAGACCTAATATAATGTGTAATCACTTACGCTGTGGTTAGAGCATAGCCTTCAATTATAAAAAAAAAATTTAAAAAAACATTGAAAGAGTGTCAAAAAATGTATTTAAAACATTGGTCATTTTAATGGCTAAAAATTGTTATATTAGCCTTAAATGTCCAAAGATAGCTAAAAATTGGCCACCAAATGGTGTTCTGTTTATTAATTAATTAATAATTAAATTGGAAAGAAAATATAATTCTCAATATCAGTTATATTGGCATCATATTGTTTTGTATTCTCAAAATTTCAAACATTACAGGAATCGATTATGGATGCACAAAAGGGCAAAACTATTTAAATGTCTGTAAAAAGAAACAGATGTATAAGTCGGTAAAGGTTTGCTCTCAGTTCATAAATTAAATATCAAAGGGAGGCAACCACTTACATTGACTTACACGTCCACTATTACTGCTACTACCATATGACTATTTAGCACTGAAGAAGCCGTTTTCAACAGCAAATTTACACTGGAGGAAGTGTCAGGGAAAGACAAAAAATTATTTAAGGAATTCTTACAATTAGTTGCCAGAGTAAATTCTTTAGTTTTATAATCATGAAAATGAAAATTAATTATTGTTACTTGCAATCCTAACCCTAAAACTAACCCTTAATTATATCCTTCGTAACTAAATTAAAGCGAATAAAATGAAACTAACTTTAAATTTTGCTAAAATACAGTTTTAAAAGTCCAGGTTGTCTGCTTTCGTTCATTTCATATGTTAATAGCAGTAGTAGCAGACACATAAGCTAATGTATTCAGTTGTCTCCCTTTGAGATTTCAGTCACGAATCGAGAGCGAACCTTTACCTAGAAGTCATTTCGACACAGTGTAGGGAAAGAAGGAAAAGTCCGTAAGTTCCACACACTCGATGTTAAAAATGGTGCAAAAATGAAACAAGAGAATCAATGAAAGAAAAACACAATTTTAAAAATGCACTATCTGCTGCAACCACGAAATAAACAAATATCAATAAATCTTAGATAAATCAAAAACAGTAATATTGATAAAGGCTATCTTCGCCGAGATGCATGATGGAGCCATTTTGATTTGGGCTATTTTAAATGGCTAAAAGTGGTTAGGTTTCCACCGTTGTTAGAATTAAATAAGTTTTAGAAATTCACATATACGCATAATTCAGGTGAACCATAGATAATTTTATAGGTCACCTTTAAAATTCAAAATCAACTTAAATGCAGAGGAATTAAAATCCAAAGTTACTTGGCAATTAAATCAACCTATTGGCCATTTTTTAAAACCTAGCCACTTTTAGTCATAAAATGGCCCCCATCAAAGTGGATACATTACGCGTCCTTGCGAAGATAGCCTAAATAAATGACATTGAATACAAATGAATAGATAAATACAACATATTGCATTATTTGGTAATAATATTTGATCAGTTGTAATCAACTCTGTTCCTATTTTTTTTTTTTGCATCTGCAGTCGATTTCAACAAAAATTATTGTATTTATACTATATTGAGGACACAAAATGAAAGAATATCTAGTAGCATTTTTTTCTTTTTCTGACTTACCTTCAACGTGTTGTTGAATAGAGACGAGATGAACGAAAGAGGAAAAATGAGGCGGGGTAAATAAATCGCTTTTTAAGCGTTTGACTGACTTTGTCGGCTTGTTTGAAGGTTTTTTGGTCAAATCAGCACAAATTCTGGAATGTTCCCTCAATTCATATTAACAATGACGTTAAACATCAAAATAATAACTTGAAGCAAAATAAAGAGAAGGAAAAACACGATGCAATCGTCAAATTATTTTGGATAAAATGTTTTGACTGACAAAGCAGAACAAAGCTTAATCAGTAGGCGGTGTCGAACATAATTCTGTACCTTCTCTAAAAACATATCCGAAGCCTCCGATTTTAACTTTGACATCGAACTGTGACTTCACTTTCTAAGATAGAATTAAGGAAATCTTCGCAAAAATGTTAATGAAGATCATTCCAACTTTTGTTTTCGTAAAATGATGCGACAATAATTACCAGAACTGGTTTGAAGTATTGAGAAAGCACAAGAGTTTTGTTCTAAGAATAAAATGATTAATTTTCAACTAGCTGGACCCGTTGAAATTCCATGGGTATTGATGACTAAGATTATCCA